>OX375883.1:67161521-67626521 GCA_947359465.1 Metellina segmentata
AGTTAGCCGTAATTTCCACCGCAATTTGTTAGAGGGTATTTTTCAAAGAATTTTTAAATAATTTTTGAAAACGGTGGAGCCAGAGTTTCTGATTAACTTTGGCAGATTTAAAATGGTCATTAGTGCTATTTTTAACGTTAGGTATTGTGACAAAAATAAGATTGGTTATGGTAAAAAGTTGAAGGTAGTTGAAAAGTTTTTGAAAACGTTGGACTCGTTTTTTTCCATAACCTTCGTGAATTTGTAATCGTCATCAGTGCTAGTTTTTACGTTAGGAATTGGCAAAAATAAGATTGGTTATGCTAAAATATCCATTAGTACTGTTTTTTACATTAGATGTTATGAAATAAGTAAGATTGGGGGGTTATGGTATAAATTTTTTTCAATAAACGTTGGACTCTTTTTTGATTAGTTTCGAGAATTTGTAATGGTCACTATTCCTAGTTTGGACATTAGGTATGTGACAAAAATAAGATTGGTCGTTATATAACTGGCTGTTATATAGTTGGTTGTTATGTAATTGATTGTTATATAATTGATTGTTATATATTTGATTGTTATGATAAGTTAAATGTTAATGTATTTGAACAACTTCTCAATAAACGTTGGTCACGTTTATGACTACCTTTAAGAATTTGTAATGATCGTTAGTGCTCTATTGAATGATAGACTTGTTACAAAAATGGTATTGGTTGTAGTAAACTTGAAGATACTTGCAATATTTTCGAAAAAGCTGAACTCGTTTTTGATTAACTTCCACAAATGTGTAATGGTCACTTAAGCTGTTTTGAACCTATCTATGTGATTGAAATTACATTGGTTATACTAAAAATTTGAAGGTAGTAAATATATAGTGGTAGTTGAAGGTATTTTTTAAAGTATTTTTTCACCTGGAAACGCTACCAACCTAAAATTAGATGCTCAGTAAACACGCAAAACCCTTGTGATTAAAATTAAGAAATAATAATTTTTTTTCTTCGAAAAAATGCTTCACCAAAATAGCTTCCTTACTTATATTTAATTAAATTGTGGATATTTATAAGTTTAAATTTCGGGTTCAATCTCTGTTCATGAAATGAATTTTAGAAAACACTTCCGGCTACAAATATTTTGCAAATTAAGGAACAGCTAATTTTAAGTAATTGATTATACATACTTTAACCAATTTTCAATGTTTCCTTGGAAACGCTGACAGGACTCTAAAGGCCGTTGACTCGTATCTTAATGAAAACCAGTCCACGCCCAGTTTCAACTGAAAGAAGTGCATAAAATATATGCATCAATTAACAATTTATTTTTAGTTTCCCGTTAACTTCTTTTATTAATGCAGTTAGATAACAGTGGATCAGAATTAAAAATGCCGTTTATAATCAGTTTTTGAATTAGTATACTTGAGTCATGTCATGTGTAATTTTATATATTTATTAGCGTCATTTTCAAAGTTATGTTTCCTTATCAAAGATGAATAATTCATGCAAGAAAGGAAAATAGGAAACATGGAAGATATCCCTCATAAAAAATTAATTAATATAGAAACTATATATTTCCTACAGTGACTTGGCCCTCACAGGCCCATCTACTATAAAGACGTACGTACTTCACGACCTCGAGGTACTCGAGTTCTTTTCTTTGACCATGGGGATTACTTTTGCAAACACAAAACACACCTTTTGCAAACACAAATGTCGTGCACCTGATATTAACAGGGAATTTGGTGAGTGGGGTGTCATCTCAGATATTGAATCGTCAACTGACCGTGGTTCAAAATTACGTGGTATTGTCCTCGAATCTTACCCATTGGGGATTAATCACGGAACGTCGTCAATAGTCCGTAGTGTTGCTCCAGTGCGACGTTAATTAAAATATCGCACCATATCCGGAATAAATAACACAGCCTTACAGTATAATTTTTTTCTGTTTGGTGTTTGGGATTTGCTACGTTCATCGTAGCTAAATTATGAAATATTTTTTAAAGCTAATTGAGTTGTGGTTGAGTTAAGTTTTTCAGGAGGATTGGTTTCTGCTTTTATATTCCTTCTTCTTTGTACCGTTGCCAGATTATTATATGAAGCCATATTTGTTGACATAACCTAGTATTTATAGCTAACTTAACTCATAGAATGTTATCCAGTCGATGAAATGTTTCAATGTTGATGTATTTTGCTACATATGGGCTGACTACACCCTAAAAGATAATAAAAACCTAGTTATGATTTTGTTAAAAGAGAGTACCTTGGGTATTTTGGCGTTAGGCTTGGTGACCAAGATAAAGTTTAGGATTCACAAGTGTGTAAAACTTGTACAGAACACCGAGACAGTAGAGTCTAAAATTTGATGTTCCACTGGTTTGGAACGAACCCATATACCACTTTGATGAGTGTTATTTTTGTACCGTGAATATTACCGGCATAAATCAAAATTACCTCAATAAGTGAGCATATCCTGAGCGATGGGGTTACATGAAATATCCTTGCTTCCTGTGCCCATGGGATAGCTAAGCCATACAATGCCATGAGATAAGAAAATAATTGCCTACGAGAACGAATATGGTTGTTGGAGAAAGAAATAATCTTGCCTACGCTGTATATAAAGCTAGTGTTAATGAAACAGTTCATGAGAACTCTTGATCAGGATTGCCCTTGCCTTGTATACATAGGACAGTAAATGCCTGGTACAAGTACAAAAGACATTAAAGGTTGAATTTTCGGTGGTCCTCAAATCATACAGCTCATAAACGATCCTCATTTAGTGGTTAACATGAATTACAGAGCGAAAAGCGCGGATCTCATTTGCCATTGTTGTCAAGAACTTGA
Organism: Metellina segmentata; assembly: GCA_947359465.1. Taxonomy (NCBI): domain Eukaryota; kingdom Metazoa; phylum Arthropoda; class Arachnida; order Araneae; family Tetragnathidae; genus Metellina; species Metellina segmentata. Next base: position 67,164,335 of record OX375883.1, read on the forward strand.
TTACACAAAGCTGAAAACTAGTAAGTTGAACTAATTAACGGAATTATTACCAACTGTAGAGACATTTGTTGCAATATGAGCATAAAAGTTCATTAATTGCACAGCAATTTACAGCGTTTCCCTGAAAATATATGCGATATTAGTGAAGAAAAAGGTGAAGGATTTAACCAGGACATTAAGACAATAGAGGGCAGATATATGGGTAGATGGTATAGTCATATGATGGCAGATTGCTGTTAGAATCTGCAGAGAAACTGGTGTAAACAAAATATACTACAGAATTTCGAACAAAAGGAGTTTTCAGAGTGGAACTAAACTTATAACTTGTTCTTTTTTTATTTGATTCTTCTCATTTCTAACTTTAATTATTCTATTATAGATTTACAGAAGTTTTGCTGTGGTTTTTTTTTTCTTCAAAATATTAAAATGTTTAACAAAATTTATTAATGAAAACGATTTTTAATTTAACGCCTACACACTAAGCCTAATTTAATGTGTTAACGTAAACAACGCTACTGTCAGACCTCGCAAGCAAGAGATGATGGGCAAAGAGTAACGTCATATTTGTTTTCAGCATATGAAATATACATAAAATCAGTTTTAAAAAACTCCAGGACCATATTATGTGTAGGGCTGTGTACAAGATCTCTTTCTGTTTCCATCCCACTACAATATGTCCTCCGCTAGTTGTAGTCAGTGTAGGTTCAATTATAGTCAGGTATGATTGCTCTGAAAATACTCTCATTTAGAGGCGCATTCCGTCAAGCTACATGTAGTTGGCGGTAGTATTTTAACGTGTTTTTCGTACGCATTCAATCTTAACGTCCCTTGCTTTGTGTTTGAATGCGATTTCAACACATCGCCAATAAATTCCAAAAGAAAGAAATCTGAGTTGATAAATAATAGCTGATTGCTCGAGCGCAATTAGATTAAATGCCAAAGATAACCAATACAGTGCTAAACAATATTTTGATGTAACAGCAATATGTATCATGCGAAAACACATTTGGGTCTGGGAAGTAAAATCTTCGCAGACATTTTTCTTTATTTGCTAACTTTATTTACCCTCTAATACTTTTATCTATAATTTAATTTATTTAATAATTACTCAAAAAGTTAAACTATATATACGTACAATAATAACTAATCATATAAGACGATTATAGCACAATTTTGCATTTGTCGGTCCTTTTCCCTGTCGATCTTTCCCAACTTTGAATGAATGGTTTTCTCCAAGGGCCTACTCAACGGAAACGCACTCTGGCAGTTCTCGTCACTGTTGAAGAGAAAAAACAGCCCTGGCGCCTGAGAATTTTCCCCAAATTATTGGTTTTTGATTTAAAGAAATATATATTTAAAAAAAAATAAAATAGAATAAATCCAAGAAATACTTGAAATACTTATACATTCCTGTTCATTTGTTCTTAAACCCCCAAGTGGTTTCGACGAGTTATATCATCCATCAAGATCTGACTAATTTCGTTGCTGAAGACATACCGAGTCTAGACAACCTCTATGAGGGTTAAGCGTCTGAAAGTCGCGAGCGTTGTATAGTATTGCTTGGAATATATACAGTCCAGTCACATTAATGTGACCACCTGTCAAAAGTAAGAATAACCACCTTTGGCAGAGCGGACCGCTGCGAGACGTGCAGGAGGAGAGTCAGTTAGGTTTCTGAAGGTGTTCACTGGGATGTTGAGCCATGCCGACTCCAGTGCCGTGGCCAGCTGCGCTAGATTACGCGGTTGAGGATCCATGGCGCGAACAACCCGATCGAGGTGGTCCCACAGATTCTCGATTGGGTTTAAATCCGGTGAGTTTACTAGCCAGGGGAGTACGGTAAACTCATCCTGGTGCTCTTCGAACCATGCACATACACTGCGAGTTGTATGACACCTCGCATTGTCCTGCTGGTAGATGCCATCATTCTGAGAAAAACTAATTCGCATGTAGGGGTGGACATGGTCCGCAAAGAGAGATACGTACTTGTGGTGATCCATCGTGCCTTCCACAATGATGAGCGCACCCAGTGAATGCCAGGAAAACAATTCCCAAACCATAATACTCCCTCCTCCAGCCTGGATCCTTCCGGCAATTGTTGCAGGGTGTTTGCTTTCAGACGTTTCACGCCGTATACGCCAAGGTCCACCTCTCCGATGGAGCATAAAACGTGATTCATCTGAAAAAGCCACCTGTCGCCACTCCGTGGACGTCCAGTTGCGGTACTGGCGTGCAAATTCAAGCCATCGTTGCCGATGAACAGCAGTCAGCATAGGTGCATTAACCAGGCGTCTGCTGCGGAGACCCAAGCGTAGCAACGTTCGCTGAACCGTTGTTGAGGATACACCCTTGGTAGCCCCTTGGTTCATCTGGGAGGTCAGTTGCTCAACAGTTGCGCGTCTATTCGCCGAACGCATCTCCGTAGCCTTTGTTCGCCTCTGTCATCTACAGCCCCTGATGCACCACATGTGCCACGCCGCTGATTTTGGATAGTGCCATTTTGCAATGCACGGTATACTTTTACCACGGCGGCACACGAACAGTTCACATAATTTGCCGTTTCTGAAATGCTTCCACCCTTGACCCGAAAGCCAATAATCATGCCCTTTTGGACGTCGGATAAATCGCTACGTTTCTGATTACGCCAACGATTAAAATGCTTTTCGATGCCCTAGGGCATCCTTTATATACATTCCACTGCAATGTGCTGCCACCTGCCTTTTGTGATTGGTTATTTCACGTTGACATCGAAAGTAGGTGGTGGTCACATTAATGTGACTGGACTATGTATATCCCATTTGATAGCTATGTTCTACACATCTATTGGCTGAAAAGTAGGAAAGATTTTATTGGCTTTGATTGTCCAATCAGTTGAAAGTCATGCAGGTAAGACTTCATATTAAATGGCGGATATATACATTTGAAAACCTCAGAGGGTTAGTAAATGGTAATATTATTCATAACTTAACAAATGCGAAAGTATGTTTATCCATTGTTTCGGTCTGATAAATCGTCATATAGAAGGAAATAAAACTGTAGAGATTGCAACCAAACCTAAAATTTACTTGTTAATACAAAAACTATCAATTAATTGATGGAGGAGATAGCTTCGTCATTTGAAAAAAAAAAAACTGACCATATTTTGGATCTCAAACAAACCAAACATAATTGGTAGCATTTTGATGACAAGTGATCTGGTCAATGACAATATTTGTCATATTTTGATAGAGGAGGTATATCGTCTTTAGCAAAACTTTTCAGATCTTGCTTGACAAATTATCTCGTCGAAACTATTTGGAGGGTTCATAATGCAATCAAAAATCATCAAAATCAGGAAAATCATCAAAAGCCATGTTATTTTAAGGATAAAAAAGTTTAGATTGGGTCTGTGTAGATTCATTCTGCTATTGACAGAACTGAGATATCATTGTTATCTCTCATTGTCCGATCGTCTGGTAAAAATATTAAGTTTAAGCCAACTTCTATTTCATATGGATGATGTTTATCTTCCAGTCTGCAGAACGATAAAGAACTCCAGAGCAGCTATCTATGTAATATAATACTCAAAGTACATGCGTATGGGACTTGGTGAGGGCATAAAAGGAGTAAATTCCGGGAGTGAGCCAAAAATTCCCTCACACCAAATATGATATAGAAAAGCAAAGAACAATCCATATTTTCTCAATGCATGTCAGTTCAAGCAATACTAGTGCTAGGGAAAAATTGAAACGATGAAAAATAACTCAGTTAAAATTTGATTTTAAACAAGCCACGGAAGTAGGAATAGAATGGTTGTAAATTAGAGTGGGACTCTTCCATGCAAATGCCCTGTGCATTTTCAATTTCGAAAAGTTTGTACTTTACTTTAAGATGGATTCACAATTCAAAAGAAGCATTCAAAATGCCTTCAAAATATTTCCACTTTTGTGGGTATGAAAACAAAAATAAAGGGTATTATGATTTCCATTCCCATTCTAGGAAAATATAGTCGGCTTATAAGGGAAACACACTAAGTCAAAAGGCATAGTTCAGGGAAAACAAACGGGAAATAATTCTACTCGTAATACTTTTCTCAAAATGGCGCTTCTCAAAAAGAAATCTAACCTTTATGTAAAGGAAAAGTGACTTTCTGGGGAGAGAGAGAGTTAACTTGTATAAATATAACCACACTCTAGTCTAGAAAAAAAACTTAAAATCTCATATCTAGAAACATTTGACTTAGTTTGCTTCACTTGAAAGCAGACGATGTATAATATTACCATGGAATGATAGTAGATTCGTTTATTATTTGATGATAAGACCACTCATGGAGCTAGTTTTCTTTGTTTACCCAATGTCACTCCATTTTTTTTGTCTGTGAAGAATAATATGTCTTTTTCTTGAGAAAGAATGGCGTTTTCTTTGTTCTATGTAGCTATGGAATGAGTAAATTCATTAACCATTCGATGATAAGAACTATGAGTGATGATTATTTGCCTCGCATTTCTTTTTTGATGCTCAATTGAATATCTATTTTTGCTTTTGGTCTATGTCGTTTCCAAAAATGATATTACGAGATATGTATTCGAATTGAATGTGTGAAATTCTTCATCCTCATATGAGAAAAATTGTGGTTTGTCTAATACTAGATGGTGTGTTCTTTTATCCTTTGTAAATAATATGTAGTTATTAAAATGAGTAAACTGATTAACCATTCTATTATGAGATATATTAAGAATATATTACATGCCTCTCAATTCTGATTTCTCACTTAGTATGTTTGTTTTTATATCTGCTTCGTCAATGAGTTTCAATCTGTGCACACGTAGGCTAAAAAATAAAAAAAATTTCGAGGCACTCGTTTAGTTTCTTGCTGGCTTATCTGACTAAAAGATTGGTATAACTTTGCTTGATTAGAAAATGATAATATACCCTTTTGGGCTATAACATTGCTACAAAAAATTATTTTTGAAGCAACTTCTTGATAATCTTTTATAATAAACAATAATATTCGAAAATATAAATACTGGAATTGCATAAAGGTTTCTGTGAACACACAGTCAAAAGTTAAAAAATAAACCATTGAAATCAAATAAATCTTACACAATTCCAACCGTTTCATCAGCCGTAAGGAACTAGTAAAATTCTTTATTCTAGTAAGAATACTTACATTACTCTTATCTTTCATAATATTACATTGCTTACATTAGATTACAATTCATACATTACTATTGCCAAAAACGGTACTATTGCCATTTTTACGACAAACTAGTGTGCTACGTTGTACAGGGTATCCTAAAAGTTCCCATACTCCAACTTTAAAAATATTTATTGCCCATGTTTCTTTTAATAATTGAATTTTATCGTCTGCTTATAATTTTTTGCTTATAATATTTAATTTTTATCGTTTAATTTTCTTCGCACTCAAGTTGTACGATAATAAAGTTCCACGTCATTTTGTTCTTCATTGCAAGATGAATTTATCACGTATTCAGAGAAATGCGCTGTTTGAGGCTTATTTTAAATGTAATTCATACGAAAGATGTAAAGAATTTGGCAACATAAATATCCAAATGATGCAATACCTAGTAAAGATACGCTATGTCAATTTATTCAACAATTTGTTGCATTATTCGAAGTGAATGAACGAGACTCTTGGTTCCAACAAGACGTTGCAACCTGCCATATAAGTTATGAAACCATGGGCATGTTTCAACATTTTTTTGACGATCATCTCAAGCAACCTTTGGCCACCTCGTTCCCTGATCTGCGCATCCCTGACCTTTTTTTTCTGTGGGGATATTTAAAGAACAAAGTTTATGATGATAATCACCAAACAATAGGTGATCTGAAAATTTCCATTACTCAAAGGATATAAGAAGTCCCTCCCAGCATCTTGAAACATGTTTCTAAAAATATGCGCAAACGACTTCAGCTTTGCCTCCAAAAAAAGGGCCGAAATTTTAAACATTTATTATAAATGTAAGTGTAAATTTTTTTTCCTACGTTATGTTAAAACTTTTTTTTCACATTAGCATAAAAATAATTGTTTTAAAGTTTGTTGATTTTGTGTAATAAATTCACGAATCGTCTGTACGGGAACTTTTATGACACCCTGTAGTTTGTTTCATAGAAAATCGCTCGTCTATGTGGGTCACGCTAAGTCTAAATATCATTACGGAATATGAGTATACCATTTTTTAGATCATTTATTATTCTAGAGGGAAACATGCTTATCGTCTGCACTAGAGACGTTTTCGTTAATGGTGTATGTCAAGCCTTTGTTGTCCTGACATAAGTACACTGATTGAACATTCGATGATAAAACCTATGAGAAAAGATGATTTGCCTCTTATGTCTCATTCGTCTCTGAAATTTGGGTCATGTGTCTGTCATTAGTCTAAGTAGCTTTATAAATATACTTATTTGGAATGTGTAAGTAAAAAAGTGACGGACAGTTTTTTCCATTCCATGCGAAAATTATTGCTGTCTTGTCAATTATCTTTACACTAGATGGTATGCTTTGTTGTTATGTGTTGCTTTTTTGCAAATATTTAATAGAATGAACGTAGACTAAGATTGGGGGGATTATTTGATGGTTGAGACTTCGAAAAACCGATAGATTTCCTGGATATCAGTTAATATGTTTCCTCGATCGAAAATAATATCGTAGTTTGTCATGAAAAGTGACAGTTCAAAAAAAGTTTAAGTTTTTATAAATCAGCCAATCTACTTAACTCTAAAGAACCTTAAAAATCATATTTTAGGAAGTACGCTAAATGTTTTGATGTAATGAATGTATATAGCATGAGTAAAACACCATGAATATATACTTGACCGAGCTATAGTTATTCCAAAATAAAAATTATGTTTTGCAATAATAATTTTATACATTTATAAGTACAAATTTGACTTACGTTTTGCAAAGAGTTCTTATAAATATTTTAATTTCCTTACTTTCAGAATTGTATTGATGTTTTTATCTCTATTGGTAAGATTTTTCTATGTGGTTCTAAAAAGGAAATGAGAAATGACTCAATTCAGGTGTCGTTACAAAAAATATGTTTGTTATTTGTTAATGGTGCACAGATAATGTTTAAATAAAAAATATGAACCTTTTTCAAATTTTTCCGTTTTAATTTGGTCTAATTTTGACAGTTTCTTCTGAATGTTGATAATTTACTTAATAAGAACACAAGAAATTATTTCTTAATCTCAATTTTAAAAAAAATACGGCTAAATTGATTAAGAACGACCGCAAGTGTCGTTTTTGACATCAAGCACATTTCCTGGTCCAAACAGATTTTGTTCAGCAAAAAATTAAAATAGAATAACAAGTCAAACGGATTTATAACTATTCATTTAAAAGTGTTTATTTGACCGTAAGCATAAATTTAAATCGTAATTTAGTCAGTCTCAATCGGTGTGTTTATGTCTAAGTTTGTGCATCTATAGCAATTATTTCAATGTTATTCAGAGATGGGTTTTTAAATGATCAGAAGCAAAACCGATGACTCGCAGAAAAAGTTCTAAAGAAAATGAAAATGTGTTGGCAAGCACTATCCGGAAATGAATCAGATGGTTCTGAGGCTCTCTTGTTCCGAATTAAATTTTTAAAAAGAATCTGGATATGCACGAAAATAAATCAGAATAGTTCTAAGAATGTTACATAGATGCAGGTGATAATTCCTTGAATTATTTGGATTCCTATCATTCGGGATGGCTCAAAATGGAAAATATGTAAAGGGTGATTTATTGATTTGTAGATAGAAATATTTTTTGTGAAAATAAGATCCTCTCAGTTTGCAAAACCAAACATCATTGACTCCGCCCTGAGTGTAAGTCTATGGTAAAATCCATCAAAATTTTAAAATCAGAATCACAGTGAGACACGTATCTTATACCCATGAAATGTTCAAATAGTGTAATTTCTATGAAATCAATTACCACAGAAAAATTGATGTTCAGTATGTAAATGAAGAGCAAAAACTCCCGCAGAAATCGTATATTGCTGCATAAATTAAAAATAAGGTGTGCATGTAGTGTATTTTGACAAGGAACTAGCACATTTTCTTATGTTTTCTAAATTTCTTTCATTATGTGTATTCTCCACCGTTTAACAATCAATTTATTTAAATTTTTCGAGTTATAAATAATCAAAAGTTTTTGTAATGTTGTAAAAAAATCGTTTCCTTACGTAAAATGAAAAACATACTGCTGACGAAAAGACACAAGCGAAAGTTTGTGGGAAAGGGAAGTGCCAGTAGTTCTTCGTTTAAAATTGTTTCCTTATACACTGGTATTTGAACAAACATAAGCAAAAGTGGAAGAAATCTTAAACAACTTGACATAATACTCAAGTAGCTCATTCAAATTCTCCAATCTGCAAGTCGTAGTCTTCTTCTCCAAATAAACGGATAATTAAAAATTGGGCTCTATAATAAACACTTTAATTTAAGGGTAAAAATAACATTTGGAATTAAACAAATAATGAATAGACCTAAAACTCGTCTATGAGTCTATTTTTGTTCCTTCACGCCACATCATGCTTTTAAATAGTGTACTACGTTTCCTATAACGTTGTTATCTAAAAGTACCCATGTAATCATTATTTGACACTTGTGTGTAAAACTTATGAATTCCTCTGTTTTTGTTTTCATTCTCTTATAGTAAGAAAAATATATTAATATATAAAGAGAGAAACACTATCTCTTCCGTTCATAAATCATTCTGAATGCTCTATATCCACTTTCATTGCTCTGATACGAAAACATGAGGCCATAAAAAGTTGCTGAATAAAAGGTTAATGGGTGTTACACTTTAAACTTGAAGCCATTGCAGAGTTCAGAACTGCTTCTTAGCCCAAGGATATAACCACCAACATAAAGAAAAACGTACCGAAAGTATGGTGTTTATTTTACTATCCGCCATCTTAACACTTGACCTTAACCATCATTTGTCACATGGGTGCTTTCAACATAGAAACGACTGACTAAAAACAAAAGCCCACAGCCATAAATTCTATATTTCGGATGCTTAAGTTCGAGTCAGAGTCGTTGCGAAATAGAAAGTTCACACATCTATGGCGCATCAAAGTGATAAATAGGTATTTATAAAATATGATAGCCCGCCCTAAACCTCTTGATATAAAGATTTAGTTATATCTTGGCAGGTGTGTGTCTCGGTGGTGAAGTTAGTTTGGAAGATAAAAATTAGGTAGCATGAGTCAATGCATATATTGCTGGAGCTATTATATACATTCCTAATGGGTTTGAAATCTCTCTATATACATATAAAAGCATGTGTGTGCATGTATGTTTATTATCTATAGAAATATACACCGTTGGACAAATCCACTCCAAATTTGGAACGCTTATACTTGTGAACCATGCGGAAGACATAGGCTAAATCTTAAACCCCGTTCTATTTGTTCTAGTGTGCCAAATAAATTATTTTTCACCACAGATATAGCATTCAGCATAAAACGATTGTGGTTTCATTCAGCATAACGATTCAGCATAAACAGTTTGCTTTACAGGTATGGCTCTAACATTTTTTTTTTTCAAAACAAATTAAATTATAATATTTATGTTTGAATTGAATGTTTATTTATTTCATAAAACAAATAATTGATTGATGAAAAAGAGAATTTCAAATATTTAGTTTGACATAACTTACATTTTGTACTGGAACACGAAAAGCCCAAATCAAAAACTCTTTGATCATAAAAGTGTAATTTTGCTACTCGGTATCTGGCTACACCAGAATTAATGTTTATTATTTTTTAGTTTGTTTTAGAATTTCTGTGTTTGCGTACTTGGGTTAACAACTATACGTTGCAGTAATTTTTCAATGATAGGAATTTCGTTTCTGTTTGTATTTATGTTTTCTGTTATTTGAAATATTTCAGATACATTATTCAGGAGTTCAATGTTTAAGGAACTATTTATTTTCCGCATAATCTGCTTATGTATGTTTTCGGGGTCGCTAGGCTGATTAGGGATATTCCCGATGACATTTAAGCCCAAGTTTAGTCGAATAGAACTCTTTAGAATCTTTTAGAAGATTGTAGAAACGAATCAAACTCGGTGTCTGTAGAATCTTCTGGAAATGTGTTTAAATGAAAAATACTCTGTAGAACCTTCTAGAAAGTTGTGGAAATGAATAGAACATCGTAGAAATTTCTAGAAGTTTGTGGAAACTAATAGAATCCAGTAGAACCTTCTAGAAAATTTTAGAAACGAATAGAATTCTGTAGAAAGATTGATAAAGATTGCATAAGCAAATAGAACTCGGTGTGGGTAAAACGTTCCGGAAATTTGTAGATATGAAGCGTACTCGGTTGAATTCTTATAAGGTTTTGGAAATGAATAGAATTCAAGAAGATATTGAAAATGAATAGACCTTTGTAGAACCTTCTAGAAAGTTGTAGAAATTAATATAATTCAGTAGAACTTTCTAGGAGATTGTGGAAATGAATAGAACTCTGTAAAACTTTCTGGAAATTATAAGTAATCATTATGTCCCAGTCTTGGATTCATGATGTTCGATAAAATTGGACCCCCCACTCGAATCTCAGATGATCGTATTAAAGGGAAGCTAACACGGGAAATCTTCCAGTTTATCTCCTTTCAGTGAATATGGCAGTTTCATATATCTCTTTTAGTTGATTGTATAAGGATTTCCTATTTTTTTCACTGTGATAATGTGCATTTTGGATTAAAGTTAATTAATATTTTTTATTCCTGTGATGAGTCTTATATTTCAACACGGATGTTATGAATATTTGATTGATACAAAAAGGGTATTTAAAATATTTAATTTTACATAACTTACATTTTGTAGTGGAACACGATATGCCCACACGAAAAACTCAGTGAACATAAAAGCGTAATTTTACCATTTGAGATACGGCAAACCAGAATAAATGTTTTATTTTATAAATTTGATTTAGAATCCCGTGTTTGTTTTTTTGAGAAAAAATTTTGCCCCCTATTTCTAAAACGTTTGCACATCACTGCCTGACATTCTCTTGCGTCTGGTGCTTCACGTTCAAATTTTGCACGTACTAAATCACAACTAACATTACGGAATATTTTACAGTATTACTCTAATTCTATATTCCTTACAGTTCTATACGTTTCTGTGGTAAATTGATTTAATTCAGTTTAAGAATATTAAAGAAAGTTTTTTTTATAAAGATATAATAATATTATTGTTTTAATGCTTTAAAAAAAATCCAGCACTAAAAGGAAAAACTGAAATAAATTGATATAAGTAAGATTAAAATCTAGTTATAATTTACAAAATGCAGCTACATTGGAAAAAGACTATACATTCACTAAAATATAACAAGGAAACAAAAGAAAAACATAAGCTAAATTACAGAAAAGGGATTGGAAAAACATAAAAATTTACTCAATAAATAATACTAACTGTTAATCACTCATAAAAACGAAAGACATTGCATTTGTTAAAAACGCATTAATAACAAACTACTTCAAAACTTAATATGCATGAGCAAACAACTTTGTGTACAGTTAACTGTAGCTTATTCAATCGAACAAAAAGTGAGTAAATATTTAATCATGTTGGTGCAGAAACTCGTACAGCAAAAGGTAAATAGTTCGACACGAATTCAAAATTTTTTTGTTTCTTTTGAGATAGTTGACTTTTTACTTTTGTGTTATTGTTTCTATTGTTGATTTCTAATTGCATTTGTAACTTTACTGTTCTTTCACTTCTTTAAAAATATTCATCAAAAATTTATAATATTTTTTTTTCTTTTACTGCGCTTCCTTAAGATTTCCTTTCCCTTGATGTTGCAGCTAATCTTTTTGAACAGCATTTTAAAGTTTTTATTGACAGCCTTCTCTGCTTAAGTGCAAATAAATGTGGCTCCACTGTGGAAGGATTATCATTGATTAAATTAATTAAATGAAATGATTCATTTGAATTAATGGATTTCAATTAATTCTTTTAATTTTATTTGAAAAAAAAATGGTAACTAACATCGTGAACAAAGGTGAAACACGTGCCATAACTCGTCTACAAGCTGAAAGGTAGTCAAATAACGTCAAACTCAAACAACAGAAGGGGCTATTGCAATGGTCCGGGATCAACACCTAAGGAAGATATCCGAGAACAAACTGTTCGAAATTTTGAACTGTGGACAGATGACAAGCTCAACGCCTGAACTGGCAACATATTCTGAAAATTTCAATACCATGAAAGCGTGGGGATATTTGATAAAACCACAAATTTAATGTGCACTAGCCCCCGTGTACACGACCGAGTTTCGTACTCGCAACAGTGCGGTCGTTAATCCGTTGCTCATCTACCCGGACCACCGCGGTCAGTATGTACACTAAAATACAACAATGGACCGGTTTGGGGAGTGATATTCGTGTTATGGCCTGGAACCTTTGCATGCTGTTCCTGGTCAGTTGAACGCCGACGCCTACATGAACATTTTCGACAGTCAGGTTTTTCCTACGATCTGGCAATTTTGTGGAATGAACGAATGTTTCTTCCAGGACGACAACCCTTCATGTCATGTTGCAGCCTCTGTCAAGCAGTGGTATCAATATATGGGTATAAAACGTCTTCCCTGGCCTGCACAAAGACCCGACCTAAACCTTATAGAACATTGGTGGAACGAGTTAGAGCTACGCTTGAGGACCAGGGAACCACGTCCGAAATCTACAACTGAGCTGGCGACATCCTCGCAGCAGGAATGCACACGAATACCCATAGCTGTCTATCAAAACCTTATTGAAAGTATGCCATGAAGTGTTGTTAGTGTAATTACAGCAACTGGGAAACCATCCTCCAACTAAAGCATGTAGTTTTTCCCTTATACCATCACATCTTGCTGTCCGGTTCATTATTGCAGGATAGTGTAGTCTTTGGGCTTGATACTTCTATAATTATATGAAATCTGCGGACATGGAAACTACTGTAAAAATTCTAAATATATTAAGGTTGTAAGGTTTGTAAACATTATCTTATTTTATAATCTCTCTAAAAGTGCTTTAAATGAGAGTGCTACACCGAGTACCACTGCTTCTCAAAATATCTTTTAATAATTAATAGTCTTGTAATGTGTAAAATCAATGCATTGACGATATATTACAACTTCTAGGTGGTGCAGGTTCAACTCCTTCCTGATTGTATTTCTCTCTTTTTTGTCAGTCAGACTTTCCTTGTTTGTGTAAATCCATTACTTGATCTCGATATGACAGTGGTTCTAAATTACGTTGTACTGTCATCGGATCTTTCCCTTTGGTTTGATCCCAGACCGTTAAATCTGTTAAATCCGTCAGATCTGTTAAATATGTCGTTGCCTCAGATCTCCTCACGTTGGCGTGGTGTGTAGATTTGATGAGTGGGGGTGTTAGCTCAGATTCCCTTGTCACCTGACCTAGGCTCAAAGTTACGTGATGTCGTCCTCTGATTTCCCTTTGAAGTTTGATACCGAATCGTCACCAATAGCCCGTTGTGTTGCTCCAGTGCGACGTTAACTAAATAACTAACTACATTACTTGATGTTTCATAGCCTGTGTTTGGCGCAGCATGTCCAAACCCAAGTCATTGGGCAATAAAACCCCAACCAATCACCTATTCTTATAGACTTCATAAATAACGTTGTTTAAAAAACTTTTGAAGTATAATATCTTTAAAAGGGACAAAGCATTTGAAAACTTAAAGTATAACGCTGCAAAGATAACAATAAAACGACAAACCAATTCAGAATGTATAAAGTTTTCAGTCTATCACTACCGTGTGTGCTTTAAGGTATAGAACATAAAGGATAATATATCGCACCACGGCAAGAAAAGTGACGCAAGTCAAAAAATAAAAAATTTTATGTTATGTCATTGAAAAAAAGTATGAGGTGCCCCAGCGTGTTATTTTACTAGTCCATAGAACATAATAGAAGTTCTTCTTCTTCTTCTTCAGGAGCACAACAGCCTTTTACAGGCCAAGGCTGACTCGCAGATCCTCCTCCATCTGGCTCTGTCTGGTGCGACCGCCCGCCATCGGTTGACTCCCAAAAACTTGAGATCTCTCTCTACGTTATCAATCCATCTTGTAGGTGGTCGTCCCTTTCTTCTAGTCCCTTCAATTTTGGAAAAAGTCACTTTTTTGGTAGGGTCAGCATCGGGATTTCTAAGGAGATGGCCCAGCCATCTGATGCGTGACGCTTTAATTGTTCTCACTACGTCGGTCCCGCCGAATTTATCATATTTTTTGTAAATTTCGTGGTTGTAAAGGATCCTTCTCACGTTGTTCTCTTGAGTAGGTCCAAATATTTTTCTTAAGATCTTCCTTTCAAAAATTAGTAGTTTTTCCTCCTCGGTTTTATTGAGGGTCCAACATTCACTCCCATACATGACTATGGGTCTGATTAAAGTCTTATAAATGGTTAGTTTAGTCTTTACGCTGATGAACCTGGATTTTAGTTGGTTTCTGAGGCCGTAAAAACTTCTGTTAGCCATGAAAATTCTGCTATTTATTTCAATTTTCAGGTCGTTGTGGCTTGAGATTAAGGTTCCTAAATACTTGAAGCGGGTTATAATAGAAGTTACCGCCATAAATACTTTCTTAAAATTTAAAAGAAGCTTATACTATTTCAATATAAGTTTTATAGTATTTTTTAAATTGATGCTCTCTCTCTCTCTCTCTCTCTCTCTCTCTTCTCAAATTCTGCAATTTTTAGTTGCGTCACTTTTCTCGCTTGGGTGCGATATGAATCGAATGTGCGTACGAATTGGAATGCGAATAGATTTGGAAATTGATATGGGTACTTATTCCTATTTTCCTAGTGGTATGTAGAGGCAAGAAAAAGTAATACTGACCGCAATCAAAACGGTTAACAGAAGACAAATTTAACACTGGTTAAATTTTATCCTTGAGGTTTATACAATTCATCAGCTTAGCGGTTTAAAGTTATGGTTGCAGCGGGGACACACACCGCGTGTCCAACCCTGTTGAATGTCCAAGCTCGAACCCTTCCCCATAGCGGCCCTACTGATTTCACCCCACCGGAAGGGGTCCAAAAGTTTCGGTTCCCATAAGGGAAGCGTTTTTTTGCTTCTTCCAAACACACTTCATATATTGCTTCTTCCAAACGCACAGAGCAAAGTTGCTTGCAACCTTTGAAATGAAGTCTTTACCATCTAAAAAAATAGTTGAATTAAAAATATTTTGAAACAGTGGAATTAATGTGTGGTTGTGATAACAGATGTAGTCAGGGAGGGTTTTGGTTTGCTTGCTAAAGGTCAGGTCAATCAAACCAATTGCATTTTGCTTCTGAAAATCTTCCTTCCAAACGCACTAAGCAAAGTTCTTTGAAAAAAAAATTTGGTTTTGTAAAAATAGAGAAATATTATCAAAATATGCACAAAACATGCAAAAATCCAACTATACATAAGGGTCCCAAATATGCAAAAACATGCAAAATAATTTCGTGGGATTTTTTGTTGCTAATTGATAAAAAACACTCAATTCGGATTTTTATTAACATTAGGGATTTGAAAAAAAAATATGCAAAATCCGAGATCTGGGTATAATATATTTTCTAATCGTATTATATTATGCTTTTGGCTCTAAAAACAGTAAAACTGGGATCGAGTAGATAATTATTTTTATTTATTATTTATTTTTTAATACCCTACTTAAACTCTTAATATTTATTTCTAGTTTTGGTACATTTTAGATATCTAAACAGCAAAACTTAGGTCAGATTATAGATTATTATTTTATTATTTATTTGTATAATCCTACTTTACATTAAATATTTCTTTCTAGGATTGTTACTTTGTCGATTTCCAAACATTATTACTGGAATGCAGAAGAGTATTATTATTTTTTATAACTCCGTTTTAACTTTTAGTATTTCTTTCTATGTTTTGTACATTTTAGGATTCCAAGTAACAAAAATGTTTTGAAGCAAATTATTATTTTATTATTAACCTATAAATAATAATCTAATCTGTAAAACTCAATTTTTACTCTTAATATTTCCTCCTATGAATGGTAAATTTTACGTTTTCAAACAGAAAAATCTCGGATAGAGTATATTATTTTTATTATTTATTACTCTCTTCAATAACCTATATTTTAAATCTCAGTATTTTTTTCTATGTTTGGTACGTTTTGTGTCTCTAAACAGCAAAAATAAGATTTAGTTGTTAGTTATTACTTTATTATTTATTTCTATAACCCTATTTTCTCTTAACATTTCTTTCCCTAAACAGTAAAACTGAGTTTGAATAGATTATAAGTTTATTATTTATTCCATAACACTTCTTTACTCTCAATATTTCTTTGTATGTTCTATGGTACTTTCACGGTTCTAGAACAATGGATCAAAAATCAGATCACACAATATTGAGCTCGAAGCTGAAAGGACTGCAGAATTTTAACTACACTACTCGCTCCCCTTTATAAAAAGAAACTCGCTATAAAGATATGAATGAAAAATAAATGAACGCGGTTTCTTGCCCCCCTCCCCGCCTTCCCAAACCTGACAGCCCCCCCCCCCCTCTTCACATCATGTTTCACCCGACTTGTATATTCGAACAAATGTTATGCATGAGACGTAGCCGTAGCGCTTTATCTCTCCACTCGTACAGCCGACAGCTTGACGTGCAATATCGTCTGCACGGGAAGGAGTAGAGTGAGGAGTAGGCATTTATCAAACGATATGTTTTTTAAGCGAAGAAAGATTTCTTTCCCCTCGTGATACGTGTTCTTGTAGACAGTTCTCTAGTTGATAGATTTAAAAAAAACTCTTCTCCTTCATTGTGGTTTCCGGAAGAGTATTGTTCTGAAGAAGTGATTTATTTTCGACGGCTGAAAGGTATTTTTGGGTTTAGGGAAAATGTAAGGAGAATATTGGTTCCTGTCAGAAGCTGTTAGTTATATATACTACTCTTAAAAGAAAAGCGTCTTACTGCTCAAGAAATATTTCACACAGAAGGCATATCTAAAACGTATGTAGCAGAATAATGTCAAATATCTGTCTTATAAATGAAAGTAGTATAATTTTACTGGTGTATCTCCCGTTTTTTTTTTTTTTTTGTAATGGTATCATTTTATTACGCAATCATGTTTAACCCTTCTGGGATGTTTGTCTCGATGAAGTATTTTATCATTCCCCTTCTTGGTGGTTGTCTCTTACGAGATACCTCGTCATTCACAAAACTGATGAGCTGTTGATGAACGAGATATCTGGCCATTGTAGTAAAACTGCTCTTGATGTATTCGGCAAGATTTCGATGACGAGATATGTAGTCATTAGCAAAATTGACCAGATCTCGATGGAAGAGATACCTTGTCAAAATCACTTGAAGGGTTATAAAACTAATGAGATCTTGATTAACGAGGTATAATCGTCCAAACTATTAGAATTGTTAACAAATATAATTTTTAACAACACTGATCAGATGTTGAAGAAAGATATAATCATCAAAACTATTAGAATTTTTAACAACTATAATTTTTTACAACACGGATCAGGCCTTGATAAAAGAGATATAATCTTTAAAACTATTAGAATTTTTAACAACACTGATAATATATTAATGAACGAGATATAATCATCAAAACTATTAGATTTGTTAACAATTATAATTTTTAACAACAATGATCAGATTTTGATAAACAAGATATAATCGTCAAAACTATTAGAATTGTTAACAAGTAGAAATTTGAAGAATTTTTAACAACACTGATCAGATCTTGATAAAAGAGATATAATAGTCAAAATTATTAGAATTTTTATCAACTAGAGTTTTTTAGAATTTTTAACAACACTGATCAGATCTTAATGAACGAGATATAATCATCAAAACTATTAGAATTGTTAACAAAACTGATAACATCTGGATGTACGTGATACCTTGTCAAAACCACTTGGAGGGTTAACAAAACTGATCTGATCTTGATCAATTCATCATCAAAAAAATCGGACGACGAGATCATCCAGATATTGCCAATAACTACTTACTTAATAAATTACCAATAGATTATTTCCAAAATATTCCATCCTACGAAAGGAACAACAACTGCGAGGACCTACGAAAGGTCCTTCCAATGGATTCTAATCTAAGAAAAAGACCAATATATTCCTTATATTGTTTGAAAAATGTCTGAATACTTTCAACCAATAAATAGGGTTAGGTAATTATTTTGTGTTCCATAGGGTACAAGCAAAACTAAATTTCTCGGAAATTTAAATAAATGACCAATGGAATATTTAAAAAAGATTCCTATCCAACAATAGGACCAACAGAATCATCCCAAAGGATTCTAATCAAAGAAAAAAACCAATCAAATCTTTATAGAGTTCAAAAAAAAAAAAATATTACACAACTCGAAAATATCATGGCGCTTAAAGGGTTCAAATTTTGCCTTGGAATTATAAATCACCCTGGACTACCTGATGTTCAAACTATTCAAAGAAAATTTCAGAAGAAAACAATCCACCGAACAATCCGAGTGATAGGAAATTTACTGTATAATAAACTGTTTCGTGCCACCATTCAAAATCCTCTAACTTAGTATAGGTATTTCACTGTGGCTGTGAAAAACCCACCTCACACAGAAAACCACCCCAAACCAGATCCTCGTCTCATTCCCACATTCACAGCACATCACCCTCGCCGAAAGGGGGTGGAAAAGACTCAAGGGTGACCGAGCAATTACTCGATCGCATCTGACATCGCGATCGTTCCCGATCCACTCAACTGCGAACTTCGTTAGCTCCCGCATCACGCTGACTTAGCCTCGGCAGACGATATTGCCCGCTCTCCACCCCTCGAGACGTGACTCTTAGGCCGGATGGTGGGGAGGAATTCGGGCAGGAGATGTCAAATCGTTTGACCCGCGCCATGTCGGTGACGGTCTCACCTGTTGTAGGACTGAGTGGGTGTCGTTGGATGGGGATCGGGTACAATGACAGGTGGAATGTGACGGAGTGGTTGGGTTTGGTTCTACTCCAACTGTTCAGCATGCACCTTTGTGCACTTATTTCAACTTTTCATAATTAAAAACGTAAATATTATATCACGTTAGTTATATCACTTTAACCTTCTAAATTGTTTCGTCAAAGTATCTCTTTCATCCATATCTGCTCAATATTTTGTTGAAAGTCCTCACATTGGGTTGTTGTGGAAGTTTGGAGAGTGGGGTGCCAGCTCAGGTGTTGCTTCGTCATCTGACCGTGGTTCAAAATTTCGAGGTGTTGTCCTCGGATCTTTTCTCTTAAAGGATTGATCCCGGACCGTCGTCAATATCTCGTTGTGTTGCTCTAGTACGACGTTATTACAAAATTACCAATTACCAATATTTTGTAATGAAATCTAAGATTAAATGCAATTTCCTATCAAACAATATGATGGATATGAATTCGTAGGTCTAATTGCACATTGAATGATACTTTATTTCAGGGCTCGAAATACCCGGGTGCACAGGTGCACTGTGCACATAAAAATAAAATTGTGCACCTAATTTTTTCCCGCTGGGTGCAACGTTATAAAAAGGAGGGATACGTGTTTTATGTTATTTTGATGTTGAAACAAAATATCAGCATCGACCTCTCTTGCTCTAAAGGAACGTAATTAAAATTCCTAAATACACACTATGCGAAACAAAATCGCTGGGCAGAAACGGGTTTATACAAAAGGACGGTTTACTTGTGCAACTGATCACCAGAACTTTCCGAGGATTGAAACATTTTCCAGATGGCGCTGCTGTTGACGCGATTGTTGCGACAGCCGTGCGCCGGAGAAGGGAGAATGTAGATGTTTAAATATTTTTATTTACTATCTAATACTGACCTTTAAAAACATACCCAACTAATAAAGTAGTTTACATTACATCAATGCTCTCATATTACGGTTTTTTTAATATGCACCTAAAATAAAACCTGTGCACCTAATTTAAAAACTTAGGTGTACAAAGTGCACCTGTATTAAAAAAAATCTATTTCGAGGCCTGCTTTATTTTCTGTATTTTAAGCTATTAGCGAATTTAAGAGAGCTACTCATCATGTTATATAGTTTTGAACTTCAATTGATGATTCTCAGCGACATGATGACTCAGCGAATGGCGTTTTCTACCTATTTATAAATTTTGACCCTTTAGAATACTGATTATTCAAACGTCCAGCTTAAAAACAAAGAAATATCAGAAGGATTAGGGCGCTCCAATATATAAAAGCCCAATGGGCCTGCTATTATATAATAAGCATGTTCCGCAAAGACAACTCTTCAAGATATTTACTCAAGGGTGTCTTGTTTGTACAATTTGTCTACATATGAGCCATACTCAAAATGCGCCAAAAACAAACTAACAAACGAATAAAGAGGAAATAGCATTTCTAAAGAGGGCACCAAGTACCTATAGATGAGTCACAAGGTTTTTTCTACTCAATTTCGAAACATCGAATAAAATATTAAAGCGGTAAAAAATGAATATCCTGCATTCGCTTTATCTACACAACCGATGAATGCTCTTTTGAGTATTTAGGACATGTAAATTCATAAAACCGAACTCATATTTAAGCTCTCAAAATGTAATTCTATCTCTCATATGGTACTATTTTGAGAGTAATTTAATATGAGTTTTGAATACGATGACTACAATTCTCTGAATGATAAATGGTGTAGAGAGCTTAAGCTATGATAGACATATACCTAAAGGAATTCAATATAAATGTTGGAAAAGCTGTTTATAATTCATCCTTTTTATCACATCCAAAAAATTTCCTTTTAATATTTTGCGTTTTATTTAAATTCACAGCGTATGACTCCAACTTATAGCTTCTCAAAATAGAATATCATCTGGTATACTATTTTGAAAGTTTTTGAATAAGAGTTTTCTGAGTCCATTTGTAGCATTGATGTCAGCATCGTTTCGCACTGGTGACGCTGTATGTTCTACAAAATAAAAGGGCTGATTTTTATATTATTGGAAATGCATTTGGTATAAATATCAAAACCTTGTAACAAATCTGCCAAAATGAATTCACACTAAATTTTTAAAATCCTCTTCATACTACATTCTGCTTATACGTATACATTCAAAAGATTCACTTTTGAGCTTTTCGTTTTATTTTAATTAAACTCATTCAAACACTCAAAACAGCATTTCATGTCTTGTATGATAGCTTTTGAATGAGATTTAAGAAACCATTTAAAAATTTACCAAAAGAAATCGAAACTAAATTTTAAAGAGCTCTTTATGCTATATCCGCTTTTTTCCACTATCGAACAAATGTTCTCTTGTGAGCTATTATTTTCATTCATAACGTAAAACTCCAACTTAGAGGTTCTGAAAATAGATTACCATTTCTTACATACTCTTTTGAAAGCTTTTCAATAGGAGTTACGGAACCTTATGTCTCACTGACGTCACTTTATTTACTAAAAACTAAATTTGTAAGATACGCTTTATGGCTCTATGCTCTTTATATGTACTTCCAAAGGATTCCCTTTTCAGCTTTTGGTTTTATTTAAATCCGTACAATTGAACTCATTCAAACTCTCAAACCAGAATATTATGTCTTGTTTGATAGCTTTTGAATGGGATTAAAGAAATCATTTAAAAATCTACCAAAAGAATTTGAAACTCAATGTTTAAAATATTCTATATGCTACATCCCATCTTTTTTCGCATCGAAAAAATTCGACATTGAGCTTTCGGGGTTTATTTAAATTCATTAAATATGACTCCTGTTTTTAACCAAAGTTCTCAAGAATTAATATTATCTCCTGAGTGATGATATGGTTGGTTGGTGTCGTGTCATGGATAGAAAATAAATTTAAATCGGACCAAAGGTCCCATATACAGCATCTGCGATTTGAAGGCAATTTTCTTCATATAAGTCCTCACGCGGATTGTCACTTATTTGCTGCAATTGCGCCAAAATAGCGGGACAGGTGAAAATAAGTTTGGGGGTTAGTTCTATGTCTGGGCAGTTTTTATATTTAGAGAACTTATATGAGAGGAACAAGAGTTATATACGAATAGGATCAATTCCTGATTCTAGGTAGGAAGGTACTTGAATTGTAGTAACTGTTAGAACACAACGTACTACTGTACAATCCGAGGACAACGAAACGTAATTTTGAACCACGGTCTGATAACGAGGTCTCAGCTGATATAGCATCCAACTCTAAACTTCCACACCGAGTCAGAGTAGGGTCATTTGAGGCCACAAATATATTAACGTGCATCAACTCCCATGTACACGACGGTAGTTGATAGGCCTGAGTTTCAAAATCGCAACCATCCAACCACCATATCGTTGTTTTAACAAAGCGTCAAATTGCAAAAACAGTTCTTCAGAAATTGAGTTTAAAGTTTTGGAAACATATTTGTTACATGTTAAACGACAAATTTCTAGACAACTAGACAAATAATCCGAATATTTACAAAATCAATCTTGGTATAGTTTTAAAGCAAATGAGTTGGAAAAAATTTGGAATCAATAAAAACGATGATATTCTAGTAGTTACGTATTATTTCTAATGAAAACATACATTTTAACATAACCTCTCAAAGTAGGATACCATCTATTACGTGATACTACACAGTCCAGTCACATTAATGTGACAACCACCTACTCTCGACGTCAACGTGAAATAACCAATCACAAAAGGCAGGTGGCAGCACATTGCAGTGGAGTGTATATAAAGGATGTCCTAGGGTATCGGAAAGCATTTCAATCTTTAGCGTAATGCAGAAACGTAGCGATTTATCCGACGTCCAAAAGGGCATGATTATTGGCTTTCGAGCCAAGGGTGGAAGCATTTCGGAAACGGCTAATTTTGTGAACTGTTCGCGTGTCGCCGTGGTAAAAGTATACCGTGCATGGCAAAATAGCACTATCCAAAATCAGCGGCGTGGCACATGTGTACCACGGGCTATAGATGACAGAGGCGAACGAAGGCTACGGGGATGCGTTCGGGCGAATAGACGTGCAACTGTTGAGCAACTGACCACCCATATGAACCAAGGGGCTACCAAGAGTGTATCTTCAACAACGGTTCAGCGAATGTTACTACGCATGTGTCTCCGCAGCAGACGCCTGGTTAATGCACCTCTGCTGACTGCTGTTCATCGGCGACGAAGGCTGGAATTTGCACGCCAGTACCGCAAATGGACGTTTACAGAGTGGCGACAGGTGGCTTTTCCCGATGAATCACGTTCTATGCTCCATCGGACAGATGGACATTGGCGTATACGGCGTGAAACGTCTGAAAGCACACCCTGTAACAATTGCCGGAAGGATCCAGGCTTGAGGAGGGTGGTAATCTAGCGCTGTTGGCCACGGCACTGGAGTCGGCATGGCTCAACATCCCAGTAAACACATTCAGAAACATAATTGACTCTCTTCCTGCACGTCTCGCAGCGGTCCGCTCTGCCAAAGGTGGTTATTCTGGCTTTTGACAGGTGGTCACATTAATGTGACTGGACTGTGTATTTTGAGAGCTTATGAACATGAGTTATGGATACGATCCCTTCCTAATTCTAGTATTGGGTTTATATGGTACAAGGACCATATTGGCCACACTGCGCCCGACACGTAATACGGAATAAGGTGGCATTTGACCCTAATACAAGCCTTACAACGTTCAGGCATGCTTTTCACAAGGTGCAACTGCCCCCTCAAGTGTCTCCATCATCTACCACAACATACAGACTAAAATTACAGGGCATGGGCAACACACACGGCAAGCAGCAACCAAGCAAATATCATGCAAATTACGAAGGTCCTATCGGAAAACATCGACATCCTCATTCAATAAGACGTGCTTACAATTAATTTCAACTTTGTTCATTACTTGTTAAAGGGTTTCATCCTTTAGAGCTCTATTTCAACTAGCCCTTTTTTGTTAACTTTTAGCTTTTGCTTTCAACTAACATAACTTTGATGTTACATCTATTCACTTTATTTTATTATTACTATATTTGTTTATTTTTCTTCTTATTTCTACATTGCGTAACGGGAACTCTCACATGAGAAGTTCTCACTACGTAAACAAAGTTGGTAGTGCCCTGTCCTGAAGCTAAAACACACAGCCAAGGTTCGCCTGAAGCTGTCACACTCAGTCTTGGTGGGCTACAACCACTTTCCGCAGTGTGTCCGCAAAAAAAACGCCACGTTTACCAGTCCCATGGACGAGGGGTAAGGGGGACACTTGCGGTGTCTAATACTCTAATGATAAGAAGTCCCATTCACGCACTCGAGTAAGTCATTGCTCGAGTGCGGTCATTGGTGGTAGGGATGTGACATCAATGCCGATGTTCTAAAAAAACATCGATGTATTTAACATCGATGTATTGGGATCGATGTTTTTGTAACATCGATGTTTATACTTGTCGATGTTTTTACGTTGTCGATCTTTTATTTTTAAATGAAAAAAGTACCGTTATAAAAATTTAAAAAATAACCAAGTAGCATAATTTTTATAATCAGCAAATTGAACATACTTTTAGACCAAAGTGACCAAAGGTGAAGGGTCTGAAAAGTAGGGATACGACATCGATGTCGATGTTTTCAAAACATTGATGCTTTATAAAAAACATTGATGTATTGGAGCTGATGTCACATCACTAGTTGCTAAACCAGTTATAAAAAATGGGGTAAAACGTTTAAATGCACTGAATTTTAAAAACATCGAAACTTTGGGGGCGATGCATTATCAACATCGATGTTTCAAATTTGAACATCGCTGTTTTGCTGTCGATGTAGCATCACTAGGTGCGAAACCAGTTTTAAGAAAATGCGGGAAAAAGTTTGAATTTACTGAATTTTAAAAACATCGGTAGTTTGGGGGCGATGTATTATCAACATCGATGTTTTGCTGTCGATGTTGCATCCTTAGTTGCTAAACCAGTTTTAAGAAATGGGGGAAAAGTTTAAATACACTGAATTATAATAACATCGATGCTTAAAAACACCGATGTTTTATCAACATCGATGTTTTAATTTTGAACATCGATGTTTCAAAACATCGATGTTTTGCTGTCGATGTCGCATACCTAATTGGAGGTGGGGTGTAAGCTCCAAGGCGACGTCCTAGAGCACTCAAAGCATGCTCTATAGTTGGGGTGGGCACGCATCAGGTCAATAAGAGCCTCATTCCAGTTTCTCCCCTATTATAAAGAGCCACACCAAAATTACACGTATAATTAAATACATAAATTCGAATTTAATGAATCGTAAATCATTGTTTTTAATATTACTCCTCCAATATTTACATTACTGTTTACTGTATACTATTCTTATCAGTTCATTTGGCAGATTCTATCATTTTAGTGATATGCAGTGAGGTAGTTGCCTTCGAGTCTTTACGCTGTTCGAATCGATCTTATACTTGTTTGTTGCGATGTCTCTTTATAATTATTAAATTTCCTGTTGGTGATACACTCTTATTTTAGTACTGCAAGTAATTACGACTAATCGAGACATACACAATGAAGATTTTTTACTGACCAAAAAAAAGAGAGAAATACACACAGGGAGGAGCCACACATGACAGGAATCGAACCTCCTCCGCCTACAACTCCCAGATGCTCACTACAACTCAACAGAGTAGTAGGCCACTGATGCTAGGCATTTAAAAAATTCAAATCTTCAAACTGCAGGAAGAAAACTCGAAAACTGCAATATTTCCCCGTTCTCCAGTGACAGGACATTTTCCTGGGAAAATCATTCGAGTTTTTACTTTTGTATCCAGCAAACACATGTTCAGTAAGACGTCCCATCTCGAGTCTGTTCCATTTCACGACCATTGTAATGAAAAATTCGAAACACTCCCGATAAACGACGTGAGAAAAGAAGGAAACCGGTGTCGTCAAATTCCGAATGCGCCATTCTTCAGCCATTGCAGCGCAGAGGAAAATGTCCCCTTATCCCAGAGGTTTTATTGCAGTTATAACATTCCCCATTGAAGGATTTCCTGTCATTTGGGATGTCCCCCACTCCTTCGGGTTCCTCCCGGATAGCTGGCGAGTTTCGGGAACAGTGCGACGACGGCTGCTGGGTCAATAAAAACTTTTCTGTCGGGGCAATAAAGAAGATGAGCAAAAACAGATAAAACGCTCTGCATTAAATTCAAGTCCCACTTTTCCTGGACAAGTTTTGAGAGAAAGAAGTTGGGGATGCATCCGACAGGATAAACCCCTCCTGGGATGTTTCGAACACGAACGGTAAAACAGAGGATGATAGCCTTCCAGAAGAATAAATTTGTTATTGCGCTGTTTGAGAGTCGATTCGTGTTCTATAAAGTGAACAATCATGCTCGACTTCATATCTGTGAAATCAGAAAGTTATTCCACACATGGTTTCCATACGAAATTTTGACTAAGCATTGTCTATCTGGCATTTGATGCATCTAGGCTAAATAGGGGTATTTTACTTTAAGCCATCAAGTGGTTTAGACAAGATATCTCGTCCATCAAAATCTGACCAATTTTGCTGATGACGAGGCATCTGGTAATCGATATACTGTCGATTTTCTGATGATGACGAAATCAAAATGTGGTCAGTTTTCGTGTAATGACAAGATAACTCGCCAATCAAAATCCAAGCAGGTTTGTTGATGACGAGATAACTTGTCGAGACAACCATCAAGAGAATTAAAATCACAATTCAATCATAACATCATCCAGAATCGATTTAAATGCGGTTCAATTTTCATCTAAAGTTCCCGACGTGTCCATATCTTCGTATTCATCCTAGATCGATTGGAAGAACATTGGATTTGCAATAGGAGGGTTGGGAGTACGAATCCAGCCAAAGACCGTCGTGTACAAAGAGGGCTGATTCACGTTAAATGTGGCCTCGAATGTACTCATGTTGGCTTGACGTGAATGTTTGGAGAGGGATGCCAGTATAGGTCTTGCCTCGTCATCTGACCGTTGCTCAAAAATACGTATTGTTGTCCTCGGACTTTTACCGTTGGGATTGATCCCGGATCATCGTCAATAGCATGTTGTGCTGCTGCCAGTACAACGTTAATTAAAATACCAACCTTCCTACCTCCTAGATAGTTAACGGGTTTGTGTAACAGTGTCAATAATGTCAGTAAAAACTTTTTGTTCGTGCTATAATGAGAATAAGCAAAAGCAAATAAAATTATCTGCATTTAATCTATAAAACATTTTTTGGCTACTTGATACACGTGGCAAAAAAAGAAATGAGGCTGAAATAGGAAGGACTTTGATGAGGTATCTTCAAGAGTTCCTCTGCAATTGACAAGTTGGACCATTGAAAAAAAAACATTCCCCTTCACTTATAGCTCAATCCCTTCCTGCTTGAAGATATTTAAAAAAAAATGTTTGGCTGTCTGGTTCCTCACATCATTATGGAATACTAATACACCTGCCAAACACCTTTAATTGTGTGAGTCAGGACCATTGTTTCTAATAAGGGCTGGGGGATCAAAAATATCTGCATGCTGAAACTTTTAGACTCACCAGAACTTAAAAATTCCAAATGATATGAAGAGTGGCCACTGAAAGACGAAATTATATGAAAAAAATTAAACAAACACATGTTTTTAGTTTTTATTATTTTATTTAGAAATATATTTAATGGATTTTTTGTAGCATTGTGATAGTAAAACAACATTCCTCTAATGACCACCATTGTCCTGCTCACAAATACAGGATCTTAAAACATCATTTTACATGACCGCACGCAAGGTTTAAGGCCGTAAACGTCGGATTTTGGCTCGAATGGTCTCCTTAAATTCTTGAATTGTTCGAGGTTTGTTTACGTAAGCCCGTTCTTTCAAGTAGACCCGCAAAAATAAGTCCGGGTCCGTGAAATCAAGTGAACTTGAGGATGTTTCTGGTATTTTGTTTGAGTTTCAATAATTGACCTTTCACTGGAATAGAAAAACTCCAATGCGTTTCACTCGTTGCTGGATATCATACGTAGCCATTTTGAATTCCAATAAATGCTCTTTAACCTGTAAAAAGAAAATAAAAAAGATTGAAAATGAATAAGTTACGATTTTTTCAAACTCTTCAGTCTTTCAGAGGCCACTTGTATATTATATACATAATATAATTAATAAGCGATGTTATCTAACATTCTAGCTAGACATGCATATGTGTGGCATGCTGTGTTCTTCCCAGTCACACTCCTTTAAATTGGTACAGTTTTTCACAACACTATCCCAAAAAGTGGGGTATTCCAGATACTACACTGTAGAATAACACAAGTAAACACACAAAGATTAAATAAAATTAAGCCAACATAAATTTAGCTCCTAGTTGCTATTACTATCACTTGAAATAGATAACCTATCATAATCGGAATTCCAGTATCTCCCATATTCAATTCATTTATTTGCATCATTGTCAAATTTAGGTACACAATTTCATCAACGCAGCTCAAATTGGGATGACAAATTTCTGGGTAATCTGTCGACATATTTAATGGCATTAAACAACAGCACTTATATGCGATGATGCGAAAAAACTTTTGTAACTTTCATAAGAAATGACCACTGACGACATTCGTTGCATTGGTAATTACTCATTCATGTTAAACATTAAACTATCAGGGCAATTATTCCAATGAAGAAAAGAAACTGCGCAATAATTGTAGATCACGGAAAAAGGTTTGTGTTGACTCCAAGTAGCTTCAACCATTGTATATACTGTAGCTGTTGAATATTCAACCCATAATAGCCAACATATTTTGGATGGTTCATTTAGGTTATACCAGAAGTTGCATAATACAGTAGTTAAATGAACTCACAGATTTAATAAAATCAAGACCAACTAAAGCTTGGCTCAATCGTTTATTACTAACGCAGTCATCTATGATAATCTGAACCCCAGGCTCTCCAATATTCAATTCATTTGTTTCGATGACTGTCAAATATAAGGATATAATTACATTAACGCAGCTCGGGACATAGTTTTGGATGTCAAATTGCTGCGTAATTAAAGCCTCGTATCTATTCTTGCTTAACGCTTTTCGCGTCGTCTGTCGGCACATTCATGAGTATTAAATAACAGAGCTCATGCCATAGGACGCGTACTAAAACAATTGAAGATAACTTTCATAATGAATGACAATTGACGGTATCCGTGCAGGTGCATCTGCAAATGCTCACCCAATTAGCTTGTAGGTATGGCATAGCTTACCAGCAGGATTCGTGATACAATTAAAGTTTGGAGGTAATCTGTGAAAGGGCGAATTTTGTGCGTGGTAATTGATTTCAAATGGAGGGTTTGCGTTAGTTCATCATCGTAATAACATCGGGGGAGATTTCTTTTGTTACTGAGACAGGGTTTGAACGTAAGAGGCAGTGGATAGATGTGAATCTATTTGTTGCATGATTTAATATTGCATGTGGGCGTTATTGAATAATTAATCTCTTGAATAACTAATGCTGTTTGCTTGTAGTAGATTGGGGTTGTTATTTCGTTTTTATTGATCGTAGTAAGATTAATTGCGTAATTATTTCTAAGTCACGCAGAAAATACTTTGAAATAGAGTTCTTAGGTTATAGTAAAGAAATAAAGTTTGGAATTTTCTTTCAACTTGGAGTAATAGAGTTGTAAATAATCTTCTAGTATGTAATCATTCAGTCACATTAACATAACTATAATAATAAAACGTTTCTGTCAACGTTACTCCAAGTACCTGTCACTATACATGCACGATATTATTGTGATAAATTAAAGCCCGTAGGCCTTACTATACTACTTAAAAGCTGTACTTTGAGCTTGATTTATACATTAACTTTAATGGTTTATTTTTATCTTGATGTCACAGTTTACGGTTTATTTGTGAATATACTAATTCACATCTTTTTATTTGAATGGCATGCAGATTTGAAAGATTGAATGTTGAAAGTAACGTAAAATATTCTAATATATTTGCTGATAAACTTAACATTTGAGTGACAGAGTGCCTTGATTAATCTTTTAAACTACTGTTTGCGTGTAGAAGTAAAAGGTTGTTAGTGCGCTTGTTTAATATAAGATTTACTGCCTAATTATTTCTAAGTCATTTCAGGAAACACTTAATAATAGAGTTTTTGAAGTTATAAAAAAGAAGGAAGAGCTCGTAATTTTCTTTCAACTTGTCATAGTAGTTATGTATAATCTTCTGGTATGTAATCATACCGTCATATATATATATATATATATATATATATATTACTTTAACGTTAGTATATGACTTACGTTTTTTTTAAAGAACCTTAAGTAACATGTACGAAATTATTGTTATGACTGGTATGAAAGTCCATATTTTAGTCATAACCATACTGCACCAAAAGCTACATTTTTTGTATTTATTTATTTTTATTTTTCTATTCCTTTTTACAATACACGTGCAACAATTCTAAACCACAAATGTGTTTTTTTCCCAATGACGGGCACTGGACATGTTTGTTTGTATACTACACCAATTTGAAATTTTTAGGCAAGAAGTTACGTGAAAGATCAATCTATTTGTTGAAAGATTTGACATTACAGCGCGATGGTTCTCTCTCTCTCTCTTGAATAAATAATCTTTCAACAACAAATACTACATGCATGGTGTAAGTGAGGCCATTTCACTCATTACTGAATATCAAGATTAATTGTCCAATTACTTATGATGTTCAGGAAATATCGTTAAATGGAGTTGTCATATCAAAATTACGTAATACTCTTGTATTATGTATTCATAAAGTCCGTTGCAGAAAAAAATAGAAATAGATATATTTATTCCCGCATCATTCATAATATAGCAAATTCAGGACCATGTGTTACCGAAACATTTTTTCCGTACATTCATGCTTAATATACAATATGCTTAAGGGTTTACCTTCATATTAAATTGCCCACTTGCACCATTTTAGCAGCATTATGAATTAAGTTGAAAAATCGAGGACCAAGATTCACGTCACATTTGATAGCACCGTTTTTACACTGTAAGTACAAAAAGTTTTAAACCTAAAATTTGAAACTAGCATCCTAGTTTTATTTTTATAATTCAATTGAAATAATCTTGCTATCGCGATAACTTTTTCCTATTTGTTGGTATAATTAAACCTAAACCAAATGTGTAAACAATACTTTGAGCGCCATGAGATTTCCGAGTTATACATTGTTGATTTTAATCTACAACGCACACATAATGGCTAAATTACCGTAGTTACTGATTGAAAGTATCCTGGAAAAAATATTTAATTGGACAAATAGGACATAACTGGTTATGTATATAACATTTATGTGTATATAAATATACATGTATGTGTATATGTATATATATATATATATATATGTATGTGTATATATATATATATATATATATATATACACACATATATAATATATATATATATATATATATATATATACAGTCCAGTCACATTAATGTGACCACCTGTCAAAAGCCAGAATAACGACCTTTGTTAGAGCGGACCGCTGCGAGACGTGCAGAAAGAGAGTCAATTAGGTTTCTGAAGGTGTTCACTGGGATGTTAAGCCATTCCGACTCCAATGCCGTGGCCAGCTGCGCTATATTATCTCCCTCCTCCAGCCTGGATCCTTCCGGCAATTGTTGCAGGGTGTTTTCTTTCAGATGTTTCACGCCGTATACGCCAACGTCCATCTGTCCGAAGGAGCATAAAACATGATTCATCGGAAAAAGGCACCTGTCGCCACTCTGTGGAGGTCCAGTTGCGGTACTGGCGTGCAAATTCCAGCTTTCGTCGCCGATGAACAGCAGTCAGCATAGGTGCTTTAACCAGGCGTATGCTGCGGAGGCCCATGCGTAGCAACGTTCGCTGAACCTTTGTTGAGGATACACTCTTGGTAGCTCCTTGGTTCATCTGGGCGGTCAGTTGCTCAACAGTTGCACGTCTATTCGCCGGAACACATCTCCGTAGCCTTCGTTCGCCTCTGTCATCTATAGCCCGTGGTGCGCCACATGTGCCACGCCGCTGATTTTGGATAGTGCTATTTTGCCATACACGGTATACTTTTACCACGGCGGCACGCGAACAGTTCACAAAATTAGCCGTTTCCGAAATGCTTCCAACCTTGGCCCGAAAGCCAATAATCATGCCCTTTTGGACGTCGGATAAATCGCTACGTTTCTGCACAACGATTGAAATGTGTGTATGTCCATTCCTTATAAATGTATGTCCATTCCTTATGTGTGTATGTTCATTCCTTATGTGTGCATGTCCATTCATTTTGTGTGTATGTTCATTCCTTATATGAGTATGTCCATTCCTTATGTGTGTATGTACCTCAGTTATGTGCTTAAGTCCATGTCCTTATGTTTGTTGTATGTTACTGTGAATGGCATGGCGTGGCCAATTATGTCTTGGCCGCGGTAGACCGGTTGGGATAGTAACGGATTAGAAACTAGATGATGGCGAGTAGAAATCCAACCGAAGACCATCATGTACAAAGAGTGGGTGTACGTTAAATCTGTTGTGGTCACAAATGTCTTCACGTTGGCGTAGTGCCGAAGTTTTGAGAATGAATTGCGATCTCAAGTGGGAAATCGTCATCAGATGGTGGTTCAGAATTACGTGGTGTTGTCCTCGGATGTTTTCCTTTCGATCTGATCCCGAACCGTCACCAATTGAGGTATTGCCACGCTACTTCACTAGACTAGGACATCACGAAGCAATGTTTGCATAAGGAATGAAAATACTCCCTGCGAAAGAAAGATCGCAACAAATTTATTCACTGATGATTGGTTCTTTGCGCTCGGTTAAATTCTCTCTGTTTGGACAGTAACGCCATGTTGCTGTGCTCTTTTGTGAAAATGAAAGAACATTTTTTATTATTATCTATAACATCACAAAGCTCTCTCATTTATGAAGGCGGAATGAGATTTACTTGTTTATGGAATTTTTTGCATTGTATTGGATCTTTGCATTTTACTAATTTACGTTTTATTACAAAAACGTGTAGGTGTACGATTAATATCAGACTCGTTTAGATGTCTGTGAATATATATTTTTTTGCGTGTGAGGAATTCAATTAAGTTAATAGTTAAGGTAGGTATAATAATTAACGCCATACTGGAAAAACACAATGTGAAGTAGACTACTCTTCATTTATTTATACTTTTACACCCCATTACGGTTCCATTGTTGAAGACGTATTCAAGTCAAAACAAGATTGAACGTCTGCATCTATTCAGGATACGTATTTGTTAACTTGCCATTTAACCTTCTACATAGCTTCCGAACAACGTCTGGTCGCCTTGTTACTGAATTGGCTTAGAGTTTAGGTAAGGTAGTTAATTAACATCGCACTGGAAAATAGTCTATTGGCTACGGTCCGGAATCAAATCCAATGACCAAGATCTGAGGACAACAACACATAAATTTGAACCACGGTCAGATGGCGATGTCACCACTTCAACTTGAAGATTGTTTACGTCACAACATATTAACTGTGCGCACCAGCTCCCTTTAATAGTTAAGGACAAAACACTTATAGATAATGTCACCCAAACTCAGACACCTATAGTTTATTACGTCATTACATTACAACGTTTGGGCAAGGAATAAAAAATAGTCCATGCGATTTCCCTGACAGAAAAATCATAACGAAATTATTCACTGGTGGTGGGTTCTGTGCGTTCGATTACATTCGCTTCATTTGAACACTGATATCACGATATCGGGGTCGTTTTT
This sequence comes from Metellina segmentata, assembly GCA_947359465.1. Lineage (NCBI taxonomy): Eukaryota > Metazoa > Arthropoda > Arachnida > Araneae > Tetragnathidae > Metellina > Metellina segmentata. The sequence goes on from OX375883.1 coordinate 67,198,012, forward strand.
GCAACTGAAGGACAAAATTGAATTATCAATCACATCGCAAAGCGTTTCCGTCTGTGAAAGTTTTGCTTGGTTGTGGAATCTGTCTTTAGTATTGGACTGATCTTTTGCTTTTATATCCTTATATGTTTTTATTGAATTGAACGATGCACGTATATATACACTTAGCATTAGGTTCGTTTATAAAACAGTTTTCTAAAGTGGGCGCAACCCTTGTGGATGCTGGGTGAATCTTGGAGAGCAATGATGGACTAAGCGATAAGATGGTCGTTGGTGGCGCAAGATTGGTCCATAAATGGTGAAATGTCACCTTAAAAGGTCTTAAACAGACACCCATTCATTTGACGTCACATACACTCACAGTCATCGACCTTCCAGTGACATCGACATAGTATATAGGTGAATTGAATTGGATTGGATTGGATTAGACGTTAGGGTTTTATTGCGGAAAGTAGCATATTAGTCGAGATGGTTTCGGAAGATCTTAAAAATAACAAGTTAGGTTGGTAGTTAGGTATTTTATTTAACGTCGTATCGGAGCAACATAATGGGCTTAGGACGACGGACCAGAATTAATCTCAAAAGGAAATATTCAAGGACAACACCACGGATTTTTGAGCCACTGTCAGATGACAAGGAGCTGATGATCTTAGGTTACGGCACGTGGTCTTACGAATCAATCATGCTAAATAAATGGATTTGACGTTAGGGTTTTATTGTATAAAGTATATAGCATATAGTTCGAGATGGTTTCGGAAGATCTTAGAAATAAGAAGTTAGGTTGGTAGTTAGGTATTTTATTTAACGTCGTATCTCGCGGGAGCAACATAATGGGCTTCGGACGACGGACCAGAATTAATCTCAAAAGGAAATATTCGAGGACAATACCACGGATTTTTGAGCCACTGTCAGATGACAAGGAGCTGATGATCTTAGGTTACGGCACGTGGTCTTACGAATCAATCATGCTAAATAAATGGATTTGACGTTAGGGTTTTATTGTATAAAGTAGCATATAGTTCGAGATGGTTTCGGAAGATCTTAGAAATAAGAAGTTAGGTTGGTAGTTAGGTATTTTATTTAACGTCGTATCGGAGCAACATAATGGGCTTCGGACGACGGACCAGAATTAATCTCAAAAGGAAAGATTCGAGGACAACACCGCGGAATTTTGAGCCACTGTCAGATGACGAAGATCTGATGATCTTAGGTTACGGCACGTGGTCTTACGAATCAATCATGCTAAATAAATGGATTTGACGTTAGGGTTTTATTGTATAAAGTAGCATATAGTTCTAGATGGTTTCGGAAGATCTTAGAAATAAGAAGTTAGGTTGGTAGTTAGGTATTTTATTTAACGTCGTATCGGAGCAACATAATGGGCTTCGGACGACGGACCAGAATTAATCTCAAAAGGAAAGATACGAGGACAACACCGCGGAATTTTGAGCCACTGTCAGATGACGAAGATCTGATGATCTTAGGTTACGGCACGTAGTCTTACGAATCAATCATGCTAAATAACTATATGAATTTCCTTACAAAATGTCCATATACGATATGATCTACTTCATGTAAGGTTTTCAAGTCAGTTAGTTTTTTTACTCTACTATCGGTCTTTGGTAGCCCAAATGGTAGAGTCGCGGATTAGCAATGGGAACGTCATGAAATTGGGGTACATGGCAAGTTAAAATGTGTCCTTGCCTCAAATATCTTCACGTTAGCGTGGTTTGCCAACCAAGGTTTTAATGTCTCTCATCAGAATTTAAAATTACGCCGTGCTGTCCTCCTATCTTTCATCTACCGTTGTCCTCGAATACAACACAATGATCTATGCGTGCAGATTCAAGATTGACCCCAAAAGATCGTCAATAACGCATTGTGTTGCATCAGTGTGACGTTAATTAACTACCTTCATAACTTTTTCTCAGATTTCTATTTTTCGTGACACAAATTTATGAAGCTATAAACTTTTTTTGGAATTTATACAGATGTTCGAAACTTTCTACGGTTTTTATAATGTATTGGATAAATTTTGCATGGAATACGGATTTAAGAGAGTAGTTAATAATTTTTATAAATTAATAGAAACAATCATATGGATTTTTATTGTCTTTTAGTAGCTGATTTGATAATGTTAATTAACAGTAGTACATGCAAACCCCGTGCATAAAACTGAGGAACACTTTTTAAAAAAACGAAGAAAAAATATAATTTCGAAAGCATATTTCGGATTAAGAATTTTAAAATATTGAAATAGTTCTATTCGGATTTTAATTAATGTTTACATAAAAATGCTTTTCCTTTGTAATGAATATTTCATGCAGATTGGAATAAGGTATATTAAATCATTTTGTAAAGCAAACGTATAATCAAAAGTAATCGTTCTCAAAGTAGTTTCCAATAAACTGCAAATATGTTCCTTAATCACCAGCACACTAGCTACATGTTTGTCCAAAATGGTCTCAGCGGCACATATATGAAACTAATATTGTATTTCAACAGGAAAATATAATTAAAACATCCACGATATCCTGTTTCACATAGCATTATCGATTTATATAGCGTCTTTCAGAATCATTATCTGCATATATTTTCACTCACCATCAAACCCATATGCCAAACCTCTCTCTACAACTCATAAAAATGTTTTTCCTTTGTAATGAATATTTCATGCATGTTGGAATATATTAAATCACTGTGTAAATAAAACGTAAAATCGAAAGTAATTGCTCAAAAGGAATTTGCCAATACACTGCAAATAGTTTCCTGAATCACCACCACATTAACCACATATTTGTCCAAAATGGGTCAGCGACATATATAGAAAACTAATTTTGGATTTCAACCAGAAAATCGATTTGAAACATCCATGATATCCTGTTTCACATAGTATTAACGATTTCTATAACGGCTTTCAGAATCATTATCTGTATATATTTTCACTCACCATCAAACCCATATGCCAAACCACTCTGCACAAGTCAGTCTAGATTAAAATCTTCATTTCCAACTTCAGTGACCATTGCACTCGAATCCTTTGTACATCGTCGGAAAGTTTTGCCGACTTTCGAAGATTCTGTTTGACAAATACAGCCTCCAATCAGTCCAAGTCCGGCACAGAGTTTGATTTTCGGATTTAACTGTCTAAACCCTCTGGCGGATCCGAAGCTGTTTCAAAGTTACTCCTGAGCGAAATTCGACTTCACTTTCCTAACTAAAACTAATAAGATTTTGGGTTAAGGTTTGGGAGAGGAAAGATTGCTTCGTGTATCATAACCTTCAGATCTGACCTGAATATCAGTGATATTCTGTATCGGAGAGATTTTAGTGGCTAATTAAATTATTTCAAAGCGAAAGTTAGACATCTGCCTTCGAGAATAATGCTTATTTTAACCCATTTAACTACGGCTATGATTTAAAAGCGCGATTATTTCTTAGCGCGATTCATTCTTGGCGCGATTCTTTTAACTTTCAAGGGGTACAACTGCTGTAACGGCCGTAGTCTAAATTCTTTCTTGGCGGGATTCTTATAACTATAAAGGTACGACTGATGTACACTGGCCGTAGTCTAAATTCTTTCTTGTTGCGATTCTTATAACTGCCAAAGTTCAACTAATGCATTGGCCATAGTCTAAATTCTTTCTTGTCGCGATTCTTATAACTGTCAAAGTTCAACTGATGCATTGGCCATAGTCTAAATTCTTTCTTGTGATTCTTGTAACTGTCAAAGTTCAACTGATGCATTGACCATAGTCTAAATTCTTTCTTGTCGCGATTCTTATAACTGTCAAAGTACAACTGATGCAGTGGCCATAGTCTAAATTCTTTCTTGTCGCGATTCTTATAACTGTCAAAGTTCAACTGATGCATTGGCCATAGTCTAAATTCTTTCTTGTGATTCTTGTAACTGTCAAAGTTCAACTGATGCAGTGGCCATAGTCTAAATTCTTTCTTGTCTCGATTCTTATAACTGTCAAAGTACAACTGATGCAATGGCCATAGTCTGAATTCTTTCTTGGCTCGATCAGGGTTCAACTGCTGTACCGTGCCGTAGTGTAAAGCTTAATCCACTTCACCAGTGAATCTGTTACGTCATTATCACTATACAATTTCAAAGGGTGTTCATTAAATATTTTTGATGTGGATTACTAGACTGGAAATATACTGAACTATCTATTTTACTGGACCGTGGTAGCTTAGTGGAAAAAGGGTTGCGAGTTCGAGTGCAACCAAAGAACGTCGTGTACAAGGGGGCCAGGTGCACGTTAAGTCTGTCATGGCCTCAAATGTCCTCACTTTGGCATAGAGTGGAAGCTTGGAGAATGGTATGGACACGTCACCTGACTATGGACACACTTGAGCTGGTCTGTCCCGGACTGTACGCACTGGCCCATTGTGTTACAACTCTCCCAGTGCGATAATAATTCAAAATACAAACCTCAATATTACATTTGAGTTAAGTTATTACTTTAAGTTACTATTGGTTAAATTAACGTATATCTCATGTATATGACTTACTTGCAGGTCAGCACAGCGTTAACCAAGACAGTTCTTTTCCCTAACTTACTGATACGAAAAACCATAAAAATAAAGAAAAATAATTTTAAGTATGAGTCCTACCTTTATCCGACAGGACACGGGTTGCAATTGAAATATTATTCATTTAAAGAAAATCACATATAATGTATCGATCTGGTGTAAAATATTCCGTAGAGTTCAAATCCGTTGATATTTTCACTCTATCTTTAACGATCGCTTAGACAGAAAACATCAAATGATTCGCTAGCAAGGAAGTTATGCTAAACAACAACGTAAATCAAAACATGTTACAATCGGAAATCCGCTAAGAAATAGAAAACAAAAGCTGTTTTTGTCATGCAAAACGTGGCGTCATAGCCCGGCACGGTTCCAAAGGCATATTAGGAAGAAAAATGCGAAATATGTCTTTTCTTCAATCGAAGGATGTGACGTCATCACCGCGATAGAATAAACGCAGGGAACAAAAAACTAATAAATTAATGTTTAAAAATATTCTGGATTAAATTTTATAATTCGAGATGGACATAAATTTCGCATCAAATGAGAACAACCTGTGTGCCAAATGTCATTATTGTAAGTACCATATATTCGTCAGGGCATTGTCGACATACATATATAGAAAGATACACACAAACTCTTCCTTTCACAATAGAGATGAATAAAATTCAGTGATATGCTGAGTATTGAAGTTTTTTTTAAATTTCAGTAGGGGGGGGGGTAACATAGCTACTTGCACGCTCCGATAAAAATAAAAATTTCGATGTTATGGCATTGAAAAATATACATGAGGTGCCCCAGCGTAATATGTATTACTATTCTATTGAATATAATAGGAGTTACCGCCATAAATAATTACCTAAAATTTAAAAGAAGCTTTTACTATTTCAAAATAAGTTTTATAGTATCCTTTAAGTTGATGTTTCTCAAATTCTGCAATTCTGAGTTGTGTCACTTTTCTCGCCTGGGGGCGATATGTATCTTAGAAGAGAATACGGTTAGCGGAAATTAAATCTCATTTTTCCATATGTTTATTTGTTTAAACCCGAAATCCTTCTCACATAATATATATTCTTGCACTAAATTCTGGTTTGTACACAATGATAAAGTGTTATCTATTTTAAGTATACTAGGGGGCCCGCCCCTGCTCGCAGACTCTCGCCAACCTCGGAGGATTGCTTTGCAATCCTCATTAGTTTGCTGGGCGAACCTTACTCAATTCGCTCGCTACAATGAAGACACGTGTCCTAGCAAAAGGGATTGTTTACAAAATATGATATTCCAAAAAATATTTTTCAAATTTAAATTTTTTCTGCAGAAAAGTTATACAGTACCTCCGGAATCACAACTCCAACAATTTATTTAAATATGAAGTTAGCTAAGGAGCAAAATGAAAAGGAATTAAAGCAATGAACAAAACAGCAAGTGTATTCAACCTGATTCATAATAAAAAACAAAAGGAAAATATCGAAAATGAAAGTGTTGGTGGATGAGTGCATCGTCAGGGAGGAGCCTGACCCGGAGATAACAATATGGTGTTTTCTGCGATTATGATCAGCAATACGCAAAAATATGTTTGCTCATATACACCCCCAAACACCATTAAAAGCAACCAAACAGAATAAAACATTAAAATAAGATTAAGGATAAGACGAAATCAAACCAGTAACAGCAGTCCGGAGATCAGCAACACCAAGTCAGAAGATCGCATCAAATGCCGTTACTCACTTCATACAACAAAACGATAACACAAATGGTTGAGAGGAAAATACGAAATAGAATTAGTCATCGGTTGCGTAATTGTTGATACCAATAAATTCTTCAAGAAAAGTAATAAAGATAGAAAACGAGATTTATAATTGAGAAGTGAGTTTTAGAGAAATAACAAAATAATTATAACACACTGACAGAGGAGTGCGCTTAAGCTGCAACTAACTCTGACAGGTAAATAATTATGACAAACAAAACCATTAAAAAAATGTAGAAACATTAATGTAATATAAAAAATTTCGATACAACAATTTAAAAATTCTTCTAATAAAGCACGAGAATAAAGGGTTACGTTAACTATACATATTAAATATTTTGAAATTTTTTCTATTGAATATTTATTAAAGATATTTACCTCGCATTGCTGATTTCTTCATTTTTGCGTGCATTGTGATATTACTTATAACCTAACTTAATTGAGATATTTTTTTACAAGTTCATGATACAGTCCTTGGCCGGTTGGTATGAAGAAAGTTTAAATGTGTGTGTGCTATCAAATAGAAAAAAAAATGGACAACGACTATGTTATATCGGAAATCAATTTGAACTTGAACAAAGAAACCGACCTTAGTTCTCCAACTGTGATAGTATACCTTTTGTGTTTCGAATCGTTTCTGTGGAGATATTCATTATAAATTCGAACAGGCAATCGAGCTGAATAGAGTCTTATATAAAGAGAACATAGTATTAAGAAAACAATGCCATAATTTGTTTTAAATCTCACTCTGTGGAAACTCGAATTCTACACCTCTGTGCTTTAGTATTTCAAAATACAGTGTGGCCATTTTTATGATAGCACTGTTTAACGGTTCATAATTTAACATGTCACTCAGAGATTTTGAGTAACGTTTTAAAGTCTCGTGTACCGAAAACGATAGTCATTATAGTGTGTATATGAAAAAATAAATTTTTTTTCACTATTAGAAAAATGTCTATAGAATTCAATAAAATTTTTGTGGAGTCTACAAACTCCATTTTTATGAGCTCTATAGAATGTCTCTCGAAACCTATATAGAAGCACATATCTTTTGAACCAAGACTACTGTTCTTTAGAACTTCTCTGTAGAATTCTATGTACGATACATTTCGGTAGAATCATAGCACGTTTCCTTACAGAATTCTATAAAACCTTTGGTAGGAACTTGCTTACAAGTAGAGCAAATATTGAAACCATAGTATTTTCAATGCAACAAACAAATTTATTCTTAATTAAAAATATACAAATACGTATATTAAGGCACGAATATTAATAAATTTTAGTACTGAAAACAAGACATACCCCAGGGATTAAGAAACTTAGCTTTTTACAAGATTTGCTTATCTATGACAGCTGTATCATGGACATTGTAATTTAAATACGATTTCAAATCCCACAGCATCTTATGCTTAAATGGAACTACTAACGGTCACATTCACAAGCTCTAGATAATCATTGGATCAATAAATCCGCGAGTCAGGTTTATCCCATCTTGTGTTTCATTGCCTGGAAGAGGTATCTCGTTATAAGCAAAACTGAGCAGATCCTGATATATATCTCGTCATTGATGAACTAAACAGATTTTGATTGCGTAATCATAAAAATATCGACACTATATTGATGACGAAATGACTTGTCATTAGCAAAATTCTAAGATGTTGATGGACGAGATATCTCGTAAAAATCACTTGAGAGATTACACCACGGACTATCCCAGAACTGTTTTCGCAAACCACGAATTAGGTGATCCACATATTAAAGCGATAAGCGGGCTGCAATTGGCCGCTAGTGTCTCTTCACTATCATGTGACGTTGTTTACATTTCTAAGAACACTCAAATCTAGAACATTTTGTACTGGCCAAATGCTTTATCGGCAGAATTCATTCTAAATTTTGAATTTTGATTTCAATAAAATGCATACGGGATAGTTTTAACAATGCATTTCAATTTAAGTTTGTAAATAAAACATATGCTGTCTAGAGGTATTTATAATCTTCGATTGCATTTTTTGTGGAAATATAAGCTAAGCAATAAGTGTAATCAATCCCTTGACAAATCAATGTAATACGATTGCTTTCGTGCTCGTCAAAATTGATAAAATGGTGACTGGAGTAACATATATTGGGTAATGTATCTTTTCATAATAAAAAGCAACAGTATTTTCCCCCAAAACGTTTACATCTGCCGTAGACGACACAGCTGCACTCTTAGGAATCGATCATACTTCTTTGGATGGATTTCGGAAGCTGATATCATCAGCACAGTTCCATCACATGTATCCGTTTCATAAATATGGTAGCAATCTTATTTATCATACCATACCTAATATATGATAATTCTTAGATAAAATACTGTAATTAAAGGGGTCCTTAGACGGTCAGTAATATTGTAAATATTATTGTCTATGATGCTGATTGAAATAACCAATTGATCGTGTTGGAGGCAATTAACACGATTATCAATCGATTGATGGACATTGATAGACATTGATAGTACATTGACGGACGCCATTGACGAAGCCAGCCGATTTAGACCCTGTGCACACATACGGTTTTTCAACATGCGGCGCCGCTGCGGCAACGCAAGTGTGGTTGGAGATACATTAGATCCCATAGAGTAGTGCACACATACCTCCTACGTCGCACGTTCAACTTGCGTGCAATTTGTACCGCAGTTCCCCACAGCGCCGCAGCTCGCCGCACATACGTCTCCGCTCTGAAGTACCTTGTTTCCTTAAATAAATAGGGTACATCTACACTCTACGGTTATGAGTGATGGCAACGGCTTGGCGATTTTTTTGGCGCACTTTTAGTAGCGATTTACGATAATTTAAGGAACACATCCTTCGTTGCGGTAGTTGTGGTTTTCATGGCAATCTCAGCAAACGGAAACTTTCACTTTTCTTTTTGAATATTCTAGAAAGTTCTTCCAAAATCCGATAAAGTCGTTTGATTTCATTGATTCGTTTGAAATTTTTACTTTCCTTCCATTGGTTATTTTGTTTTTAATATATCCTTTGATTGCATTGGTCCTTTTAAATCGTTTTATATTATACCATTGGTCCATTTATTTGTATTTTGACAGTTGTGGAATTTTTATTCTATTACAATAGTTTTCACGAATAGATTAGGAGCTTTGTTTTTTTTTTGACCATTTTCGTTTTCATTATTTTTTTTACGAAAAAATTCTGACGTTATCAGGTTGTATTATTTCTTGCTTTTTTTCTTTTGTAAATCTTTTTTCTTTTTTAACATACCCACTCTATTTAGTGTAATTGAATCAGTTTCAGGGTATTCTTACCCAACATTCGTAGCAGTTTCTCTGCTGGTTCACAAATGTGTTTTGATATGTGCCTAAGTTAAGTTTACTACTTTTTGTGAAAGTGTAATATAAAATTTAAAAAAGTTTAATTTAAAAAATATATTTTCAAAACTCGTTCTGGAATGTGTTCAAAAAGTGTGTTGTAAAAAGAAAAAAATTTGTGACAGAAAAGAGTTAGGAAATAATTCTTTCCTTGGCGACTTTAGAAGTGCGCCAAAAAAATCGCCAAGGCTGTTGCCATCGCTCATAAACGTAGAGTGTCGCTGTTCCAGAAATGGAATATAAATAATAATTAATAAATGGTTGTATCCTGCAACGTCTAATTTGTTTCAAAATATACTTTTTTTTTACACCAAGTAAGCGAAATAAACAGGTTTTCTTCGATAGAATATTTATCGCAAATGCCGCGAAATGAGTACTTGCGTCATTTCACGGTTATGTGTGCATAGTTGGGTTTCGTTGCCGCAGCGGCACCGCACGTTGAAAAACAGGATGTGTGTACTGGGTTTAAAACTTTAATAGCCTCGAAAACACAGGATATTCTAGTATTTTATGCAAGATAAAATTAACCCTCCACGTGATGTCAATGAGATAATCAGAATCAGACGTTTGTTACTGAGATATAAAGCTGTTCTATTACTACAAGAGACTGTGGAACCAATTTTATAAACAGTTTCCTTTGCCCAGAACTCGTGACAATATGTAACAGGTTTTTGCATCAGAGGCTGTTCACAACAAGCGACGAAGATGAACTGTAAAGACGGTTTGTCTTCGTCACAAACAAATTTCCTGACAAATTAATATCTTTGCACAAGTCTCACAGAAAACACAACAAGTCATACGCAGAGTATAACAATAAAAGCATTTTCCTCCGTTGAGCCGCATAATAGCAACAGATCAGACAGGTGGGTGTGATGCTGCGAGAGAACCAGACGCAATGACAAATAAACAACAAAATGGAGCTCTATACATTTCTTTCAAATGTAAAAGTGTCAATCGCACGGGAAGTTTCGATCAAGACAGCAAACATAATAACGGATGCATCGAGCCACACGGAAAGCGATTCTGTCGAGGAATGGAAGTTTGTGACGCTTTTAATTAGTTCATATGATTATTATCCTATGTTCTGGAAAGTTAAGCCAATTAAACCTAAAAGACAACATACTATTTATTGCTGTGCAAAAAAATGGTTAGTGTGTTAAAACAATACAAACCAAATTCTAATGAGGAAAAATTGAAACAGAAAATTAATATTCTGCTATGCTATTTAATATCTCGTAGAAAATTTAGCAGATGTTCATATTAAAGCGCTTTCTCAGTTTCTAACCCTCTTTGGGCTAGGGATGTTACATCGCAGTCGATGTTTTATAAAAAAACATTGATGTATTTACCATCGATTGATTACAGACAATGTTTGTTTGACATGGATGTTTTAACATTGCCGATGTTTTTACATTATAGATGTTTTATTTTTTAATGAAAAAAATTATCATTGTAAAATTAAGAAAAATAACCGTGTAACTAAGTATTTGTCAGTGATAGGGACATCCGTTCCATCAGGAAGAGTTTGTTCTTTAACTGGTGATATAGTTAGTGAAAAAAGAAGTCGACCTAAAGTAGAGAAAGTTAACAAACATCCCTACTTTACAAACTGTAAATAACAAATATTGGAGCACATAATAATTACAGGCCCAAATATATTTTATTTACAGTAAATACATAATAAGTATCTTATGCCCATCCCCGAACATAAGTTGATAAATAATTAATAACAACTAACAATAATTATTTTTATCTACCCACCGAATTATTCGTATAGTTAGTGTACTTGTGTAAAATAGTTGTAGATATTACTTTTTTTTATATTATTCAATTTGAAAATAAAATATTTTTTTAATTGTTCTTATTAAATTGTTTGACATTGTTTTGAAAGCTAAAAGATCTAAGTTAATAAACACAGTAAATGACAAATTAAATCCCCCCCCCCCCGCACCGGGTGAATATTAATATTTGAGGTTACTAAACCTGCTTTAATAAATAGGGAAAAACAGTTTAAATAATCTAATGTTTAAAATCATCGATGGTTTTGGGGCGATCTATTATCAACATCGATGCTTTAATTTTGAACATCGATGTTTTAAAACATCGATGGTTTTGGGGCGATCTATTATCAACATCGATGCTTTAATTTTGAACATCGATGTTTTAAAACATCGATGGTTTTGGGGCGATCTATTATCAAAATCGATGCTTTAATTTTGAACATCGATGTTATGATGTTGATGTCGCATCTCTACTTTGGGCCAGTGTCATTACTTCTTCCTTTGTTTCTTCCTATTGCAGACAGCCAAAGTCAATACAAGAAGGCCCATATGTGAATTTGAAACCTTTTGAATCTCAAATGTGCAACACGTCACACCCCTTCGAAAAACACTGACCGAATGAGTTTGATGGGTTGACAGAAGCTATATTCTAAAACCAATCAATCTAAATAATCAATCATATTGACAATAATATTGATCGTCTAGGGAATGTTTTAGAATAAAGTAGGTCTTATATTTCGTTTTGTGGACAACCCTGCTTCATTTTTGTCACAAAAAACTAGTACTGAGCATGTGATAACTCTCAATCCAGTACTATCATTCCTAGTGTTTATCTCAACAAGGTAGCTTATCTATATAAATAAGAATGGAGTGTTTGTTTGTATATTAGATATTTTCGACCCATTTCTAGTTTTCTATCCTTTTTGGACACTTCTGATGGCAAATCCACAGTTTGCACGCTTTTGTCAGTCTGTCTGTCTAAATGTGTCCTATACACGTACACACGGTTTGATATATTTTCATGGAAATTCTCATACAGTGAATACTTTTCTTCATTTAGTGAATGAAATTGGTTACGAAAATCGGTCTGTCCGTCTTTCTGTTCGTTGTTCGATTTTGTTTTGATATTGTTTTTTCGATTTTGTCCACAATGTCGCATGCCGGATGCAAGAGTGCCACAGGTAAAATAATATTATTTTGTTGACTATTAGTGCTAGAGCACTCGCCGTAGATCGTTGTTTTTGTAAATTGAGTTGAACACATGAAAAGAACTTAAGTAAGGGAATTCTTTGTTCGATTTTGTTTTGATATTGTTTTTTCGATTTTGTTCACAATGTCGCATGCCGGATGCAAGAGTGTCACAAGTAAAATAATATTATTTTGTTGACTATGAGTGCGTAAATCGTCGTTTTTATAAAATGAGTTGAACATGAAAATAACTTAAGTAAGGGAATTCCAAGTCTCCCTCAAAATCGTCTTTTGTTGTAGTTTCCTTAGTGTCACCTTTCGTCATTTTTTAGCTTTGTCATACAGCAAGGGTGCGATGTATGTTAAATGCATTACATGAATGGATGTGCATGTGTCGGATTTGTGTACAAAGTAAGTTGTAGAAATTTATAATTTCTCTGGAATGGCGAAATGTGTTAAAATATATTTTTTTATTCTTCGAAAGACGTAAGTCATTATATATTTTGATATCGTCTTCAAACTAGAGTAAACCAATTCAAACCGAGTAGGGTCGGGTATTTTGCTAGTCATTAAAAAAACTGATCGCATCTTGATGGTCGAGATGTACAGTTCTTGACTCCGTCCAGATCTTGATAACGTCATCATCAAAAAGTCGCAAATATCTTTGAAGCAAAATTGTGGTTAGATCTTGATGGTCTATATATCTTGTCAAAACCACTTGAAGAGTTAAACCTCGGATTTTTTTTTGTGAATCAAACTTTAACAACCAAACGACGGGTTAAACCTGGGATCAGACATTGAGAATACTGTTTCGTTGATAATCGGGGAAATATCTTTGATCCGCGATTTTAGTCCGGCTTGTGAATTTGGCCAAATGTCATAAAAAGATTTGAGATGACCAAGAACGAAATCTGCCCCTAATCTTTGCGGAGTAAGTGTTTTTTCGAAAATAAAACTAATCCCCCATATAAAGGTAAGTAACAGTGCAGTTTATCAGTCTACAGTTACTACATTTTGATATAAAATTGTGAATAAATTCGTATATTCAGTGAATTGAATTTTTTTGTAATAACTCAATACTTTTAACTACAATAATCTTGAAGTAAAATTTAAAAATACATATTTTCTATGGTAAGAACTTATTCAATGCATAAGTAATTCCCAAAAGAAATTTTAAATGTACACTAACTCCTAAGTTTGTTCTAATAGTAAGGTAAGACCGATTGAATTATTTTATTTATAAAATTTAAATTGATTGTCTGTTTTCTTATAAGTATAATAAAATTGTTAGGCATGTATTTAACTTGTAAACATTATATATTTCTATCGTATGGAAACCATAAGATTCCTTTGTTACCATATATATATTAACTAAATTGAATTAGAAATTTATATTTCATACTGTCACTCAATGTGCCATTTTTTAAGCCAAACTTTTAACTGAGAATTCAATTCTCTACCGAAATTCTTGTGTCCTGAACTATATTTTTAGTTTTTTGTCTAATTCTAAACTAGCTTAAGACAAACCTATGAATACGGAAATCTTTTGAAAAAAAACTTAATAACTACAGGATCAACATATTTTTATAAATTTTAGCTATGATTTCAGTTACAAAATGAATTATTTCCCTTAAATATGAAGATATTATATCTTCTACTCACAATTTAACCCCGCGAGCAGAAGATGTAACATTAATTATATTATATTATATATTACATTACATATTATATCATATATCAAATCATATAATGTATTATATTATACAATATATTATATTATATATATATATATATATATAATTATATATTATATTGTTGCATATAAATTACATTCTGACTCATTGAGAATTAATTTGATTGTAAAGTATAATACTAGTTTAAATCTTCAATTTCTTATTCTGTGTTAACAGGATTCCTATAGTATTTATGCAAACAAAACTGGTAATTAATTAGTTTTGTAGCTATTTCAGAGACATTTTAACAAAATATTCTTTTTTTCTCCTTTGTAGGTAAGTGGTGGTGAACTTTAGATGTTTCCTGCAGATGATAACAGCATATCTGGCAATAACGTACACTATAGAATGAGACAGGTATTTTATGTAGGATTAAGTGTAAAATGTGTATAAGTCAGTGTTGCATTACTAATTTTCAACTATTGCAAAAATACGAAATACACGTATTAATTTTGCAGGTCATATAGTCTTGCTCTCGCGAGTTGTCATTTGAGTTGCACGGTTTTGAACCAGTATGATCGTTAAATAAGGTGATCAGGTCAGCTGAGATACCATGATTTGCTAACTTAGCTTAAATTCTGGCTCTGAATTTTTGTTAAGTACTACTGCGATAAAAGTAGTACAAGTCAGTGAAACTAACAATCAACAATGCTGTTATCCACACAGGAAATTGCGTATGGAAGCCCTTTTACTGGACAGCTTATAACCTTTTTGCAAATGGATTCTTCCAAGGTCAACTGCCTTGTCATCAAAGCCGCATCAGAGTTATAAGCTCTAGATTCATGTAAGAAACTTAAATCAGTCCCCGCAATCAACGAGTCAAAATGTTTCATTTTCAGTGTAAATACTAGTTAACACTGAAACGTGGAACTACTTATACTGTTTATGTTTTCCTCCTGGTGATTGTCTTGACGATGTACCTCGTTGTTTGCAAAACTGACAACATCTTGATGAACGCGATACCTCGTTATTTAAAGAAAACTGACCAGATATTGATCACGACATAATCAAACTATCAGCAATATCTTTATGACAAGATATTTTGTCATCATCAGAATTGATCAGATCTTTATGAACTTGATACCTCATCGAAACAACTTGGCGGTTTAGACACTCTTCTGACAGTATGAAAATTGTAATGTTCAATAGCTGAACAAAACATTTAGTGAGTTCCTTGGAACATTGTGTTAAGACATATTCCTACCTTAAATTGTATTGAAATCTTTGGATATACACTTTATATTTTAAATTTGTAGTAAATTGAACCATTTAAAGAGGCCGAATTACTAGTTTTAATTAAGATGTTAATAACAATTTAATGCTGCTTCTATAAATACATCTAAATCAGAGGTAAAATAATTATATTCTGCTTTCAAGCAAAATATTTAGAGCATTTATTGTTAGGATACACTCAGAATTGTGGAAGAGCTTTTGAAACTTTAGATACATTAAATTTTAAATTAATTGTTAACAAACTCTTTTAGTGTAATAACCTACTTATATTCCAACTCGAACAATAATTATATGCTGGTTCTGTAATCACACTACTAACTGCTGCAAAACTGCTATATTCTGTGGTGAAGCAAAATACTTAGAGCAATTGTTGGAACTCTATTCAGGTATTCTTTTGTTTTTAAAATGTTATGGCAACTTTAGATACTTTATATTTTAGATCATATTTATCTGAAAGTTTGAAGTAGTTTTAATTGTTATTAACAAATTATTTTAGTAGAATAATATGCTCATATTGAAATTTAAATAAGAATTATATATGATGTTTCCTTCTTAAGCTAGCATAAGTAAAAACACAATGTTAAGTAATTGAAGAAGATATTTAGGTTATAGGTATACTGAGAATAAATACACCCATACATTCGAAATGTTTTGGAAACTTTGGATCATGAAATATTTATCATCCAATAAACGTTAGAAAGTGTTTCTATTTTATACAGACGCAATAAAATTATGACATGTTTTTATTTACGCCTCATTTGGAAAACGAGTTTCTTTTATTGCTGAGCATCATCAAGAAAGAAAACGGTTGTTATGAATATTCATCACATTTTCTCTTTAACGAAAGCTGCAATCTATGACAAGCTGCAAACGGCTTTTATTCCTCCTGCCCTGGCAATAGCACCGTTTCAAACATCATTGAATCTTAACAAAACTGTTCCGCTCGCCCAAATAACATTCCCTTTTATACAGTCCGAAATGAGAATGAAATTAAGGCAATAAAAAAGGTAATCTTTCTTCTCAAATTGGAGAACTTGTCTTATCTGCTTCGCAGTAGTCATGAAAGAGCCGAATTCAGCAAATCACGCTCAAGCAATAACTTTTGATATTGAAGATATAAATCTCTGAGCCTGAAAAAGTGATTCATTGTTTTCCATTCTCCCTGCTCTTCTGTCTTTATTTTCTTCAACTTAAGTGATTTATTTGTACATTGAATGCGTTTTTTCTTCTAGCATTCAGAAAAATAAGTGTAGCGACTTCGCACGAAATCAGTAATTTGTTTCTACGTACCTTAAAAGCAATTTCCCTTGTTTAAAGGTGAATGGTGCGCTTAGGTAATATGTTTCCTATTTGGTGAAAGTTTAAGGTGGAGATTCTCGGAATTGCTTTCAGTTAATGTAAATTTGCATTTAAATTGCGAAACTTTCAGTTATTTGTGATCACGGCTAGGTAATTGAATTTTTTGGGATAACTCAATACTTTTAACCACAATAATGTTGAAGTAAAATTTTAAGATTACATATTTTCTATGGAAAGAACTTTTTTAGTGCGTAAGTAATTCCCAAAAGAATTTTTAAATGTATACTAACTCCTAAATTTGTTCTAATAATAAAGTAAAACCGATTGAATTCTTTTATTTATAAAATTTAAATGATGAACTGTTTTCTTATAAGTATAATAAAATTGTTAGGCATGTACGGTTTGGTGTATTTAATTAACGTGGTGCTAGAGCAATACAAAGGGCTATTAACGACGGTCCGGGATCAATCCCTTAAGGGAAAGATCCGAGGACAACACCTCATAATTTTGAAGCACGGTCGGATGACGGCGCAACAGCTGAATTGATACACCACTCTCCAAACTTCCACACCAACCAAACGTGAAATTGTGAGATATTGAATTGTGATTTAAGCAAATCTATACAATTGTTTCAGAATAAAGTTTCTGTGCATTTAAAATCTAATTAATAAAAGCTGTACCGTTAATATCCCAATTTTTTGTTATCATGCAAATATATATACTGGAACATTTGTATCAGGACATATTTACTTTAATATTTTTCGACAAAATTTTTCTAAGTAATACGAATCCTTCTTATCCACAAAGTATTAATGGGACTAATAAAGCAAGTAAGTGATAACCCAGCATAAAAAATTACGCTTTAAACGATTTGAGTGTTTCATACACATATGTCCGCTTTGAAACGTAGCTATCTCTTTAAATATATATTAATTTGCATCTAATATATCTTTACCACCACCACGTCAAATGCACGAATTGGTAAAATTGGCACACCTCAAAAACGTGCTTAAAGTGTTGATGATTCGGGAACAATCGAGTTACGAAACAAAGGTAGTTTTGTTATGAAAATAGACATTTACACTAAGGATAAAGATGAGTCTTGTGATTGCCACAGTATACAACACTGAATAGTGATTCGAAAAATACCGTTAGATATGAAAATCGCCTATATTCCGATCCATATCTTTAGGATGTGGTAGTAGTGGTAGTAGATATATACAGTGAAGCGTTCTTTCCAGAAATATGAAAAATTTACTTCTGGACACATAAAAAAGTCAATATCATGCATGATGAGAGATATCAAAGCTATATTTCTGTGTTCAGATGGCAAAATGTTATAGGTCACTTTTCCCAAAAAAATGACTAAGTACCATCCTGGAGTATTTCCTTAATGTTTAGAAGGTGGCAAAATGTCGTAAGTTTTTTTCTTTCAGTTTATGGGAAAAAAAAGGTGGAAAAATTGTAATAAATCAAAAAACCACAGAACCACATGTTGAATATTGAATTTTAAAATTGCTTTCACGAAAAATTAAAAAAGCGACTTGTAACATTTTGCCATCCGAGCAGATTTGTTAATCAAAAATATACGGGCCAAAAGGGAAATAAGTAAAATTTGCATATCTGTTTGACGGAGGAGCTCTATTAAATCAAACTTCATATAACCGCCTTGTGGGAGTAATAACAACTGCTGCACATCTTGACATAGAAAGAAAAAGGCTGTGGAAGTTTGCTCGGGCTGTGTCAGTACATGCTGCTTCCACAACTTGCCTAACTGTCTTTGAGCAATCATTCACTAGACTTGGTCAATGGGTGACAGATCTGATAAATGATCGAACAATGGGAGACATGAAATATGGCGGACATAGAGGAATATATATTTGTTACCTCGTGAATTGTCTTGTTGAAAACTGACAGCAGGTATGTCCCGATGGTAAGGGAGGTTCCAAACAAGTCTCCAAGATATCTCCAAAACTTCATCAATGTAGCGATAGACTGTTGACTTTACCGCGTGAATACACCCAGTGACGATTTTAACCTACGCCACCCACAAGTCATTGATGACTAGCTGAACTTGGACGATATACTTGTATCAGAAAAGTGATAAATGGTAACATTTTTATGTGCCCAGAATCATGTCACCAAATCTAGTACTATCTTGATGCTTACATTACTTTGATCTGCAGGGAGCAATCGAGCATTCATCATCTAATTGACCCACAGGACGGGGGAAGACAAACATTTATTGATTAATCTTCTGATTGGTCCGCACTGCATAGCAAAATATTAGTTATTACACCATTTTTGTCACCACTCTAGGAAAGCTCATTCACCCACCTAATCTTTTATAAAATATTATGTCAAACAAGGCGATTAGATATGAAATCGTCAAGCCAAATTAATTTTTTTACAGAATAGTCACTTGACTGCTAGTCTCCATGGTTACACTTTTTGAAGCTCCTTTTAAAAATAACAATGCTTACATACTTTACCTCTATGTAGCCAAGTGAGTAAACCCACTGATCCATGTTAGACTCCTATTTCTAAAATATTGCATTTAACTCCTTTAATTTTAAAATATTGCATTTTATTGCATTGCACCGGTCTCAAGATTAGATCAGCTAAACCAAAAAGCTAATTAACCCTTAGTTATTTAAAAGCTTAAGGATGTCTTATTTTTAGGAATCAAGAAGTGCGAAGTATTAATATGCCTCTTATTGCTCGTTTAAAAAAAATTATAGGGTTACCTACTCTGACGCATTCAGTTTATGGCATAAAAATCTCAAAAATAATACGTAGTGCTGCAATAAATGAAAGGAAAATTATTATCAAGCTCTGACATTCAAATGATAATACTTAAAACTAGGGGGCCAGCCCCCTACTCGCAGACGCTCGCCAACCCCCGGAGGATTGCTTTGGAATCCTCAATGATTCGCTGCACGAACCTCAATGAAGACATGTGTCCTAGCAGAACGAATTGTTTACAAAATATGATATTCCAAAAAAATGTTTTTCAAATCTAAATTTGCTTTTTTTCAGAAAAGATATATACAGTTCCTCTGGAATCAGAATTCAAATGAAAACTTTGAACATATTTTGACTCGAAATGTGTGCGCTGCTTTGGAAATTGAATACCCAGCATGTTGTTTGTGTACATTTACCCAGAACTCGAACCACACACACTTTTTCACTGAGTTTGTTGTCGAAAGTTACAGTGCAAGCGTCTTGCTGAACTATAATTGTTGGCCCTGAAAAGATCCTCCGCTTTCTTTGATTTCTACTATTGACTGTAACTGCTCGACTAAAATTATTTTTTTTTCAATAAAATTTCATACTATAACGTTATAAATTCAATTGAGGCGCGAGGCTTCCTGGTAAACAAATAATCGTACAATGTTGCCAAAACGCGATAGCAAATAACGTCTTTTTTGAGTGCCACATAAGAGAATTATATATATATATATATATATATATATATATATATATATATATATATATAAGATGAACAAATCACGAGGGACGAAACAATCAAAGGTATTGCTTTCACCAAAATACGGTAAGAAAATACCGATTGTATCATTCACTCCATCTATTGTCCGAATCCAATACTAGAAACGTACATCCAATCTTGCTGACTGAGTCAAAATCGACGCAATTCCCAAAAGCCCGGACTCCAATCAAGCCTGGCGATTCTCCACCCCGACCTATAAGGGATGCAAAATCCATCGATCGGTCAGCGTTTAAAGCTGGTCATTAGTCAAATGGAAACATGGGTGGTCAAAGCGTGCCCGCAACCATTTACTCTCTACGGTTTGGATTTTCACGAATTCCTCACGATTTGGGTCACGATCGAGCTGACCGGCGACGTGTTGTTGCGATTCGGACGGCATTGCTTGAATTCTCGAGGCTTATCGGCCTATTGATGAGATATTCAGTTGATGGATGTATTTGATTCCTACTATGGCCACGGGGGTTTCATAGAACTCAGGCTTCCCTTTTGAGGTATTTGAGACTGCGTTGGTGTAGGGAGAATTCATATAGTGTGGGTATGATTAAGTAGATGTAGAATTCATCGTCTCAGTGCGTCTTCATATTTATCACTGGCGAACTTTTAATAAATATGATGGTATAATGGAGATAAGCAAACTTTCAAAAGTAGTACTAATAGAAAACAGCATATATATTCCAACTACATTAAACTCGTATCTTATATGTGTGACTAAATATTATTTGAATGTTGAAACATAGGTGGTCAAAGCATGCCTGCAAGAATTTACTCACTACGGTTTGGATTTTCACAAATTCCTCACGATTAGGGTCATAAATCAAGCTGACCGGCGACGTGTTGTTGCGATTCGAACGGCATTGTTTCTCTAGGTTAATCGGCCTATTTATGAGATATTCGGTCTACCACAGTTGATGGATGTATTTTATTGTTATTATGGTCACGTGGGTTACAAGGAACTCAGGCTTCCTTTTGAGGTTTTTGATTATTTGCATTGCTGTAGAACAGAATCAAGGAGTGGGATATGATTCAATATGTGTAGAGTTCATCGTCTCGGTGTGTCTTCGTAATTATTACAAGCGACATTTTGATAACTAGATAGTGTAATGGAGTGCATGGTTTAAGTAAATAACTTGCAAAAGTAGTATTTATAAAACACCAAACACTCTAACTACAGTGAATTCATATTTTATAGGTATAACTAAATATTATTTAGATGTGGAAACATAGGTGGTCGAGACATGCCTTCAGCAATTTACGGTTTGGATATTACCGGTCAGTTATGGTACTCTCTGAGGCTTGGAGATTAACAGCTGGTCCCGGTACTCTCTACGGTTTGGAGAGATAAACCGTTGGTTACGATAGTTTCTACGGTTTGGAGATTAAAGAATTCCTCACGATTTGGGCCACCATCAAGCTGACATGTAATGTGTTATCGACATTTGGATAGCAGCTAGAGTTCTTCAGGCATATTGGCGTAGTGAAGAGACATTCCACCTGTCATTCATTTGGTGGATGTATTTTCCACATTGTCTACATAGGTTTCAAGGAACTCAGGATTATCTTTTGAAGTATGTACGAATAGGTTCAATAAAAGAGGAATCGAGTGATATGGGTATGCTTTAGTATACATGCAGTTCATCGTCTTGCATTACGTTTTTATAGTAAGGAATGTTAGAGCAAATTTTTTTATGATCATTGTGTACATTTTTGAAGAGGATGGGCATAATCATGCACCATGATTAGGTAGTAAATTAACGTCACACTGGAGGATCAATCCTGAAGAGTTGGTTGGTTGATTTGTGCTTATTGGGCAAGGTTCAAAGTGAACAAGCTGAGCTAAACTCTTGAAAACGTAACCCAATAAGAAAACGAATGAAATTTAAGGTCCAACCAATAATGAAAGTAAGTAAAAGTAGATTTTAAAATATGATCCATTTGCAGTACATTTAATTTAAAAATAAATAGTAAAACGTCACGATTCAATAACGAAATGGGATATTATCGTCGTTACAGTTAAAAGTTGATGAATTTCAAGATATAAGGGATAAAAACATTAGATGCAATTTACAAACGTTTTGCAATTTACAAAAGTTTTTCAGTGGAGAATTTCCTCAATGAATTTTCGTGAGATTAAATTTGCAAATTAAAACAGTATTTGTGGTGAAGATTAAAACTGGACAATCAATTAAAATATGGGCAATCAATTAAAGTATATGGACAATCAATTAAAATATATGGACAATCAATTAAAATATATGGACAATCAATTAAAATATGGACAATCAATTAAAATATGGACGATCAATTAAAATAGGGCGAATCAATTAAAATATGGACACTCAATTAAAATATGGACACTCAATTAAAATATGGACACTCAATTAAAATATGGACACTCAATTAAAATATGGACAATCAATTAAAATATGTTGGGTAGTAAGAGGGTTTTCACACTCGACCATACACTGGCACAGTCTCTCCGAATAAAAGATACCTGTGCGTAAAATTATTTCCGAAGGCAAAGATCCGAGGATTTCTTGGTAGCATAGTATTACTTTTACCTCAGAACACGAATAATGACTAAGTAACCAGATCAAGTGGTTGAAATAATCATAAGATAGATATTATTGGTTAAGAAAATCAAAATTGAATTGAAGACATCCAGCGAAGACTGCAGGGTGCTTAACAGATGTATGCGTGTGAATCCCTCAAAGAAATAAATGTTATAACTTCTCGTTCTATCATTAGTCAAAATAATCAATATTTACGTGTACAAAAAATTCCCATCTGAACATTCCGTCAATATGGCAAAATGAGTGCTGAGCTAAACAACATGTACACGAAATGGTGTGAATTTTGACGAATTTCTCACATCACAGTTTGTGGTTTCGGCAAGATGGCATCATTGATTCAGGTGGCACAGATCTAGTTCTGAGAGCTTAAAACCATGTAAAATTGTTAACCGGATCGATACGTTACACATGTCAATCATGTTCCCAATTCAATTAAGCTAGGCCTCCACTTACGATTTGTAGTCGCGGTAACCACAAAATCGTTGCTGCAGAAAATTTACAAGGTACACACACTGCGATAGATAATAAATCGTTGTATTAGAATAGTTTTCCAATCTATGTCATTGGAAGTACTTGTGTGATAGCCATTTTGCTTCAGGCGAAAAGTAAACGGAAGAAGCATTGTTATTGGGCACATCCAAAAACAAGTCAAAGGTTATTGAAAAGGTAGTTTTACAAGTTATTTGAGGGTGTAGGCACCCTGTCAAGTTTTTCCAGTATTACGGAATGGCAAAACCAGATTTGACGAATTGTTTGGAACAATTGGTCTATTAATAACAATCTTCAATTTCTTTAAATTCCTTTTTTGTTTTTCAATTTCTTTAAATTCTTCTTATTTTCAATTTCTTTCAATTCTTCTTATCTTCAATTTCTTTCAATTATTCTTATTTTCAATTTATTTGGATCCTTTTTATTTTAAATTTCTTTCGATTCTTCTTATTTTCAATTTCTTTAAATTCTTCTTAATTTCAATTTATTTCAATTCTTCTTATTTTCAATTTCTTTCGATTCTTCTTATTTTCAATTTCTTTAAATTCTTCTTAAGTTCAATTTCTTTCAATTCTTCTTATTTTCAATTTCTTTCGATTCTTCTTATTTTCAATTTCTTTAAATTCTTCTTATTTTCAATTTCTTTAATAAGTAACTCACAATTACTGTTAATGTTCGTCCATCATCACTTCCGGTAGATTCATTGTCAGACATTTTATACAAGTAATTGCAGTGTTTTAAACAGAGACCAGAAACATTCCGACACAACTATCCCAAGTGAGTGCATGTCCATGCCTGTCCGTGGGATTCATTAGGGTGGAGCAAAAGTCGCGTCGGAGCGAAAATACGACTGGTTGCAATTTTTTAATCGCTGTGATTGTTCAGTCGCAAGTTTGTGCACGTGTATTTGAAAAACAGTGAGTTTTATTTCTGCAACTGAAAACTCTCGTGAGTAGAAATCGCAACTGTGGAGGCCTAGTGTTAATGAGACGGTTCAAAAACAAATCCTCTGATAGTCTCACAGGAATATATCCGTTCAGTAAACATAGTCTTCCCAGTAGAACTTCCAAACAGTTTCGACCTTTTTGACCAATAGAATATTTCCTGGGAATCCTTCAATCAATAGATGTTCTTATTTTGCCATCACATGCGTTGTGGGGAAAAGTAATACTACTCTACTCAGAAATCTCCAGACGCTCGAGGGGGTTAAACAGGTTCCAATTTTATTTATCCTATTCCTTATTCAATCAACGAGGCCATTCGACTGCATTATTTTTATAAGGAATTCTTGAAACTATTTCGGGATAAAAATATGCTGGTCAAGCATAACAACATTTTTGGTTTACCCTTTTTTCAAACTGGAGTCAAGTATTCGACTAGAATAATCTGAATTTTTCTGCATTTGCAGTGGAATTGTTGAGAAACTGGTTTTACAGAATCCTTCCAGCAAGCTTAACATAGATGTATGCTTCAAGTCTAACATTTAATACACTATAACGGGTTCCCAAAGTGAGTGCCGCGGCACCCTTGGGTGCCACGTAGAGAGATTAAGGGTGCCGAGAAGCGCCCATGACGCAGTTGCTATTATAAGGAGCAAATATCGTTCGAAAGTAAAAGAAATGCGAGTAGCTGTATCACTAGCATATCGTGAGTAGCTGTACCTTAATTCCACGATTCGAAAAATAGTGCAGTGAGCAGCAGGCTCACCCGTCGTACTAAACACACACATATACCACCAGTAGCATGTTGAAGGTAATTTTATTTGTTTTATTTAAATTTTCATCTACACCTATGTTTAACTATTAAGTAAAATTAAAGTATTTGTGTGAATTTTAAATATGAATTCTATTAATTATGTCCCATGCTCTTACAACTTACTTTCCTAATTTCTTCTTCAAAGTTGTACAAATATGAAATAACACACAAAATAACAAAAAAAAAAAGAACCAAACAGCCGGGGTACATTAAACCGGAAACCGAAACTCGAAACTACACTTTATTGAAACTTTATTGAAAATGAAATTGTTGGTGAATCTTTAAGGAGCCTGACCCATACAACACAAGATGGTGTTGCCATATTGTGTTGTATTCGTCAGTCTTCTCTCTGATGACGTACTGATCCACCAACACTTTCATTTTCAATAAAGTCCTTTTGGTTTTTATATTTTGAATTTCCTCTTGTTTTAAAAATTATATTGCTAACCATGCTATGTCTGCAGCTTTTTGGAGCACGCTTGCATGGTTAATTTTAACTTTCGTTACCACTTTTTTTGTCTCGTTGAACACCCCTGCTTTTTATTTTGCTCTTTCGTTAATTTGCATATTAGAATCACATATCTATCTATTCTTGCGCCGCCATATGCGTGGTTATATGGTGAATTGGGAGTTACACCACCTTTTCTATAAGTAGGTTTGCATATTCAGAATTTATTACCAACATTACATCAGATTTTTCAGAGAGGAGTTACACCACTTTGGCTTTAATAGGCTCATATATACATTAGTCAATCTATATCTATTAAATGAAGCAAAACAGATGGATCAGTTGTTTTTCTTGT
The DNA here is from genome assembly GCA_947359465.1 of Metellina segmentata. Lineage (NCBI taxonomy): Eukaryota > Metazoa > Arthropoda > Arachnida > Araneae > Tetragnathidae > Metellina > Metellina segmentata. Next base: position 67,224,021 of record OX375883.1, read on the forward strand.
ATTTTATTGTTTACTCGAGTATTACGTGTACCCACTCACGAATCCAATTTGTTGATGAAGACGAGATTTTTATCGTATTCAATACAAAACCAATGAGATGAGTAGTTTCGAATTCGTATTTAAAAATGAGGAGTCATAGTGCGATATAAATTGTTTTCAACCACGAATGGAGGCATAACCAACAAGTAGCAAGCCCTAAGAGGCTGAAATAAGAAAACAGAAATAATTTCGAAAGTTCTTCCAAAGTAACAGTCTTGATGATTTAATAAATTTGATTCAGCTTATTATAAAGTTTGAAAAGGTTATCTGCAGCACGTCGAGTTTTAGAAAAATGTACAACATTTTTTTAAATGTGGATTACGGTAGCCCAGTTGGCACAATCATGAATACATTTATATATTAAGGGGGTCCGGGACACAAAAATCGTCAAATTTTCCTTTTTTTTTAATATATTATTTTAAGAAATTTTCTGTGTTCTTCTACTTAAAAGGACGTCTAAATCATGTTTCTATCTTAGTTAGAACTAGAGAGATAATAATTTTTGTGGTGTGTTGTTTTGAAAATCTAACACTCTTGACAGTTGTTGTCATGGCAACAACATCTGTCCTTAAAACTTTAAATGCGTTTTTCTCCATGATACATTTTTTCAAGATTTCCTGTATTCAAATTGCTATAAGTCGGAAACCAATAAAGTTTAAGAGTTGAAATTTGGAATATATCTTTTTCAAACATTATACTTTAACTTTGATTCAGCAAATTTGAAACAAATATTTACTTTTAAAATTATGACTTTAAAAAAAAAGTACCTTAAAATTTTCAAATATTTTTTTTATTTTTTATTAAAGTAATATTTTTTAAATTGCTGAATCAAAATTAAACTTTATAAATTTGTGAATATTTTACTGCAAGAATTTTGAAAATTGATCAAGAATATTTTGAGTTTTGGCAATTTAAAGTGACCCCTCTTTTTTTCAAAACATTTTAATTTAAAATTTTTTAAAAACTTTTGGAAAAATTTTGTGTTGTGATTTCGCTTATTAGTTAGATAGGTAATCAGTACAAAAAAAATCAAAATTCTAAATTAATTAATGAAAAAAAATTTTCGATGTGTCCCGCACCCCTTTAAAACCAAATTTCTCATTTATTTTCGGTTTCATCGTCATGTACTTTGTTGGTGAGGGGTCTTTATATACCTTACAGAAAAGCTAGAAATACATAGCATGTCAAGCATACAATACAAAATACACGGAACTACGTAAAACAGACAATTTGATTCCATTACCCGAAATTTATCGCTATCCTTAGCTGGATAAAACTCAGATTGGAACAGATACACCGAACAGACTCAACGATACAGGAGGAGTTAAGGTAAATATTCTGATATTAATACACCTTTCCTGCGTAGGCGAGTCCTGATAGCGATGATGGTGGAAAAATCAGTCTAAATAGCTTGTTAAGTCGCCATTATGCCATTAATTAATTTGCTTAACCTTAAAGCTGCAGGAATAGATTGGATTTAAGCCCCTCTGTTAAGTCGTTATAGATTATGATGTTTGTTAGATGTTTCGCACATGAGTAACTTAGAAGTTTTGCGTGAGGGGAGACAGTACGGAATATTAAAGAGCCACGGCCAAATTGGATTCTCACCCTCTGTGTGAAATCGAATTTGGCCGAGGTAGACAAATGGCAAGTTTATAAACTGGTGACCAACGCCACAAACAAAGCTGTGAGGGAGCGTATACAAAGTAAATTTGGTTCTACGTGGATTTTGCTTTGCAAGTCTTAGTATAGCTTTGTTTTAAATTAGTAAATTTACTAAATATTTCATTTCATTGAATGAAATCTTTAGGCCGCATTGATGGACACTAAGAATAACAAATACAGGAAGGTATGGAATCAAGAAGAGCGACTCTGCAACAAGGAATCTATAAATTTTGGTTGCTGATTACATTAATTTTTCAACCTTAATTCACAAATTTTGTTAAACTATGAGCCCTTCAAACAGTTAAATGTCGGATAATAGCGTTGTTTTGGCTGTTTTTTTAATAATCAAGGAATCGCCACTCCATAGTAGGTTAACCATAAACTGTGAATATGGCCGAAATAATTTGCAAAAGTGCGGCGTTATATTCATCGTGGATTGAATTGAAATTAACAAGAAAGTTCATATGAAGTCTCAGTAAAAGAAAATGCATAAAAGATCAGTCATTCAGAGAAAAACATAATTTAATTTAATATTTTTGTAATCACTACATATTAATGTGTGATAATATTATACTTTAAAGGGTTAAATCTTGCATAATGGCTTTGTCTTTGATGTTTATTCAGTAATTGTAGAATTAGAACTTCCTATAGTGTTAACCCTGGATTTTGAGAATAGTCTTAAGTTTCTACAGGAGCGCATATTTTTGTAGTTCGTGGACTGAACGTAAATTAGAAAGAAAGTTATATAAAGCGGAGTGAACAGATATTTCCAAGAAAGCCTACATATATTTTTACGATTTGATTAATGTTATAAGTTTATAATTATTTTTAGAATTATGTCCTTAAAAAGATTATGTATCAAAAAAGCATTGCCCTTGCTGTTTTGGCGATAATAGCAGAATACGCTCATCCTATTGGGTTAATTCTGTATGCTAAATATGACCGGAAGAATTTATTGAAGTGCATATTTCTATAGCTTGTGGAGGTGAACGGAAATAAACAAGAAAGTTCAGATAAAGTTTAAGTAAATTAACACAGTAAATTAACACGAAGGCGCATATATATTTTTATGTTTTCACTAAATAATGTTATAAAACTTCTTTTAATAATTATTAGATTTGTGATCTTTAAATGAGATTATACCTCGGTTATATTGTTTTGGTTGTTTCCATAATAAGAGAATTCGTTTTTCCTAGTTCTCTCGATAACCTTTGATTGTGAATGTAACCATAAAAATTTATAGAATTGTATATTTTTATAGCTCGTGAATATGAAAGTTATTAAACAAGAAGTTCAGATAAAGTCTAAACGTAGGAAAATAAACAAGAAATTCCAGAAATATTTTTATGATTTAATTAAGTAATGTTTTGAGATGTTACGAAAATAGTACTGTTTGTACTAATATCATCAAAGGGTTTAACCTCAAATAATGACGTTGCTCTTGACGTGTCTTCGGTAATCCGATAACCAGTTTTTCTTAGTAGATTAACTTCCGTAATACAGTCTTCAGAATGCATAAAAACGCATCTTTTTGCAGAAAATTGAAGTTAATAATAGTCTTAACTAAAAGTTAATAATACTTTTAAATAAAAATTAACAATAGTTTTAAATAGAAATTAACAAGAAAGTTCTGATAAAATCTAAGTAAAAGGAAATTAACAAGAAATCTCAGAGGAAATCGAAGTAAAAGGACATTAACAAAAAATCTCATAGATACACTTTCACAATCTAAAGAAGCGCATAATTTCAGTAGCTAATTGATTAAACGTAAATAAACAAGCAAATTCACATTAATTCTAATTGAATAAACGTAAATAAACAAGCAAATTCACATTAATTCTAATTGAAATAAAATCAGCACAGAACTCCAGATATATTCTTTATTAATTGAATTAAATAAAGCCATAAAACTTTAGAAATTATCAAGCTATTCCTACTAATACCTTTCCACAACCAATTACAGACGTCCTCTTGAAATACTCTATTTTTCAAAAGCCACAAGTTCGATAATATTTACTCTTACTGAATGAAAAACAGAAAAATTTATCTGAGTATGGCATTAGAATAACATTGACTTTACCGTACAACGTCGTAATGATGTGACGTTCTTTGGGGGTTTTAGCTCTTATCTAAACGACTCCCGCCTGAGATAAGAGCAATGTTTGTCTAATGGACTGGATATAAATGTGGTACGGAAGCGGTAAATTTTGGTACTTGAAAGTCGAATATATTTTAGTCGTTTTTAAAAGTAAATTATCCTATAAGTTGGCTTATGTATGCTTGTGGGGGAACAATGAATCTGGTGTTATTTTATCCATATCTCTGTTAATGGATGGGTATTTTCTCGAAGCATTAATCTTTGGGTTAGAAGGATGAAAACATTTTTCCATTTACATATACGCATAGTCATCGCCTCATTAATTTTTTTTAAAAATAAATTGATGTGTTTTATTTGGCGATATTCAAGGCGGTTATAAGCGTTTTGTAAATTTACTATAGAAATAGTTAAAATATATTTTTCAAATAACTTGTATTATTTTGTTTTTAATGATTCGAGCAAGTTTTGTTTAATCCAATCGCATATAGTTTCAATGTGTCTTTTAATAGTTGAGCGAAAGACTGATTTTCAGACTGAGTTTTAATAATGGTCTATCATCATATCAGGTTCCATTCATGTAACTTACATTGAGTGCATTTCCTTTATCTGTCACTAAGACTCTCTTCGTGTGTATATGCCCGTTATGTGATGCGTTTAGTCTTGTGTATGGCACCATCTTTGCCAAATATGGTCCTTGCGATTTAATAACCAACCAACTAAACAAAATTTAAATTTCCAGCTGTCAATTCAGTGAACGAAAGAGTTCCATTAACTATTACGCTGCGGTGCTTAGAGTTTTTCAATCGTCTCACAGAAAGGCTTTTCTACCAATTATCCGAGCCCCCATACCTAATAACCTAACTTGAGCGATAAGACCGTGAGTGGCATTTACGACTGGTGCTTTCCTTTCATAGTATCGTTTGGCGTGAGAAGAGATATCACTTGACGACTTTCTGCTTTCCCCAAAGCGTTCACGCCTCACGGTCGGCAGGAGAGTGGATCAACGAACAAAATAAGGGATCATCTACAAGATCAGTCGCTGACAGCTCGTACATGGGAATCGATCCCAGCGGTCACTTTAAAGGGGGATAACATCAACCGCTACCATGCCGCTAGTGTAAGCTATATTTTAGTTGTAACAAAACCTGCCGCATCGTAAATCTTAATAAGTGGAAAAGGGTACATTTTTAATTGTAGAGTTTGAAAACATACCCAACGCATCATTGTAAAAATTCCACTGAAGCCAAATTTATACATTCATCAGGCAGAAGATGTTGTTTTCATTATCTTGTATCTCTGTAACGCCTTAATCTACATTAACGGGACTTGAGGACATGAGTACAAATGCTGTACACACGAACTGGTTCAGAGGTCACAAAGTCTTAGAGTGTCTGCCCTTCATAACTAATAGATGAAAGTTTCAATCCCGCACAACTGATAATAGGTTAATTAAATATGGGAAACATTGATTTTCTGTCCCCTTGATTCAGCAACTATAAACCACGTTAATCAAGAGATAAAGAGGAGGAAAACTGTTTTAATATAAATGCAGTGCGTATGAACTGGATCAAAGTACAATATTCTAATAATGTCAGTATTCAACGAGTTAGAATGTCAGTATATTATATAGTTATAATATCAGTATACTATTAGTTAAGATATCAGTATATTATTAGTTATAATATCAGTATATTATTAGTTATATTATCAGTATATTATTAGTTATAATAACTGTAAATTAGTTATAATATCAGTATATTATTAGTTATATTATCAGTATATTATTAGTTATAATAACTGTAAATTAGTTATAATATCAGTATATTATTAGTTAATAATATAATGATAATATACTAATTAATATACTATTAGTTATTAATATACTGATATCAGTATTTTACAAGTTCTAAACTTAGTATTTCGATAGTTAGTTATGTCAGTATTTTAATAGCTATATGTCATTATTTCAATAGTTACACTGTCAATATACACTATACTAATTATAATGTTAGTATTTTATTAGGTATGATGTCAGTACTATACTAATATTGTAATTATATCAGAACTTTACTGGCTATAATATAATCATGTCAGTACTTTACTAGTTGGTGTGTAATAATGTCAGTACTTTACTAGTTGGTGTGTAATAATGTCAGTACTTTACTAGTTATACTGTAATAATGTCAGTACTTTACTAGTTATAATGTAATAATGTCAGTATACCTTACTGGTTATAATATAATAATATCAGTACTTTCCTAGTATAATGTTGTAATGTCAGTACATTTCCAGTTATAATGTAATAATGGGAGTACACTATTATAGTCACAAAATGTCATTCCCCAAAATCGAAAAAATCAACAAAAGATTCAAAGATATTTAGAAATTTGCATAAACCTATCAACAACAGTACAACATCATTTTATATTCATTATTCTATTTCAGACCTATCTCAAGAACATTCGTCCATGGAAAGTTAGAAGTATATATAAGGATTTCGAGTAACACCGTGTTTCATCAAATGGTGGATAAAAATATATTTTTAGTCCTTCAACACAGAAAAAGTTGAAAGGTTCATGCCTATAATTTTCAAAGAAAAGAATTGTTCCAATGGAAGGACATTAAAACCCTACATTCCTTAAACATGGTTGAATGAAAAATCCTCCAGTACATTTTTACTGGTAGCTTTCGACATCATAGCCATCGTATATCTGACCAAGCTCCATGATGGCCAAATCAATACATCCAGCGGACAAGGGAGACATTTTTCTTCTTAACCCTCACGCCGCCTTCTTCCTAAAAGCCAACCATTGTCATATTTTCCTGTACATTACACATTACATCGAACAAAGGATGAATACCGAATGCTAAAGCTTTCGTGGCCTCAACATATAGTATTCCGGCCATACCAGAAAGAACTGCGCTTAAAATACAACACCCCTCCCCGTATTCTTCGATTTGATTCCAAAACCTCCCTTGCTTTAAGAGGGGTGAAGCAGATGACGTTCCATTTCAAGACATCCATGCACAATCGTTCCGTCGTGCCTTTTTTTTTTGAATATTTACATTTGAAAGAAGCGTGTATGGGGGTCCATTTTTCTTGTCGTTCTTCCTCGCGTGCTTTTCTTTCGAGTCATCACACTCGCGTCCGATTTGTTATGATTGTGCAGTTCAGTGAAGGGAATTCTTTCGTTGCATTACGCTGGGGATTCGAAATGTCTTGTGTCCAATTTCGAAATAATGTTTTGGGTGTAGTGAAATAGAGTTTCCAAGCCATGGTTATGTTATAAGCAAAACTTGGTCGTTACAATTCTGATGTTGTTGCAACTTATTTCACTTAGTGTAAGTAAAATATACCAAGTCTACTAGTCCTTTATATTTGAGGATCTCAAGAACCAGCACAGGATCGTGAATCAACTGGACTAAGGAACAGCCGAACCAGGAGAAGATGCGCTCTGATGAAACTATTAGTGAACTGAATTTAGACCACAGAAGTAAAGATTTGCAACTCAATTCGGATTTCATTGACTTAAAGGGTCCATTGCAAAGTCGTGAGATACCTTAATTATTTATAGTAGAAAGTGGTCCAACGTAAAAAGAGTTATTGCACAACGTGAATGGAATTGCTTCTCTCGTTGTCTTTTATTATTATTTACCCTGAAGTATAAAATATGGGTTGTTTATACGCTTTCTGCTCTTGGCTTTGCACTGTTTTGTATATTCTCAAAACTCGTGAATCTATACGAAATGAAGCAATTGCTATCCCATCACCCCTTGAACAAGCATTGAACCTCATGGGTATGATAGACTGCCTGAATAATGAATAATGTCTCAGCATCTCAAAACTCGTGAATCTATACGAAATGAAGCAATTGCTATCCCTTCACCCCTTGAACAAGCCTTGAACCTCATGGGTATGATAGACTGCCTGAATTATGAATAATGTCTCAGCATCTCAAAACTCGTGAATCTATACGAAATGAAGCAATTGCTATCCCATCACCCCTTGAACAAGCCTTGAACCTCATGGGTATGATAGACTGCCTGAATTATGAATAATGTCTCAGCATCTCAAAACTCGTGAATCTATACGAAATGAAGCAATTGCTATCCCATCACCCCTTGAACAAGCCTTGAACCTCATGGGTATGATAGACTGCCTGAATTATGAATAATGTCTCAGCATCTCAAAACTCGTGAATCTATACGAAATGAAGCAATTGCTATCCCATCACCCCTTGAACAAATCTTAAACCTCATGGGTATGATAGACGGTCTGAATAATGAATAATGCCTGAACATTGCTGTCTTGACTTTTCTGCTACCCATTTTGCTCACGGAGGCATCCACCAGACAGCAAACAAACAGTTATGAGTCGTAGTAGAACCTATCTGTTCGTAATCTAATTGTTGCAGCTATTTCCCTCTCTCTCTCTCTCTCTCTCTTTATAAGTAAGACAGCCATAAGATTGGAAATCATCCAAATTTCCGTCCTCCTACATAAGGTCGACGGTTTCGTTTCCTTGCAGACTAGTACATGAAGGGGTCTATTAAAGATGTTTCATGTTTCCCTTAAGCAGACGTCTCATCTTGACGATTTTATTTCTGCTAGAAAATATTTTTAACATATGCCTTTAAAATTATTTTGTGAACTGATTTGGTTTATAATATCCTTACATAGTTTGCAACATTATGTAAAAGAACAAGTGCTGTAAAATCTGCAAAAAAAAACTATCCGTATTTAATTACTAGGTGGGAAAATGTGTCGCTGTTTTAAAAGTACATAATTCAATGCATTAAATACTGTTACGTCTAAATATTTTCCTGATGCATACATTTATAATGTATAGAAGAGTATATTTTCTACTAATACGCGCGCGCGCGCACAAACGTTCTTAAACAGCCTGAATAGTTGACTTCATGTTAGATTTTTCATCTGCATGTTCAGAGTTCTTTAATCCAATTTTTGAAAGAGGTGTAAATAATTAAACCTCCCCGTTGTTGTCTCGACGAGGTTTCTCGTCATTGGCAAAACTCTTGATGGACCAGACTACTTTGATACATATTTTACCCATCACGATTTTGTCGTCTATCGTCATGAGAACAAAACAGACCAGATATTGATCTGTCATAATGAAAAAATCGTAAATATCTCGATAACGTGGTATTTCGTCATTAGAAAATTGCTCAAATCTTGATGGTTGAGATATCTTGTCGAAACTAATAGGAAGGTTGAGAGGAATGGTGCAGAGATGAGGGTTAAATTATGTAAACGTCTCTGTAATTCTTCTTTAATCTCCACGTCACTTATGTATCCATTATATGTTATGAATGACGCAGAGAACAAAGTAACCGCAACACTTTTAGTGATACAATAGCAAGCAAATAAAGGTTCAAACATGTAATTAAGTGAGATAAGAGTTATTTGAGGACTTAAAAAGCCGGATCCAATCTAATGCACAAATCGATGTAGATACGTGGCATCGTAAGCAGTAAGAACCACATTTATCACCTGACGCAACCACTGAATGTTTGCAATTTCGTAACAGAAGATTGTATGTCCAGTTCGTATGGATTTTCATTGTAATTGTAATCTTCCGAAAGTTGTTGATTATTTCTTAAGGTCCAACTTAACAGCTAGACTAAGTCCATGAATCTGACTACTCTCAAAATGTTTGACTACAGGCCTGGATTCTCATAGTCTCTATTATCAGGTGGTAATGGTAATTTTAGTTAACGTCGTATTAGAGCAACACAACGGGCTATTGATGACGGTCCGGGATCAGTCCCTTAAGAGAAAGATCGGACTCTCTTGTCAGACCATTAGGTTTACTTTCTTTAAGTAAATACGTGCTTCACTCCCTTGAGGTACCCTAGTCATCTGAAAGTTGTTGATTATTTCTTAAGATCCAACTTAACAGCTAGACTAAGTCCATGAATCTGACTACTCTCAAAATCTTTGACTATAGGCCTGGATTCTCATAGTCTCTATTATCAGGTGGTGATGGTAATTTTAGTGAACGTCGCAACACGACGGGCTATTGATGACGGTCCGGGATCAGTTCCTTAAGAGAAAGATCGGACTCTCTTGTCAGACCAATTAGATTTACTTTCTTTAAGTAAATATGGGCTTCACTCCCTTGAGGTACCTGAGTCATCTGTCCACTCCTTCTTTTTACGCTTTTATTCTTATCTGCTATTCTACATTTTTAGTTTTCCCTCTCGTTTATTAATAGTATCTTTCCCTTAGGGTATTGATCCCTGACCGTCATCAATAGCCCGTTGTGTTGCTCTAGTATGACGTTAATTAAAAGTACCTTACCTTACCTTACCTCTCATTTATTAGTTGACATTGTACATCTTCTGCTTTCACAGCTTGATAAATGTGTTCAATCTGTGATCCAAAAAAACCAAATAAACCCAAAGGAACCCTAAACAACCAATCAATTTTCCTGAGAAACACAGGGCGGAAGATGACATTCGGAGACCTCTTTAGTGTTACATCTTAGTCAAGTAAAATGACTATCCAAACCTACATGGAACACAGTTTGATAAAAATATCACACCAACGCATCGTTTCTTGTAGCTTTCAAAATCATATCCAAGCCTGTCTCTCCTACATATATCATCGCGGCAGCGAAATCAATACATTCTACGGAAACCAGACGCACTTTTCTTCTTAACCCTCTAGGCAGCAGCTTCCTGAAAGCCGATGGTTGTCATATTTTTCTCTGTATTAACATGCCATCAAAAGACCAGAACATAATGCTAAGGCCTACGGTGTCAGCATCTTGTCGCAATCTGGGAAGACAAGAAAGAAACACAACGCCAAAGAACTGCACTTAAATACACAGCATTATTCCTCCATTTTATAAAGAAACCTTCTTTTTTACTTAAGAAGGACGAAGCAGACCATTATATAAAAATATGATATTATGGAAGATACATTGTTACAGGAGATATACCATTTCCAGACATCCATGTACTATTGTTCAGTTGTGTCTCTCGGAATATTTACATTTGAAAGAAATGTATAGAGGTCCATTTTGTTGTTTATTTGTCAATGCGTCTGGTTCTCTCGCAGCATCACACCCTCCTGTCTGATCTGTTGCTATTATGCGGCACAACGGAGGAAGATGATTTTATTGTTATAATCTGCGTATGACTTGTTGTGTTTTCTGTGAGACTTGTGCAAAGATATTAATTTTTCAGGAAATTTGTTTGTGACGAAGACAAACCGCCTTTACGGTTCATCTTCGTCGCTTGTTGTGCCTAGCCTCTGATGCAAAAACCTGTTACATACTGTCACGAGTTCTGGGCAAGAGGAACTGTTTCTAAAATTGGTTCCACATTCTCTTGTAGTAATAGAACAGCTTTTTTCTCAGTAACAACGTCAGATTCTGCTTATTTCATTGACATCTCGTGGAGGGTTAATTTTATCTTGCATGAAATACAAGATTTTCCTGTGTTTCCGAGGCTACTAAAGTTTTAAATGGTTGTGGGAGAGTAGGTGGATTTTCTAATTGTTTTGATTGGTTGTACACTATTACTAGCGAAACGAGAAACGAAAGATAAAAAATCATTTCATTGGTAATCGCCTTAGAAATAACATTGGAAAAAAAAACGATTTCCTTACGTAGCTCATTGTTTTACCAGTGTTGATCAAACATTAATTTTTAAGTAATGTTGTTTTACCAATATTGCTAAAAAAACAACACTCTGCGAAGGAAGGCATGTTGACACATAGTGGTGGGAAAAGGTTTATACATAGACTGGGATCAACCAAAGTTGATAGATAACGGTGAAAAAAGCTGTATACACGCCAGTGATCACACACCCTCAGGTTTAAAAAATATGTATAAATGAAGACAGTAAAAATAAATACATTTTGAATTATATATTTTATTATAAAATTATAAAGTTTATTAATTTATAACGAAGACTTTTTTAACTGTCAAAACAAAGTCAAAAAACTTAATACGAACAATTAACAAATCTTTTATTTTCAAATTGAATAATTTAAAAGAAAATAATCTTTACAACAATTTGACATAGGTACTACTAACTATAAGTATAGTTAGGTAGGTACATAAAACTAATTATTGTTAGTTGTTATTAATTATTTATCAACATATTGGGGAAAAACACAAAAAACGGATTTTTTATTTACTGTAAATAAAAAATATTGGAGCGCATAATTATTATGTGCTCCAATATTTGTTATTTACAGTTTGTAAGAAAAGAAGTTTGTTAACTTTCTCCACCTTAAGCCGACTTCTTGCTTCACTAACTATCCCACCAGTTTGAAAAAAAAAACTCTTTCTGCTGGGACAGATGTTGCCATAACTGACAAATACTTAGTTGTACGGTTATTTTTCTTAATTTTTACTATGTTGCTGTTTTCATTAAAAATAAATTATCGACAATGTTAAAGCATCGATGTTAAACAAACATCGGCTCCAATAAATCGATGGTAAAAACATCGATGTTTTGAAAACATCGACATTATGTCGCATCTCTACTTTTCAGACCCTTCATCCTTGGCCACTTTGGTCGAAAAGTATGTTCAATTGACTGATTCTGAAAATTATGCTTGGTTATTTTTTTGAATTCTTATAATGGTAATTTTTTAAATTAATAATAGAACATCGACAACATAAAAACATCGAAAAATAAAACATCAACGACATAAAAACATCGAAAAATACAAACAATTATTTTTTTAAATCTATAAATACTGTGTATGTTTAAAAAGTTCATACCAGTTATACTACGTTACTTTTAAGGACACAAAATATGTACACATTAGATCTGTGATTGTTATAAAACTGTACATGCGTGATGAAATTGTTTTACTATTTTATCCGTAACTAGAATCTAAAATGCAACAAAGAATACTAATTATTTAAAAAAATATTTTTTCATCGCAGACCTGTGTAATATACATTCTAATCAAATATAGGAACATATTTGGGTCAATTAATAATAAGGAATAAATAATTTTTATTACGTTGAATTATCAATGCCTAATTTTTAGTATTCCTGTTCAAGAGCGCCTGTGTGAAATAGTTTTTGCTAAACTAACTTCTGAAATTGGTATTTCAATTTAAAATATGTTGTTAAGATTTTTCATAGCCTTTTAATACTTTTGTTAATGTGTTGTTATTAATATCTTTTATAACCTCTTAACATCATTATTAATTTTGTTACTAACATCATTATTAATTTTGTTACTAACATCATTATTAATTTTGTTACTAACATCATTATTAATGTTGTTACTAACATCATTATTAATTTTGTTACTAACATCATTATTAATTTTGTTACTAACATCATTATTAATTTTGTTACTAACATCATTATTAATTTTGTTACTAACATCATTATTAATTGTGTTACTAACATCATTATTAATTGTGTTACTAACATCATTATTAATTTTGTTACTAACATCATTATTAATTTGTTACTAACATCATTATTAATGTTGTTACTAACAGCATTATTAATTTTGTTACTAACATCATTATTAATTTTGTTACTAACATCATTATTATTTTTGTTACTAACATCATTATTAATTTTGTAACTAACATCTTATCTTTTGGCTACTAGCACCTTTTATAGTGAATATAGAAATACAAAATTAGCAAAATAACTTATAATCTTTAAAATATCTTTTAGAAATAAATACATGTCAAGATTTTCTTCCAGTGAAACTTCGTTATTTTCTTAAATACAAAGTAAATATTTGTATCCATGAAAAGAAAAACTTAGAAACATTAAAAAAAAGTAAGTTTTTTAAAGTCTAAGTAAATATTTTCTATCCTAGTTACTTTCGTTTTTGAATTCATGACATAAATTTACTCAATAATAAAAGCGTTTTTTTTTTAAATCTCAAGCACTCCTTTTCAAATTTTATCTTTAATGCACCCTTACCTAAATGAATACGAACTATATTTAAATACGTATTAAGTTATCAATTTTAAAGAAATGAAGTGTTCAACAACTAAAACAATTGCAATTTCTAAAATAATTTAATCATTCCAAAAGAATGAGTTTATATACAATATTTCGATGTTTAGATGCAACGGTAGGCATGAACATTATAGATAAAAAAATTATATGAAGGATTTACTTGAGTGGAATAATTTGAACAAGATTTTAAAATATATGTTTCGAACTGTATGTGATTTTGAAACAATTTTGTATTCATGAAGAAAGTTTATGTCGCTTTACAAATTCGCATTTTCTCATTTTTATGTATCCCTAAACTACTTGATGCGAATATTTTGAATATGTAAACATCTAAATGTGTTTAGTCTTTCTTGGAGCAGTGTTACAATACTTCTTTTATGTTCACCATCGTAAAAATTCTTTTGAACCGAATTAAAGTAAATGCCTCTCTATACATATATTGGTACGCGATGAATGTTTGAATATTTAATGTATATTTGAAGCGTTCAGGAATACATTTTCAATTTTTCTGCATATGAGCACTGCTTTAATGCTTATTTTACTGTCGTAAATTATTCATAGTAAAAGGGAAAAAAGTATTCTCCAATATTTCACAACAAAATATATTAACCAATGTAAAATATGTTTAGTTTAAGTTTTAAGTATGGGAAAGCCAAAATTAATTAAATTGAATACACACCCACCCTACATTAATTAAAATTAAATCTTCCACTCTAAAAAATTGCGAAACGTGAAATCTAAATTATTATGTAGCATATGCATATATATCAGGCCTCGAAATATATTTTTTAATACAGGTGCACAAGGTGCACCAAATTTTTTAAATTAGGTGCACAGGTTATATTTTAGGTGCATATTTTAAAAAAAAAAACGTAATATAAGAGCATCGATATAATGTAAACTACTTTATTAGTTGGGTATGTTTAAATAGGTTAGTAGTAGATAGTAAATAAAATATTTAAACATCTATATTCTCCCTTCTCCGGCGCTGGACTGTCTCGACAGTCGCTTCAACAGAGCTAGCTGGAAAATGTTTCGATCATCGGAAAGTTCTGGTGGCATGGCACAAGTAAACCTTCACCCTGTATAAACACGTTATGGCCCAGCGATTTAGTTTTTCGCTTAGTGTGTATTTAGGAATTTTAATTACGTTCTTTTAGAGCGAGAGAGGTCGATACTAATACTTTGTTAAAGCATCAAAATAACATAAAACCTTCCCTGTTTTTTTAACGTTAGGTGCACGGCATGCACCTAGTTGGAACAAATTAGGTGCATAATTTTATTTTCATGTGCACAGTACACCTGTGCACCCGAGTATTTCGAGCCCTGATATATATGCATGATAAATCATATGGGAATCAATTTTAAAAAACAAGGAATTATTTTGAAAAGTAGTTTAAATTCTGAATAGTGATGCAAAATTCGTATCTCAAAAAAAATTTCAATAGTAAATTCAGTTGAAACCTGATTTTAATCTGAATCGCAAAGTCAACATAACAAATGGAGAACTATATTGAGTGAAAGGAATCATTCTATATTAATTAACATCTATTGTAGAAGAACTATAAGAGACAAGTACGTATCAAGAGAACTGTTCATCAGTACAGTTTTCCTGAACAGGAGTAAGACCTGATTTAAGAGTCGTCAAACGTGTAATAAAATAATCATGGAGACAGGAAAAGCTGCTGCCTTACTTCGAAAATTGCTAACATTCTTGTTTTTTTTTCTTTTGAAACAATATCTCTAAAGTTTAGAGATAATAGTGGTTGGTCCAAAACATTTCAAACAATAAGCGCAATGCTGGACAGTTTAAGATTGTAGATAAAAGAAGTAACACGGGGCTAGTGCGGTTTGAGATAGAAAAACAAATTCAAAGCTTAAAAACTGCATCCAGCATTTTAAAAGCTGCTACCATTACATGGTTTATACATGAAACAATATTTCGAATGCTCAGAGATTGGTAGTTGATCCAAAGAACTTCAAACAATAAGTGCAATTGTTGACAAAAAAGTCTAGTTGATCAATGAAATAAAAGGAGGTTGGTATGAATCGATAAGAAAAATATTCATTTGAAGCCAAGAAACCGCTTCTGTTGTTTCGAAAAACACTTACATTCTGGATTTTTTCAATTACTACCTTTCCATATATAAAGAACAAAGTAGGTAATGGAAGATATAAAATAAAAAGCAAGACCGGAAATTGGACAAACGACACTACATTTTGGAAGGAGACACAAAAGAAGTTTAAATTTACATTGTATAATAATTATTATTGCATTAAACATCACCCTACAATTAAATATAAAGGGAAGGGAATAGCCACTTGCGACTAAAAAGTATATATATATATTCCAATACAGTATACAAAACTGCCTTGTAGAATCAATTCGTGCAAGAATCAGGGCAATAGACTGAGCAGAAGGACAAACTGATTATAAGTATAAAAAACTTTGCAACTTAGTGTGAATATTATTGAAGATTTAACCCTTCTTTGCATGATTTTTTCTTTATTGGTGAAATAAATCAAGGTGATATAATTCATGTTCAAAATTAAAGGAAAAATGATTTTAAAAAATCTTAGTATATATTTATAGTATAAATTTAGCAAAAAACAATATGATGGTATCATGTGGTATTTTTTAAATTAAACGCAAACTTTTTCAGAAATTGCTCTAAAAATAACAGAAACACATGTTACAAACCTTTCTTCCACTCATTCTCACTTTTTTAGCACAATAGAAACTCAAATATAATAAAACAAAATTAAAAACGAAATCATACGTTTATTGCAACTACAACAAACAGCGGAATGACAACTTCAAGCTCGTTTTACTGATAGTGACACTTGCTTACTTTTGACAGCTATGTTTTTTTATGCAATGGACATTATAAAGGTATCTAGACAAGATCAACTTAAAGTGAACTTGTTCTTTTATATAATTTTTGGGCATTCAATGTTATGATGGAAATTTCCACCACTATGCAAACAAGGGTTAAAAGAAATTTAAACTTTCTCAGGTAAACAAGCTTAATTGAAAAAATTAACTTTAGGTATGCCAAACAAAGTTTGGGGCAACACTTCAGGCTAGACCCACTAGAGGCTGCCCTCAGGGAGGAGTTCTCTCCCCTCTGTTGTGGAATCTGGTGGTTTATGACCTAATTGCAGACCTCAATCAAAGCGGCATTTATGCCCAGGGATATGCAGATGACATTGTCGTCTACATATCGGGCATGGATGAGAAAACGGTGATAAATATCATGCAGGGGACCCTGAACAGAATCGCAAGATGGTGCTGTGAAAAGAATTTGAGAGTAAATCCTCAAAAGACTACTCTTGTCCCATTTACACGAAGAAGAACCTGCATTGACAAAAGTGATATACCTACCCTACTAGGGGAAAAAGTAAATATGCTGAGCGAGGTTAAATATCTGGGAGTTATACTGGACACTAAATTAACCTGGAATCAGCATTTGAAAAGTAAAATTAAACAAGCAAAAGTTGGACTTCTACGATGTAGAAGAGTTCTTGGTAAATCACGGGGTCTAAGGCCAAAGATGACCTATTGGCTATACACTATGGCTATTAGACCCATTGTGACCTATGCGGCTGTGGTCTGGTGGAAAAAGACGGAACAATTGACTGTTAAGACCAAGCTAGACAGTCTTCAAAGAGCTGCCTGCCTGAGTATAACAGGTGCTATGTCCTCCACTCCCACCAGAGCCATGGAAATTATTCTATCTGTCGTCCCACTTGATATCTTTATCAGCGGTGCTGCCAGAAGAAGTTCCTACAGACTGGAAAACGCTGGACTGTGGATGGATTTTGCCAGCCAAAAGTCCCACACCAGTATTAACCAAAAATTCTTTGACCCTATACTTTTGATGCCCTCCGACATCATGGAGACAAGATTCCTCTTTCAAAGACCCTTTGAGGTACTTATTGACCTAAGAGAGGAATGGAAAGAGGAAAACTACAAGCTCACAAATGGAGACATTGTGTGGTACACAGATGGCTCCAGACAAAACGAAAAGGCAGGTGCTGGAATATGTGGGATCAGACCTAAGGCAAGGATTTCCCGAAAATTAGGAAAACATGCCACAGTATTTCAAGCGGAACTGCTTGCTATCATCTACTGTCTACAAGAATGTTTTAGAAGATCCTACTCAAATAGGAAAATCTACATATTCAGTGACAGTCAAGCAGCCTTAAAGGCAATAAACTCATTCCAAATAAGCTCCAAACTTGTTTGGGAATGTAGGAACCTTCTACATGACTTGGGGACCCATAATAGGATATTTCTTACTTGGGTACCAGGGCATACTGGTGTAGAAGGAAACGAAAATGCAGATAAGTTAGCCAAACTGGGGACTGCAGACCTACCTTTAAGCCCTGAGCCTTTTTGCGGGATCTCTAAGACTACCGCAAAAAGGGTGATAGGAGAAAGAATGCTTAAAGAAACTACAAAAAAGTGGAAGCAAACCACCGATCAAAAACATGCAAGGCTTATGATTCAAGAACCTTCTATGAAAACATCTTCTCAGATCCTTCGTCTTAGCAGGGGTAAGATGAGGGTGATAGTTGGATTTCTCACAGGCCACTATCACCTAAGAAAACACCTTCATAGGATGGGAATCTTTAAAGAAGAACCTCTATGCAGAAAATGCAATATGGTGGAGGAAACTGCCCACCACATACTTTTTGAATGCGAAGCTCTGCTTCACATAAGGCACTCAAGTCTAGGTCTTGGAACAGAACTTGATGCAATTCACGAAGAACCTGTCAAAAGCCTTTTGGCCTTTCTCAAGGAATCTGGCTTTCTCTGACAGGAATATCGAAAAACAATGGGGTTTGGTGCAATATTCCCTAGTGGAATCAGCACCTAGGGCTTTCCTGACCAATCTTTCCACTCTATATGACTATGACTATGACTATATGCCAAACAAAACACTATTGTAGAATTTGTGGCGTAACCTCTAGACAACGTCCGGTACAGTCGTTGAACCATGATCGCGCCAAGAAATAATTTAGACAACGATCTGTACATCACTTAGTTATACCATAATATTTATAAGATCATGCCAAGAAAGAATTTGGACTATAGTCATTATAACAGTTGTACCTTGAAAGTTATAAGAATCGCGCCAAGAAAGAATCGCGCTTGTTATATTTATAGCCGTAGTCAAAATGTTAATCACAATCATAGATGGTGTAAATGCATAGACAAACCCTTAACTGTTTTTTAGGATATAACAGGTTATCCTTTTATTTATTGATGCGGCTTCTTTCAGTATAAGCCTTTTGCCGACCAACCGGTATAGTGGTTAAGGTGTTAGCCTCTAGATCGGAAGGTTCCTGGTTCCAATCCGGGTTCGGGCATGGATGTTTGTAAACGTATGGTGTAGAGGCGGCTGGTGCACCTTAAATCTGTCGTGGCCGAAAGTCCTCACGTTGGGTTGGCGTGGAAGTTTGGAGAGTGGGGTGCCAGTTCAGGTGTTGCTTCGTCATCTGACCGTGGTTCAAAATTACGAGGTGTTATCCTCGGATCTTTCTCTTAAGGGATTGATCCCGGACCGTCGTCAATAGCCCGTTGTGTTGCTCTAGTACGACGTTAACTAAAATTAACAATTACCAATCTATAGGTGCTGTATGAAATTCTCGATCGACCATTAAATAAGTGAATGGGGTGATATGGTAAGTTAAATCTTTTTGGGTGTATACTTTGTTTCCTATCTAAAATGTTAAAGAATTAATCAAGTATTTCAGAAAACCAGAAGTTTTTTGATAGGACGTGAAAATGTTCTTGAACGTTATAGGTCAAGGGGTTAAGATATTCCGCACGATATATATAATTACCCACCTAAAATGACTAAAGAAAACCTACCATTTCGGTAAAAACCTCCCAACTTTTGATTGGTGTTGAATAGAAAACCGCGACCCCAAAAAGGCATTTGGGTTTTTTCGATATGATAGGTCTGGTATTGTATTTTGAAATTAACCTTTTGACTATGGCTATACTTTAAACTTACACGATCAAGGTACAACTGCTCAACCTGAAGTATTCTAAAGGTTAACGTCGCACTGGAGAAACACGACGGGCTATTGGCGACGGTCCGGGATCATTCCCAAATGAAAGGATCCAAGGACAACTACACTTGTGTTTTTTCTTATAAGTGAGTGAAACGGTACAGACGCATACTCCATTTTTATCAAAAATACTACAGAAAACAACTATAAAAAATTTTAGAACACAGAAGTTTTAATGGTAATGGTAATGGTAATTTTAGTTAACGTCGTACTAGAGCAACACAACGGGTTATTGACGACGGTCCGGGATCAGTCCCTTAAGGGAAAGATCCGAGGACAATACCTCGTAATTTTGAACCACGGTCAGATGACGAAGCAACACCTGAACTGGCACCCCACTCTCCAAACTTCCACGCCAACCCAACGTGAGGACTTTCGGCCACGACAGATTTAAGGTGCACCAGCCGCCTCTACACCATACGCTTACAAACATCCATGCCCGGACCCGGATTCAAACCAGGAACCTTCCGATCTAGAGGCTAATACCTTAACCACTATACCGGTTGGTCGGCACACAGAAGTTTTCATTCACGTTGAATAAAGTTCTCAACCGTTAAACCCTTGGAAGAGTAACGGACTAACGTTGGGAGTTCGAATCCAGCTAAGTTGTACTCGTTTACATAGCGAGCTTGTGCACGTTATATCTGTCGTAGCCTCAAATGTCCTCATGTTGACGGGGTGTGAAAGTTTGAAGAGTGAGGTAGCAGCTCAGGCTTGATCTCGTCATTTGGTAATTGGTAATTTTTTTAGTTAACGTCGTACTAGAGCAACACAACGGGCTATTGACGACGGTCCGGGATCAGTCCCTTAAGGGAAAGATTCGAGGACAATACTTCGTAATTTTGAACCACGGTCAGATGATGAAGCAACACCTGAGCTGGCACCCCACTCTCCAAACTTCCACACCAACCCAACGTGATCTCGTCATTTGATCGTGGTTAAAAATTGCATGTTTTCGTCGAATCTTTCCCTTCGAGGGTTGATCCCCGAGTGCCGCCAATAACTCGTTGTGGTGATTCAGTGCGACGTTAACTACAAACCTACCTACCTCAATCGTTATAAAGGTGTATGGGTAAAAATGACGTGTTAGGTCTGATAACAGTGCAAAGGCATATTACTTTGGTCAAAGATGTATAATTCGGTTCCTATCCAAAGAGATATTATAGTGATTGGGATGCCAACTCATTTGTTGACCTCGTCACTTGGCCGCAGTTCAAAATTACTAATTTTTTTCCTCGAATTTTTGTTTGTATTGGCGATTGTCGTCAAGACAAACAAGACATTGGGTTATACTTGCCACCCGGTTAAGAACTAAGTCAGCGTGACGTTTGGATAGTCGGTTCAAATTCAGCTATTGACCTTGTCATCTCACTGTGCTTCAAAATTACGAAGTTCTGAGATCTTTTCCTTCGTGATTGAACTCGAACCATCCCTAATTGCCTGTTTTGTTGATGCAACCCAATGTAAATTCAACTACCTACCTATCGAAATGATAGATAAAATATATAAACGTGTTATTATAGCCAGTTCCGATTGTTGAATTATGACACTCCACAGTTAAATAAGTGTATGGGGTTAAGATGGTATTTTTGGGCTGATTAAGGTGTTCTAAGACGTTACAAATGTATTATTTGGTTCCTAT
The DNA here is from genome assembly GCA_947359465.1 of Metellina segmentata. Classification (NCBI taxonomy): domain Eukaryota; kingdom Metazoa; phylum Arthropoda; class Arachnida; order Araneae; family Tetragnathidae; genus Metellina; species Metellina segmentata. The sequence goes on from OX375883.1 coordinate 67,245,529, forward strand.
CTAAAAAGATAGATCAAATCCTGCAACGAATTTCAGAAAGGCACACATTTTTATTGGTGTTGAATAGAAGATCCGCCCGTTTGAAACGTATATAAGATGAGATGGTAGTAAATGTATAAATAGGTAATAAATGAGGTAATAAATGTAGAAAATGTACAAGATGCATCCTACCAGAGCATAATACAAATGATAGGGAAAAATATATTATCAATGTCAGAAAAAACAGCTTTGATTGGTGTTAAGATGAATGCTAAACAAGTTTGAATATTAAAGGTCTATCCTACAGTTCACATCCAAAATGATAGAGAAAAATCAATTAACAATGTCAGAAAAACCCCATTTTTGATTGCTGTTTAGATGAATTTAAAAAAATGTTTGTATGTTAAAGATGTATCCTACCAGTTGACATCCAAACTGATACAGAAAAATCTATCAATAATGTCAGGGTAAAAAATGGTAATTTTTAGTTAACGTCGTACTAAAGCAACACAACGGGCTATTGACGACGGTCCGGGATCAGTCCCTTAAGGGAAAGATCCGAGGACAACACCTCGTAATTTTGAACCACGGTCAGATGACGAAGCATCACCCCACTGAGCTGGCACCCCACTCTCCAAACTTCCACGCCAACCCAACGTGAGGACTTTCGGCCACGACAGATTTAAGGTGCACCAGCCGCCTCTACACCATACGCTTACAAACATCCATGCTCGGACCCGGATTTGAACCAGGAACCTTCCGATCTAGAGGCTACTAGTCAGGAAAAAACCTAGTTTTGATTGAAGTTGAATAAATGCTTCCACTGTTGTAAAGGTGTGTAGGTTGCAATAGGTATTATGTCGAGTGTATGTGAAATTCGCTTTCTATCTTAGATTATAGATAAAGCCCATCAATAACTTCATACCACAACGGAGGCTCTGGGATGAGTTGTAAAAAAAGTTGTAACCACTAATAGATGTTAAAGTATAAAATATATGAAGTAACGAAATGAATGGCTTTCCGGGCAGTGTTGCGATGAACTACAGAATTATGTTCTGCAGTGAAAAAATCCTAAACAAAATATACAAGACGGTGTAAAGAATATTGGATTGGTTAAAGGGAATGCGTTATACATGGAATCTTATAATAACAAGACCTTTTGAATAGTGTATAGACCGATATAATTCCGAATTTTTTTAAAGAGTTGATTGGCGATACTCTAAAAATTTCCAAAAGTAGATATTATACAACTAATCTATATATATAAAACACTAACGTACGTGGACCCGAAATCGACGTTATTTGTGTATCGTCGAATGGCAACAATTAACGTAAATAAAATAACCCAGATATTTTGAATTCTTGCTGTTTTCAAATAGCCGAGGTCAATTTCTACGCAAAATAAGGAATTAAAAATTGTAATATTTATGTTTGAACTGATTTTTTATTTCTTCCTTTGATGTAAAAGTAATTTAAACGTAATTTTGCTATCCAGTATCTGGCCACGTCAGAATTATTGTTTACTTTTTTAATTTGATTTAGAATTCCGTGTTTGGGTATTTGAGATGGCTACTAGATGTTGCAGACATATTTCAGGATTCCCAAGTATTATAAATATGTGTTCTTTTTGTTTGTTAATAAATCATTATTGTCTTTGTCAATATCGTTGAAAGTCTTTTGTCGCATGATTCTATTTCACAATATATTCAGGAAGTCGAAATTCAACACGTTTGAATAGATACGTACGTGGTTTTTTTTTTCAGAATTTTGCATTTTTTCAAGGATTGAAATTTTATTTTTGTTTGCATTATGTGTTCCGGTATATTACCTATTGCAGAAATATTATTTAGGAGTTATATTTTAATGATATGTCTATTTCCTGCAAAATATCACTAGATATGGGTAATTTGTAGCGGTATATGTATATTTCGACCAACTTTACTTAAATATTTCATTGAATACGCAATGATTTGAAGAATTGTTTCTTAAAAATAAATAAAATATACAAATCAAAACATGCATAATTACGGTGTGTAAAAATTAAGAAAAAAAAAAAAAAACGCAATATTACACACCGCCGAGCGCTAGCCGGCGCAGTCCGGCTAGTAGATATTAAAGCATAAAATATATGAAGTAAAGAAATTAATAGCTTTCCGGGCAGCGTTGCGATGGACTACAGAATTATATGTTCTGCAGTGGAAAAATCCTAAACAAAATCTTCAAGACGGTGTAAAAAATATTGGATTGTTTGAAGGGAATGCGTTGTACATGGAGTCTTCTAATAACAAGACCTTTTGAATAGTATATAGACCGATATAATTCCGGAATTTTTTTAAGAGTTGAAAGATGATACTCTGAAAATTTCCAAAAGTAGCTTATGATTATGTGTTTCCCTTCGCAACTCATTTAAATCAATTGCAGGGGAAAATATTTTTTAAAGCAAAATTAACCCTTAGAAAATAAAATTGAATCCTTTTTTGTTTAAGACATATTTAACCCGACTTCTTTATTTCATCTCAAGAATCCGTTAAAAATCTTCCAAGTAATGTACATGCTGTATTTTCCATTTTTGATTCAGTTGTGGCCTTGTGCATTTCGCACAGCTTTGGTGCTGTCAACTTCTCGCTGTATATATGTTTTTCAGGATGGTAATTGATTTTTTAAAGAGCATCAACTATTCTAGGGCTGGTTAAGATATAATTGTGTGTGAGTTTAACACTCAAACAGTTGTTGTAATGTCTATACGTTCTGGTTCCATCACTGTTAATTTTTATACCTCTAAAATGTCTTGGTTTTCGTCAGGTTATTACGATGGAGATTTTTCCATAGGAGCTAATTTCACAAATTTGTTGTCTTAGTGAAATCTTCTGATAAGACTTTCACTTTTACCAAAGCATTAGCATCAGAAGTAATGAGCATAAACCTAACGATAGTTTTAATGAAACAAAAGAGAGAGATACACCCAGGGTGGTTACGAACCCGTGCCACAAAAAATTCGAAAGTTGCCAACGTAGTAGAGAAACCTCTTGAGCCAGAATAACTCCCAAATTATTTTTACTTACAGACTCAAGCTTTTCCTTATGGTGTTGATGGACTGATTGGGTTTTATGGCGCATATTTCGTCAACCTGTGTCAAATACAAGACAGACCACATCCATTAATGGACACATGAAGAGTTTTTTTGATACAGAGAAGTGATATACCCTCAAGAAGGAAATAAGCTGCACCACCAACCACTCGAAGGTTTCCATTGCAGTAGGAAAACCCATAGAGCCAGGCCTTTTAGCACTGGAATTTCAATTACGCTATTAAAGATCGCGAAATCAATTCTCCAATCACCCTAATTCAACATCAATTAACTAGACTCCTAGTTTAGCATTATTATAAAACACCTTTTATCATGGAACATTTAGCTGATACAACCAGGATTTGATCGCTACAGATCGTTGGGCAAACTCTCTGTTACGACGATCTCAAATTAGTTATTACTTATAGACCCATGCTAGTCGTTCTGGCGTTAATAGTTCGTTTGGGTTGGAAGACAACATCAAGAAATTAACGCAAGGAAAGCTTTAATAATACAAAGAAGTAAAAGGAAATAAACCTGCACCACCTACAACTTAAACGTTGTTGTTACAGTGGACAAACCTATAGAGCTATACCTCCTAGTATAGGAATTTATACTGTGCCATTAAAGTTCTCAAAATCAATGCGACAATCGCTCTGATTTTACATTAGTATACAAGGCTACTAATTTACCAATATTATTCCTAAGACACATTTCCCCAAGAAAAACTTAGGTGATACAACCAGGATTTGATCGTAATAGATCGTTGGTCAAACTCAACGTTACGACGCTCTCGCATTAGTTATTACTTATAGACTCATGCTGGTCCTGGCGTTAATAGTTAGTTTGGGTTAGGAGATAACATCAAGTAATGAACGCAAGGAAAACTTTAGTAATACAAAGAAGTAAAAGGAAATAAACCTGCACCACTAACAGCTCGAATGTGGTTGTTACAGTAGGCAAGCCTATAGAGCCTCCTATAAACCTCCTAGCATTGGAAGTTCAATTGTGCCATTAAATTTCTCAAAATCAATGCGACAATCGCTCTGATTCTATATTAGTATAAAAGGCTCCTACTTTACCAATATTATTCCTAAGATACATTTCCCCAAGAAACACTTAGGTGGTACAACCAGGATTTGATCGTAATAGATCGTTGGTCAAACTCAAAGTTACGACGCTCTCGCATTAGTTATTACTTATAGACCCATGCTGGTCCTGGCGTTAATAGTTCGTTTAGGTTAGGAGACAACATGAAGTAATGAACTCAAGGAAAACTTTAGTAATACAAAGAAGTAAAAGGAAATAAACCTGCACCACCAACAGCTCGAAGGTTGTTGCTACAGTAGGCAAACCTATAGAGCCTCCTATAAACCTACTAGCATTGGAAGTTCAATTGCGCCATTCAAGTTCTCAAAATCAATGCTACAATCGCTCTGATTCCACATTAGTATTCAAGACTCAGACTTTACCAATATTTATTCATAAGACATTTCACCACAAAACTACTCTTGTCTGATACAACCGGGATTTGATCATTACAGAACATTTTAGTAAAACTCTCTAGAGATGGACAATTTAATACCCCACTCACATTTCTTTCCTGGTTTATGTGTAAATAGGAGTGGTGTATAAATATTTTATATGCGATGTCACAACGAAATGTAGGTGCCATTTATCACCGGCGTGTATGGAATTGCTTTTCGCTATTCCATGAACAATAAATGATACATTTAGCCTTAAATTATAGAGAGGGCGACCGGGAGATTATATGGATCATAAAGTAGACCACTCTCCTAGGGGATAGATATGTAACACCCAAGGAGTGTAACGTTGTTTGGGTTTGTCATATTGCGAGTCAATCACGCTTTTATGGCGCTGCGACCAAATAGTAATAAAGAAGTAGTGCAGTATTTCCTGAAGCTAATGCGACAGCAGCAGAAAACTGCCATTGATGGCTTGGATTTTTATGACTGGAATATGACATTGATATCTTTATAATATTCGTTAAGAAATAAATTTCAACTTATGGTTCCAATAGTCACTGCATAACGTGGAATCAATTTCACTAATGTCTGTAATTACAATGTAAGCCTTGTATCTAGTACTGTGCATATTGTTTCTATGATTATTTGGACAGATTACCACTTCCCTCATCTAAACTTCAGATCAGGAGTTTTGAATACAATTCCGTGTATAATCTAGAAATTCGCATTTGCAAGTGGATTAAACCTGATCTTGAATTCCAGTAAACCTACGAATAATATTACGACTTCTACTTTTGTATGTTACTTTTTTTTATTATTGCTTCGTTTATCTCCTTGACAAATCTTTGAGCGTGAATAACCAGTTGGTAAAGTCTGTAATTAACACCAGAAGCCCGGGATAAGAAAGTTCTTAATACTGCAATGTATGTCGCTGAGCAAAGTCTTTTCAGAAAAATTTTACCTTAATTTTATAAAAATTTTGTCCGATTTTTTTTTAATCACAAGTTAAGATGTTCTGCAGTGCAAAGAGCGCTCCTTCTCACACTATTGTTTCTTCTCTAGCTACGGATCAACCTCCCAACACCGCTCCAAATCACCACAGACACTTTATAAATAACACATCTTCTATGTCAGAACATCAGAACAATTGCAATTGTTTGCAGTTGTGTTGCAGAGCACTGAATAGAATTATGCGCCTGGAACCAGGATGGTTGTGAGTTCGAAACACGAAACTACCAAAGGACAGCTTGTAAGTGGGGGCTGTTAAATCTGTCGTGGCTTCAAATGTTCTCACATTGATATCCTTACAATTTCTTCAAGAAATACATTTCAATTAACGATAACAATAGTCACTGCATCACGCGGAATCAATTTCACTGATGTTTCTAATTGCAATGTAAACCTTATCTAATACCGTGCGCACTGTTTTTGATACCTTCATAATGCATGGTCAGTTGTGAGTTCGAAACATGAAGAACCAAAGACCACCATGATGGGGGGGGGGGGGCTGGAACACGTTACATCTGTCGTGGCCTCAAATGTTCTCAAGTTGGCGTGGTGTGGAAATCTGAATAATAGGAAGGAAGCTCATTTTTTGATTTTTTCAGGCGACCTTGGTTGGAAATTGCGAGAAAATGTCTTCAGTAATTTTAATCTCTCCCTTCAGTTGATTGATTCTACAAACGCCAATACCCCGTTACGTTGTTACAGTGAGAGGCAAATACATCCTTACCATTGAAAATAAAAATACATATACAATACTTTGAAGTATGTCGATTGGGTTTGCTGTTCAAAGTGTCATATTTGGTTTGGTAATGTCCAGAACAAAAGTTGATTGGTTTTAATGTTTTATGGCGCCATGCTGTACTAGGTACAAGATATGAAATATAAAATATTAGACACACACACTGTGAAAGTTTTACTAACACAGAAGATAAAAATACACTCAGGGAGGAACAAGAATGAAGTAGACAAGGTCTCAATTCATGGCTATACACTTGCACAAGGAAAGTTTTACTAACACCGAAGATATGAAGACATATATGGCAGATTAGAGAAACCATGCCACTTACATCTCGAACGAATTAGGTTGAGATAAATGATAAAAAAATACTATCGAATTTTATAAAAGTTAAAAAGGTCATACGACAAAACACATCCAAATCATTTAAATACTCTCTCAGTTTAATTACAGTACGTATTATTGAAAAGCACTTCCAAACAAAGCGATGCAACTTTCTTCACGCACCATTATTACGTTTCGTATCATTTTCTTTACTAAGGTTTATTTAAATTTAGATCCGATTGCAAAAATTGGTGTTTGAAATAGATACGGTATTATGTTCTTATCAGACTTTCATAACTATCACCGTCATATAAATATATCCTTGACGATTACTCTTAATAACATAGAGCAAACAAACTAATATAAGAATAATAATAATGTATCACAAATGAAAATTAAGGTAATGATGATAACAGTAATTTTGAACAATTTTAATTAAGGATATTTTATCACCCATTTTTAAAACTCCTTGGATAAAAGATTTAAAGCAACAAAGTTTATAAAATATGTTTTTAATGTCTTAAATTTTGTTGTCTCTACGCATCCATCAATTTTAATAGTTTTACATTATGCAGGTTTTATGCACTTTCTTTTAGACATATTTAGTATCTAATGTTTGCATTGTTATCCAAGTTGAGAATACCTCACCTTATTGTTTTTTGAGCGATCTCTTATTCTTGCTAACTTTATTTTTAAGTGTTTAGTTTGATTTAAACCCTTCTGGAGTTTGACGACGAGGAAACTCGTTATTAACAAAACTGACCAGATGTCGATGGACGATATATCTCGTCCCTCAAGATGTAATCGTCTCTTGTCACAATAAGAAAACTCAGGAGATCTTGAATTCGTCCTTACCTAAAAATCCGTCAAGATCCTGATGACGAGTTATCTTGTCATTAGAAAAATTAATCAGATTTTGATAGACGAGATATCTCGTCAAAACCTCTGCAGGGTGGAAATTGTTTCATACATATCATATGCAACAATTGCTTATATCCCTTAAAATGCATTGCTTACTTAATTGAAGTCGGACTATTGCATGAGGCAGTATGATCCGAGTTTCTGCTGACAGCCTGTGATAAAACATGTCCCATTTCATATTGCTGCATTGTTAAAAATACGTGGAAAGGTATTTGTAAACATCGCGAAGATGAAATCCTATAACTGCGCACTATATTATGGGCTCGAACCATTCTCACTCTCCGTGACAGGTAGGTATTCAATACACGTCTCACTGGATCGACACAACTGACTTTGGCAACGGGGTGAGATCAACCCCCAAAAGAGAAGGATCCGAGAACAACACGTAATTTTGAACCACAGTCAGATGACAAGGCAACACCGGCTCCTTGGGAGAGAAATGATTTCTGGGTGTGCTGTTTATGTCCCTTGTTTGTTTCAAATCCCTTTATGTAATTTTTTCAAGTACACAAAGTTATGAAATTTTTGAACGGAACATTTAAAATTTTTCTCAGCGAATATTTATTTAAAATCGGAATAGTACTTATAAGGGCATGCATGAAAATACAAAAAAGCGTTATAACCGTTTTCTCAAATAGTTTTCTAAGAAACATCCAAAAGATCAGTACAGAGCCGTGTAGACAAAAGGTGTTCCTATTTTATATGATATTCGCACTGTGTTTTCTGGTTTAATGAGCGTGGGAAGGGGATCCGCAATATGTCGATATTCCATGGTGCTGGGCTAACTCTGGGCCAGTGTAATTTGGATTGCGCGCCGTGAGGAGACTGCGTAAGTTGTGTTGCCAATAGCCCTTTGAGTTGCTCAATTACGACATTAAGTAAATGCCTACCTACCTATATACATCGACTTTCGAATGAAATAAATGGAGTATTTGCATACAACTTACGATTCCTTTCCTTCGATTGCATTGAAGTTCTTTCACTTGGTTGTGAGAAAAAGCATCAATTCTAATGTGGGACATATAAGTGATTGGTTAAACTTTACGATACGGCATATTGACTTTTCTTACCCCTAAACCAGCGGCATGGTAGCGGTAGTTGTTATCCCCCTACTATCACTATTTAAGTCACTATTTAAGTGACCGCTAGCATCGATCACCATTTACGAGCTGTCAGCGACTGACCTTCTAGTGCAGGGGTTCCCAACATTTTAGTAACTGCGTGCCACTTCAAATTTAAAAAAAATTTTGTCGTTCCACCAGTCCTATATTTTTTTAGAAACATATATCTAATTTTAGAAAATGCCCAATGGCTTGTTTTATTTTAATAAAATACTAAGAAAGCTTCATATTTTATGATTAATGCAATTGTATTTCGTATTAGTGATGTTTTAATAAAGGAAAAAATAAAACAATTATTGAAAATTACAGTTTTATATTTTACTCACAGGTCTAAAAACCCATAATTATTTCGTGCGTATTTCTCATACATAGATAGATATAAATAATAAATATAATAGATAGATATAATAGATACAATAGATATAAATGAATTCTTCGTAAAACGATTTGACAGGGACAGATATAAGTTTAATTTCCACGAGATAGCCATTGAATAGAATTAGATAAACAGCAACGAAGTTTCTCTTTAAATAATGTGCTACCGTTAGCGTCATTTATTACAATGTATTCAAAACGTTAATCACAAAATTGATTTCATATAATCCCATTTTTCCTCTAACGTGGTTGTGCATACTAAAAAATCGAACAAACTTCGTAGAATATTTGGGTCGCTCGTATCATCCATACGTACTACATGAAACGTTTCCACGTACCACCGGTTGGGAAACCATGTTCTAAAGGATCCTTTCTTTGGTTCGTTGGCCCCCTACCCTGCCGACCGTGAGGTGTTAACGGTTTGGGGAAAGCAGAAAGTTGTCAGGTGATACCTTTTCTAACGCCAAGCGATACTATAAAAGGAAAGGGTCAGTCGTAAATTCCACTCACGGCCCTATCGGTCAAGTTAGGTAATTAGGTATAAGGGCTTGGAGAGAATCGGGAGAAATACCATTCCTGGAGACGACTGAAAAAATCTAAGCTCCGCAGCGTACAGGAAGTGATTATCCATCTTGAATAGAAGCACTTATCAGCATTTGGATTGCCAATCGCCCCATGTCAATTCGTAATCCCACGTGACTTTCTCTTCTGAGATCATGCGACAGCGACCACTCTTGGAAGCTCCGCTTAAAGTCGATGTTTCTATATTGATGACTTGTGTTAAGAGGTAATAATTCTATTTTTTCTGCTTTTATTCAGTTTTGAATTTCAATTGTTCCCGTTTTTACAAACCTTTAACGTTTCATCTGCTTTTGTGTTTGAATTTTTGGATATTTAAATTGCACTTTATGTCGTTTCGCCATGCTGTTTGTCGCAGCTTGTTCGTCGCCACAAATCCCAACTACCTAAAAGTTTTAACGGTGTTCATAAAGATCCCCAAGAAACTACAAGTGGGCCATGAAATATTCCTTCTGTCCTGAATAAAAGATAAGCCACGTAAGTTTAGTGAATGATTAAAAGCTTTCTGACGAAACACAATTTACGCAAGTCCTTCCAAAGAGCCACGAATTCGTTGGCTTCATTTTCAAGGGCTAATAACCAAAGCATTTTATCAGAACTGATCTTCTCTCTTAAGAACACATTGCCTGGAATTTTAATCATAAATCCAATGTAAACTGGTGTTACGATCACAGTATTTAACGGGACACTGCCTAAACAATCGCACTCTTGAGTCGACTCAATATTTCACAAGCACTTTCGTATCCTTCCTAATAAATTTCGATCCAAGCCATTAAGCCAGAGCTGAAAATTGCTCACTTAATCAAGTTTGAGATCGAAATAAGGCCCTTGGTCAACAAAGCTGAGAACTAAATTATAAAGCGATCAACTGGTCATGCCTCTAGAGGGTTTTCGGCCCAGCAGCGAAAGAACTTCATGATGTCAACACCACTCTGTTGAGAACCTTTAATTATTAAATTATGTAGTCTTGAATCTCGTAGGAATAATCTAATTTCCCTCTAAAAGCTTCCGTAATTAAAAGCTCTTGAAAATATCTGAAGATATTTAATTATTTTTCTAGAAGATGTTAAGCACATGCAACTGTTATTGAAAAATTCAAAACCTTTAATGTTTGGGATTTGTGTAGTGTGTAAAGGTCAGCTTATTTTGATATTTGGATATTAATTTTCTGACCTTGTGTTTGTGTCTCAAATATGGTCATCAATGAGAACTAATTCAAAATATTTCTCTTCTCTAACGTCTGGTACTCTTTTGAATCTCTAAGAATAGTCTAATATTTCTCTACAGAATTTTAATGTTGGAAGTTTTTGGATATATGAGGATATTAAATTATTTTTCTGATGGAGGTGGATCATTAAGCTGTTGACAAAAGTCAAAACCTTGAATTTAATGCTTGCGTTTCATACATTGCATAGTGGTTAGTTTATTTTGAAACTTGTCTAGTATTTTTATCATTGCTAAATTTTTCCGGGTAGAAAATGCTAATAAAAAAGACTCTTTAAATTTTTTTTGTTTACTTTTGATGTGGTCATTTCAGAGTCGGATGGGCCATATGAATTTTGCACACCTTTGTTGCTGTCGATAATTTTCTTGATTTAAAGCTGTTCTTCACGATGGTAATCGATTGTATAAATGACAACTGTAAGGCAGGTGAATATATTTTTAGTACAATTTCACCGTCCAGACAGTTGTTTCAATGTCTACATGATCTGGTTCGATCATTGTTGATTTTCATACCCTTAAAATGTCATGTTTCTATTCCATGGTTATTGTAATGGTGATTTTTCTATAGATGTAAATTTCAGACAGTTTAGTTTTATTTTATTTTGTATGATATATTTTAAAATTTTACCAAAACATTTCCATCAGTAAGATTTGAGGTTTGCTGGTCATTTAATTATATAATTATTTTCCAATTGATGTGAATATAAATTTCTTTCAATTTCCGTATGTTCAGGAATCCACTGACAAGTGTAGCTTTTCTCCAAACACCAGGTGGTGCAAAACTGAATGGACATATTGGCCACATTTTGAGTTGTCATTTGTAATTGCTTCTAAGGCAGATATGGAATAACCAAAGATAATATATTCCTAATTACTAAGTTTAGTGAGTTGTTGAAAGATTTAAATGTTTCAAGACCCTTATTTATTGCCGAGTTTAGTGGTGAAATATTTCCTGTACCTCTGTTTTTATATGTTATTAATCTGAATTTAGAATCAGTAGAGAAGTACGCCAGCACCTCCTCCATTCATATTAGATTTTAAATGGGTGTCATTAATGTATATAATTATTTAACCACCATATGTGAACGAACAAAAAACCCAAAACTACAGTGTGTCCTAAAAGTTCCAGTACTCAAACTTTAAAAATAATTATTGCCCGTGTTTCTTTTTAAATTTAATCTTATCGTCTGCTTATAGTTCTATCGACTCTTTAATTTTTATCGTTTGATTTTCTTCGCACTCAAGTTGTGCGATAATAAAGTTCCACGTCATTTTTTTCTTCATTGCAAGCTGAATTTATCACGTTTTCAGAGAAATGCGCTGTTTGAGTCTTATTTTGAATGTAAATCATACGAAAGATGTAAGTAATTTTGGCGACAATAATATCCAAGTGATGCAATATCGAGTAGAGATACGCTATATCAACTTATTCAACAATTTGTTGCATTATTAGAAATTAATGAATGAGATTCTTGGTTCCAACAAGACGTTGTAACCTGTCATGCACCATGGGCATGCTTCAAGATTTTTTTAACGATCGACTCATCTCAAGAAACCATTGGCCTCCTCTTTCCCTGATTTGGGCATCCCTGAATTTTTTAGCTGTGGGGATATTTAAAGAACAAAGTTTATGAAGATAATCTCCAAACAATAGGTGATCTGATTTCCATAACTCAAAGGTTACAAGAAGTCACTCCCGGCATTTTGAAACGCGTTTCTAAAAATATGCGCGAACGACTTCAGCTTTGCCTCCATCAAAAGGGACAAAGCTGAAGTCGTTCGCGTTATTGTTTTAAAGTTTTTTGGTTTTGTATAGTAAATTCACGAAACGTCAGTACGGGAACTTTTAGGACATCCTGTACTAAATTTCAAGACGCTCCAAAAGGCGTAATACAATTAATTATTAATAGCTTTCACTGTGGTAATCCCCTGGAATTGGCTAAAACATTTTACTCAGCAACCTAACGTTCCGTACTTTAACAGTCGCATATGTTCAAAAAAGTAAGGACAGACTATTTCAAGGTATAGAGCTGAGATCTGCTTAACATACGAGTTTGATAATGAGGGTAATTGGACAAAAGAATCAAACATTAAGAGAAACTTACATATACACTGCCATTGAATTTATAGGGATTTTTAATTGCTAAGGAACAATTTAATGCATTATTACTATTCTATATTAGACACTAAGGCCTAGAAGGCACTATATAATTTATACATAGGGTTGCTGTTAACTGGTGAGAGAAATAATTGTTTGCATTGTCATTGTTCTATATCAGAAATATAGGATACAAAAATCGAAGACACTATAGCATATACTTAGCGTTATTATCTGTTATGCGAAATAGTTGCGCGAAAATTAACATTCTTATTCATAAAAGGCTATCAAGTCTTCCTTTTAAAGACAGATAGTAGATACTTTCGAATATTAACACAAAGTATTCGTTAACGAAACCCTCCAAGATGATTTGATGAGATATCTTGTTATGAAGAGAGGACATTTTTGACTATGACAAGAAGAATATCTGGATGGTTTTCTTCTAATGAGATATATCGTCCATCAAGACTTCAATAGTTTTGATAATGGGCAGGTGCTTCGTCGAGAAACCTAGAAAGATAAAGTTCGCAATTCGCAGCTCAAAATCTTTATTTAGCTTTGACAAACATCAACAAACAGAATGCGATTGAACATTGCAAAGCTTCATCGATTGTAAAGTCTAGCAGTCGGAGACTAAGCACGCGATTTGGATCCCATATTGCTGAAAGGTTGTTTGTTTACTTGTTTTAACATGTACACAGCACACGTATCTTCACAAAATATATGAAATGTGTTTAATGGTGTGTGAATCATTAGAGCATGTGTTGTCATATCAGTAATGGTTTTGATGCAAATATATATACCGGAACCAGAGAGCAGAACTCAATTAGTATGGAATTTGTTGCAAATGACGATGAAAAAGTGTACATTTTATGGGTTGACAAAAGTAGATTGAGAATAATATTGTATGCCTGAATTTGTAATGTGTAGAATTGCTTATATATTATGTTCCTTTTCAGTTGTAAAACTTTTCTCGAAAACTTGCGATTTGTTCGCTTTGCACGAATTATTCTCCCTCATTCATCCACTTCATACTTGGTCTCAAGTAAATAAGTAGAAGTAATTAACTATTCATAGGAATTTTAAAAGTTTGTTTTGAAAAGAGAAACAGAAAACGGCAAGGCATACAAGAGAAAAAGTGTGATGGAATGATAAATGAACTATAAAAGGTAATCCATGTGATATGAAATAAAATCGACTAAAGTTTAATGATTTGTCATAAGATGCTTCATTAATGTCCCATGATATCATTACCAAAAATACAATTCTGAAAATAAAGATAAACCGGGGTAAAATATTATCTGCAATCAAAGCCTGTTGTTGTTAAGAGAACATGGATCACTTTTTTTTCAGTTATTTATCGTGACGCAATTCGAAATGTGACAATAGTATTGACCTTGATGGTGTTTATATTACACGCATCCACTGAAAGCCCATTGGTTTGGTTGTTTGTGAATAAATAAACTGAAAAAGAAATATTAGACCATACAATCGATATTTTCAAAACTGCTAGGGATACAGCAAAATGAAATCATGATCAGGCTTTCGTAGACTTCACCTGTTATTAAAAAGATTAAATTCGTGTGATTACATATTGTTCTCACGTATGTATACCCTGTTATCATAGACCTATATTGCATATTAGGTACAAAATAAATGAATAACTAATTGAATTAATTTGAGTTTATTTTGCAAGATGTTCTTTCAAAACCATTTTGTTATCAGACGGGACATTTTAGAATTTTTCAGGTACTTAAAACATTTTTAGAAAAAGACACTTGTTTCAAATACAAGAAACGTTCTAAATGATAGTACATAAATAAAATACGATTTTATTTTTAGATATCATCTTAAATCCGGACCTTTTTGAGATGATACTATTTTTCCTTCCCGTTTTTCACTTCGACTGATTAAAAAGTGTATAAAGAAAATTTTCCACTAAAATATTTATAATTATACATATTAAACAGTTCATGATTAGGGACCTTTACACACATCGATGATCCTAACGTGAATTTTTTTTTTAATAATTAATAGAGTAGTAAGTAGTAGTAACATGTAATTAACTCTTTTCCACTATTTCAAATCCCTAATGTGTCTTTTCCCCGAAATCACGATTGGATCAAATTCCTCAAAAGGAGATTGGTATTTGGAGATAAAAAAATAACAATATAATTTTTTTTACATTTTTCTATAGTCAAAGATTAGGTCCATAGGGAATTAAGAGGTTGATGCTAAACTTTTTGAGATAGAACTTGCTTTACCTAAACAGTACTGTGCTTGTAGTGAAACAAGATCTACAGATTTCATATCAGAAAGTATTCTTTATTGTTAGTCCTGACATACGAACATATGCTACCCCTAAAGTGCAGTAATCAGTTATTCTACAGATTATCTAGGTGATGTGCAGATTAACTGGGGTGATCCGTTAAAGTGACGAAAATTGTTTCATTTCTTAAATTACCTAGGTAATCTGCAAATTACCTAGATAATCTGCACATTACCTACTAGGCACTCGTTAAAGTGAACATAAGATCTTTGCTGGAACAAAAGCAACGTTTCTGTACGCTTAAATAATGTTATTTATTTATTTTTCGATATATGAAGAATTAATTAAATACAATTAAACAATCAACAATTTAGTTGATAGAATCAATCATCAATCAATTAAAAAAATAATACAAAGAATAAAACGGTTTAAAGTATTATTACAATTAAGGAAATTAACATAATGTTATTTATTTGTATTTCTATACCTAAAAAATCAAGTTATAATACAGTCAAACAATCAACACATTAGTGGAAAAATTCATCATCAATCAATTAAAAAACTGTAATAAGAAGAATCAAACGGTTTAAAATATTATTATAATTAAGGAAATGAATTTGCAAAACAATATTTAGATTTTCTTTACCTACTCATTAGTTCATTTGTGGGGGAAGATTTACAGAATTTTCGTGTCATATCTTTCTTGATAAATTACTCCTTACACATTTATGTAGTTTCGTTTTACCTATTCAATATTATGCTTGAGTTGAAACAAGATGTACAGAATTTACTCTATGAAATCATTCTGTTTTATTTATTAAAAATACTAATTAATAAAGATTTTATTTATAGTATAAAAACTAAAATTAGTCCTGATATATTTATTTATTAAGAATCCAATTACTTTATCCCTTTAAAAATGTCAACTTCGAAACAACAGAAAAATGTGACTGAAAATTGAATTTGTGTCCTTGAAAATTGAATATATTTTATTAATAAACCAAAATAATTCCAATATTTTGACACCAAATTATTTACAAAAAAAAACAAAATATTTTTTTGGGGGGTTGGGAGTGAATTTTTACGAAACTTTCATCAAATTAAAATATTTTATGACCACTTAAAAAAGATTATTATGAATTATAGAACTGAGATATTTTTCTAGCACATAAGGTGAATGGTATTTTATGAAAAAAGCTGTAGCTCTTTAAAAAAGAACGTTCGCTGTTCCATTCAAAAATTTATGTGCTTAAAAGAAGGACTATTCTGAATTTATTGTTGACTTGAAAGTAAAGTAATTTCATTTAGGAACTGCTGCTGCTTACTTTTGTGCCAAGTCCTTTTTGCTTTGAATTGCACTTAGAAAAATGTTTATTCTATTCGTACTGTTGACTAAAAGTTTGCTTTGAGTTTTGTTTATTTTTTTAGGTATACAATGTGAAAAATTCAATTTATTTTTATTCCGTTTCTTGCCACAGAATAATTTAATTTCATGCAAACGGCTATAATTCTTTCAATTCTAGATCTTTTCGTTAAACTGAGTTTTCAGGTTATTTTCTAGATTATACAATTCCCTCGAACCAAAAGTCAGCTTAACTCTTGAAAACATCAAAAAATAAAGTGTTTAGCATCAGATCACAGAAAATTAAAAATAGTTTCATTAAATGCATGTAAACGTTTGCGATTCTCATAATTTTTAGTCTTTTGTTTAAAGTGAATTGTCATGTTATCCTTACATTACACCATGCCCTCATAACAAAAGCTAACCTAACCTCAGAAAAAGTAGAAAAAAGTAAATATTAGTATAACGTCACAGCGAATTAAAATAGTTACGTAACTTTTATACAAACTTTGGAGATTCTTAAAATTCTAAGTCTTGTTTAAACTGAAATTCTATGTTATTCCTAGATTACACACAAAGTCTGCATCCCAAATGTTAAGCTAATCTCAGAAAAAGTAAATTTTTTTTGCATCAGTTCTCTGATAATTAAAAATACTTATTTCATCTTTGCTTTTTTTCTTTTACTCTCAAAAGTCTTAAAAACATGACAAACGCACTGAAAGTAATTACATAAAATGCATCAAATATCTTCATCACTAAATATGGTTTAAATTGAAAGTATCAAATATTAAATTGCGCTGTCAAAACTCGGCTAGGGGGATGTCTATTATGTAAATAAAATAACATTTAACGTCACTTTCTGACATAAAATATTGCGAAGCATTTGCAATTGCATACCTAACCGGTTTTAAGTTACTCGAACTAGTTGATTTAAAAACACACTAAAACCGCGACATAAAGGAATCCAACTTTCGCGTGTTTAAACTGCAGAATGAGAATTAACGTATGATATTAAGAAAGTAGAGAAATAAAAAAAACTGAAGAAACTGTTTTTAGTGGGAAATTTGACGCGTGTTCTTTGGGTCAAGCGTTGGTCACGTGAAATTATCATCAGTGAAAAATGGGTGTAACTACTTCTGGCTGGAAATAACTCTTACCCGAAAAGAAAAATGAGGGAATAAAAACTGTATTTTTATATGAATGAAAGTTTTATTTTTATTCTTTGGTTCTTTAATTTAGGGAATCTACGTTCGCGTGTTAGTATTCTCAGTGACATTAAAGACACTGCTAGGTTGGGTTTTTTTTAGTGTAATGCAGGCCTCAAAGTTTAAATCGAAAAAGAAATTTGGTTTTTCCTGCGAATTATTTGTTTTTTGGAATGTAAGATGATAAATGGGTCCTGTTCTTGAGAAATGAGAAAATGTAATTTATTATGGATGCAATTTTTACAAAAATAACATGTTTTGTGTCATTTTCTCTCTGTGATGTAGTAATTTAAGCAGTTTTTAAGGTACAGTGTATTGTGTTTTTAAAAATGAATACTTATTTCTATCTCTGATCTTGTTTAATTTCATATAATTTTTAAATTTCAGTGCAAAGTATTTATTACAAACTATTTTTTTACTGTGATGATATATATTTTTAATATCATCATATTAATAAACTGAATAGTTGACTGTCCAGTGATATAATCATCTATATTTGAGTTCAGAAACATTTATCGTAAATAGATACATTTTCTTGTTGGTAAAGCCATCTTTTTAAATGTATGCATAAAAAATAATGCATCAATTAATAAACTAGGTTATTTAGTTTCCAGCTAAAATTTTATATTAATTCAGAAACATCATTTGACATAAATAGAAATTTAGGGCATTTATTTTGGTTTTTAAATTTTAGTGTAAAATATTTCTCATGACTTATTTCTTTTGAAAGATTTTTTTTATGTGATCATTTTAATAAACTTAATTATTAATATTTATATTTATTTTTATATATCTATTATTCCGAAACAATCAACATTAATAGATAAATTTTCTTGATTATTCAATATCTTTTTAAATGTATTTATAAAATATAATACATATGTTAATAAATTTAATTATTTAGCTTTCAGTGTGCTTCCATGAATCGTAAATAAATTCAGAAACAACTAATGTAAATATAAATTTAATTGCGTTTAGTTTGTTTTTTAAATTTTGAAACAAAATAACTATCAGAATTTTGTTTTGTATAATGATAGATTCTTTTTAATATGATCATATTAATAAACTGAATTATTTTATTTCCAGTGTCGTGATCTATATAATTTGAGTTCAGGAACATTTAACATAAAGAGATAATTTTACTGCTGAATATCTTTTAAATTTATGTATAAACGCATACTACATCAATAAATAAACTGAATTATTTAGTGTTTAGTGTCTCCATCAACTTTACTTGAATTCAGAAATGTATACAAATATAAATTTTGTTGTATTAGTTTTTAAAATTAAGATGCAAAACATGGCTAAGAAATAAATTATATTTCTAGGATGTATATATTTGAAGTATTATCCCATTAATAAGCTGAAGGTTTTAGTTCCCAGTATATCCATCTATTTTATTGGAATTCCGAAACATTTTTCATAAATACGAAAATAAAATAATCGACTTTATACTCTTCAATATGTTAGCATCATACCAAATTTTCTAGGCCAAATACACAGTATAATAAACCTTTACTGGACAAACATTTCTCCCATGACAAGTTTTCCAATTCTAATTTAAAAGTAGAGCGATTCAGCTTATTTTATTACCATGCACCGAAGAAAACTTTGACAAAGAGAATCTCACAAATTATATAGTGCAGTTTATTTCTATTTAATCTAAACTTATTTTATGACCATTACATTTCAAGTGCATACAAAAACACCTTGGAATCGAATCTAAATGCGCTGGAATCGTGAAATAAGGCTGTTCTGTAATCTAAAATAAGTTTCGGTTCAAATATTCCAAGAAAATCTAAAATAAGAATCGCGTTTCTGTAAATTCTCTTTTCTTCTGTCCCCTTTCAAATGTTTATGGTACATAGTTATGCGAGAATGCGAGACATGCTTTTTTCAGGGGACCTGAATTAAATGAGATTCATAAATTTTCTTCAATATTTCGCATTGAATGATTCATTTCCTAAACTGCTCTTTAACTCTTCAATGGGTTTCGATCAGATATCGAGTCCAAGATCTGACCAATCTTGATGATAACGAGATATCTCGTCATCAAGATAGTGCCGTTTTTATGAGATCTCGAAAATCGAAATATGGCTAGTTTTGCTAATGATTAGATATGTCTTTCATACAGCCATCAGACGGGTTAATTAAGTAATTGTTATTGGTAAAGAATACTAAAAACCTTTTCTAGAATAAACAAAAATATTCTAGGACCTCAGATCTCAGGACCTTAGGGTTATATCGCTATCTTGTACAGGACATGACTGCATGGGGGCAACTAGGGATAGGTTGACATATTTTGTATTCTGGTCAATACGAATCATTCTGAATCGAGTAGAAGCTGACTAAAGTAGATTTTGGTGCATTTAAGCCTAAACCTCCTAAAATACACATTGAATTAAAATGTTTTTATATTCCTATTGATTTTATTTATTTTATCTTGCGTTTGGCGCAGCTTGTCCGTTTTTGGACCTTGCGCCATAAAACCCCAAAA
The DNA here is from genome assembly GCA_947359465.1 of Metellina segmentata. NCBI lineage: Eukaryota > Metazoa > Arthropoda > Arachnida > Araneae > Tetragnathidae > Metellina > Metellina segmentata. The sequence continues at coordinate 67,265,758 of OX375883.1, forward strand.
TCCCTCCATCCATCCTAATGACTAAAAAGGTTTGAACCATACTGGTGGATCTCGACAAGGTATCTCGTCATTATAAGAAATCTGATCGATTTTGATGGACGAAATCTCTAGTCATTAGAAGAAAACTGATCCGATCTTGATGGACGAAATATCTAGTCATTAGAAGAAAACTGATTCGATCTTGATGGACGAAATATTTAGTCACTAGAAGAAAAGTTATTCTATCTTGATGGACGTAATATCTAATCATTAGAAGAAAACTGATCAATCTTGAAGGACGAAATATCTAGCCATTAGAAGAAAACTGATTCGATCTTGAAGGACGAAATATCTAGTCATTAGAAGAAAACTGATTCGATCTTGATGGACGAAATATTTAGTCACTAGAAGAAAAGTTATTCTATCTTGATGGACGTAATATCTAATCATTAGAAGAAAACTGATTCGATCTTGATGGACGAAATATCTAGTCACTAGAAGAAAAGTTATTCTATCTTGATGGACGTAATATCTAATCATTAGAAGAAAACTGATCGATCTTGAAGGACGAAATATCTAGTCATTAGAAGAAAACTGATTCGATCTTGATGGACGAAATATTTAGTCACTAGAAGAAAAGTTATTCTATCTTGATGGACGTAATATCTAATCATTAGAAGAAAACTGATTCGATCTTGATGGACGAAATATCTAGTCACTAGAAGAAAAGTTATTCTATCTTGATGGACGTAATATCTAATCATTAGAAGAAAACTGATCGATCTTGAAGGACGAAATATCTAGTCATTAGAAGAAAACTGATTCGATCTTGATGGACGAAATATTTAGTCACTAGAAGAAAAGTTATTCTATCTTGATGGACGTAATATCTAATCATTAGAAGAAAACTGATTCGATCTTGATGGACGAAATATCTAGTCACTAGAAGAAAAGTTATTCTATCTTGATGGACGTAATATCTAATCATTAGAAGAAAACTGATCGATCTTGAAGGACGAAATATCTAGTCATTAGAAGAAAACTGATTCGATCTTGATGGACGAAATATTTAGTCACTAGAAGAAAACTTATCCGATCTTGATGGACTAAATACCTAGTCATTAGAAGAAAACTGATCCTATCTTGATCGACAAAATATCTAGTCATTAGGATAAAACTGACACGATCTTGATGGACGTAGCATCTAGTCATTAGAAGAAAACTGATCATATCTTGATCGATAAAATATCTAGTCATTAGAAGAAAAATGACTAGATCATGGTATCGTAATCATCAAATAATCAACAATATCTTCATGACTAGATACCTTGTCCTTAGCAAAATTGGTTGAATCTAGAATGACGAGATGTATCGAAACAATTATTTTTGACTGCATTCAAGTCAGGCTTGATTCTGACCTGAATTACGTTTGGGCAAGCACAAGATTCTTCAATTCAAGCTCCAATTGATGGTTCGTTTGTTTTGGGTTTTTTTGGCGCATAGCCATATTTGGCTATGCTGCGACAGATACAATATCAAATAATAAATAGCCGTACACAGTGAAAACTGTACTAGCTAGCACATAAGAGAGAAAAAATCTCAGGGAGGAGTAAACCTTACAGGAATCGAACCTGAGCTTTCTAAGACTCGAAAGTTGCTAGTGCAGTGGCCATAACCACTGAACCCCTACGGCCACTGAGATCAAATTGAATGTCAAGCTAATTAATAATTACTGTAATTAGAGAATAACTATTATTGCAATTTTATCAAAAAATCGTTGTAGATGAATTCTACTTGGGAAGGGGTCAAACTTTTGAGTTACAATTTCTAGAAAAGTACACCAGTCATTTGTGGATGTTTTCAGACTTCACGTAGTATTTTCGGAATACAACAGGTTCTCGGTGTAGAAAAAAATCCCATTTACACGCACACAGTGGATAGCTTTCAAAAAGCATATTTGGCGTTTTAATCCCATGGAAGTTATGTAGAGAAAAAAAAGAAGCAGTTTTCCAATGATACAATAATATGAACTGCAAATTTTGTGAGAAGGATGCACTGAAAACTGTTACTTATACGTGAAATTATAGTCTTAAGTGATTTAAAAATATTTTTACTATAAGTATATACACAGTCCAGTCACATTAATGCGACCACCTGTCAAAAGCCAGAATAACCACCTTTGGCACAGCGGACCGCTACGAGACGTGCAGGAAGAGAGTCAATTAGGTTTCTGAAGGTGTTCACTGGGATGTTGAGCCATACCTCCAGTGACGTGTCCAGCTGCGCTAGATTACCTCCCTCCTCCAGCCTAGATCCTTCCGGCAATTGCTGCAGGATGTTTGCTTTCAGACGTTTCACGCCGTATACGCCAACGTCGATCTTTTCGATTAAGCATAAAACGTGATTCATCAAAAAAAGCCACCTGTCGCCACTCTGTGGACGTCCAGTTGCGGTACTGGCGTGCAAATTCCAGACTTCGTCGCCCATGAACAGCAGTCAGCATAGGTGCATTAACCAGGCGTCTGCTGCGGAGGCCCATGCGCAGCAACGTTCGCTGAACCGTTGTTGAGGATACACTCTTGGTAGCCCCTTAGTTCATCTGGGCGGTCAGTTGCTCAACAGTTGCACGTCTATTCGCCCGAACGCATCTCCGTAACCTTCGTTCGCCTCTGTCATCTATAGCCCGTGGTGCACCACATGTGCCACGCCGCTTATTTTGGATAGTGCCATTTTGCCATGCGCCGTATACTTTTAACACGGCGTCTAGCGAACAGTTCACTAATTTAGCCGTTTCCGAAATGCTTCCACCCTTGGGCCGAAAGCCAATAATCATGCCCTTTTGGACGTCGGATAAATCGCTACGTTTCTGCATTACGCCAACGATTGAGATGCTTTCCGATGCCCTAGGACATCCTTCATATGCACTCCACTGCAACGTGATGCCACCTATATATATGTAGGTGATATATATATATATATATATATATATATATATATATATATATATATATTTATATAATTTCAAGAACACAAGAATTTCCAAAAGAATTCCAATAAAAGTCTTAAAAAATGATAAAAAAATGAAGAAATGTTGGTGGATCAGGGCGTCATCAGGGAGGAGCCTGACCCAAACGACATAAAATGCTATGTCTGCAGCGTATTAGTTTCGAGTTTCGGTTTCTGGGTATTGCACCCCGGCTGTTTGGGTTTTTTTTTGGTATATTTTGTGTTATTTTGTGTGTGTTATGTGTGTAACTGTTATTATATATATATATATATATATATATATATATATATATATATATATATATATATATATATATATATATATATATATATATATATATATATATATATATATATATATATATATACGGTCGGAATTTAAACGCAAAGTGCTAGAAGGCGCCGAAAGTGTTGTTTTTATAATAGACCTAAACACACAAATAGAGAATAAGTGACAAAAGAAAGTTTAGTGACATGTGATTACAATAAGTGTTCAAAATAGTGACCGGCAGTGGCAAATAGTGACCGGCAGTGGCTATGCATGAGGTACAATGGCGAAGAAAGGATTGGCGAACTTTCTGAAAAATGCCAAGCTTATTGCGTACATTCCCTGCAGCGGCCTAAAGTCTGGCGATCAGATCTTCTGCAGATTCAATGGGGGTCTCATACACAAGAGCTGTCCCCACAAATAGAAATCATTACATGAAAGATCTGGTGAAAGTTCAAGCTACATGACCACCTCGCCCAATCCATCGGTTCTGAAAAGATAAATCCAGATAGTTTCCCGCCTCTTGTGCATACTGGGCTGGTGCTCCATCTTGCTGCAACCACATTACATTCTGGATGTGTGTGTGTGTGTGTGAACGTCCTTTAACATGTCTGGCAGCACCTGTTGCAGAAACGTGAGATATTTTTTCCCGTCAAGGCTTTCTGGCAGAGGATAATGTCCGAATAGGTGATCTCCGATTATTCCTGCCTAAACATTGATAGAAAAGCGACGCTGGTGAGCATTATTTTCTGCCGCTGATGAGCGCTGGATTTAATGCGCTCTTCTACAGAAACCATGGATCGAATTCCACACGGATAATCCTTTTGAGTCAGTTCCTAAACTCGTTTAACATGGAAAGAATGCAAGCGTTAAGCTTTCAGTACTCGCCATGTCGTGGATTGTGATACATGTAACTACCTAGCCACTGCTCGGGTACTTGTACTTGGCTGATCAGTCACCATATCCAAATGGTTTCTTCCACGACTGACGTTCTGTCCGTCTTTGCACGACCTGCATCCGACCGGGAAGCGAGAAAGGACCTGGTCTCGCGCAACTGTTGTTGCAATCGCTCAAATGTTTTACGGTCGGGCAACCGCCTGTTGGGAAACCTCTCTCTGTATAATCGTTGAGTCTCTGAGCCATTTCCATTTGCAAGTCCGTAGATAAAATGTATATCAGCCTTTTCCTTATTAGTGAAGGGCAACATCTTCAGCTCTATGGTTGGATTGAGTTTCGAACCTGCAACCCTCCGATTTCTAATCTGCAACTCTACCAAAAGGCTTATCGCAGTGTAGATTAGAAGCAAGACAAATTGTAGTTAAATTACCATCAGTAATAGTAAGTAATACCAATAGGTTAGTATCTTAACTACGAGATGTATTGTCTTTAGCATAATTAACCAGATCTTGATAGACGAGAAAAACTGTTAAAAATCAAGCGAAAGTGTATAGCATAAATTGTTAAAATAAACTTAATTTATTCCGAGAAAGATATATTGGTACACACCACTGTCTTTTTGCAACGATATAGACATAAAAACACAAACAACAGTTCTCGAAGAATCATAAACTGTTGCGGCTTTTCATTTGTCTTAACAAATTATTTTCTAATTACTGAGGTGGCTAAATGTTTGATCTTGATGGACTAGAAAAACCATTAAAAGCATGCGGTAGAGTTTGCCTAAATTTGATCGTTATATGGCTAAAATTATTTTTAAAATAAACAAGAGTTTATATATGATATCGGGCTCTACGCTCTGCTTGCCTACGTTTGCCAACCTACGTACGCTAAGTGGTAACGTCGTTAGTTCTGTGTGAAATCTTAATAAATTACGCGTCACGTTGTTTGTCCGCTATGGACTCCTAAACTACTTAACCGATTTCAATCAAATTTGCGCACCGTGTGCAGTTTGATCTAACTTAAAAGATAGGATAGCCTTCATCTCAATTTATAGCCGCAATATTATTTTATTGCAAATTATTGCGGTATCTGTTGACTGGATTGAGTAAGTATTCTAACAGATGGCGCTGTGTTGAAAGTACCAACGTTTCACATAAGCTATAATTTAATGACATAACCACCACGTGTTGCTGAGTCTAAAGTATAAGTTAAATTTATTTCGTAGTAAACGCAATACAGTGATTAGCATAGCCGGCAACGTGTTATTTAGACTGAATTATAAACTGAATTCATATTATAGTAAAAGTAATACAGTGGAATTCTTCTTGCTTTTTAATTATTAGTGCTTCATTATTCAACAATCTTTAATTAAAATATATACATGTAAGTATTATCACATAGTCATATTATTATATATTTGCTATACATCAAATCACACTGTATGATATATGTATTTTGATGATTATGAGGTACTTAAGGCTCCAGGATCAAAAGTTAATTAATATATATATGAAAAAGTGGTACAAAGCTTCTCACACTTTTTCAATAATTCCACATTTTTTTTTTTATTATTTTTATTCAACCTCTATTAAAAATTATTTTGCACTCCTCATTTCAATTTGTCATAATAGCACGTTTTTCAGTGGTTTTTTTTTTCAATATTTAAACATTTAAATTATTATTTTCAGTCGAATGCCACCGAAAAAATCTATTTGTGTTAGCTAAAGACAGGTTAACCAAAAATATTGTGCACCGATTAGTGTTAAATTAAATTAAAATTAAAAGTATTTATAATTCAAAATAATAAACATTATTGTTAAAAATTTAAAACTATCTGCCCTACCTACCTCATTAATAAGTTTGGTACAGCTACACTCTACGTTTATGAGTGATGGCAACGGCTTGGCGATTTTTTTGGCGCGCTTCTAGTAGCGAGTTACGATAAATTAAGGCAACCCATCTTTCGTTACGTTTGTTGTGGTTTTCATGGCAACCTCGGCAAACGGAAACTTTCAATTTTCATTTTGAATATTCTAGAAAGTTCTTCCAAAATCCGTTAAAGTCGTTTGATTTCATTGATTCGTTTGAAATTTTTTCTTTCCTCCCATTGGTTATTTTGTTTTTAAAAATTTCCTTTGATTGCATTCGTCCTTTTAAATCGTTTTCGGTGATACCATTGGTCCATTTATTTGTATTTTGACAGTTGTGGAATTTTTATTTTATTATAATAGTTTTCTTGAAAGGATTAAGAGTTTTTTTTTTTTTTTTTACCATTTTCGTATTCATTATTTTTTACGAAAGAATTCTGACGTTATCAGGTTGTATTATTTCTTGCTTTTGTTTTCTTTTGTAAATCTTTTTCTTTTTCAACATGCCCACTGTATTTAGTGTAATTGATAATTTTCACGGTATTCTTACCCAACATTTGTAGCTTAGTTTCTCTGCTGGTTCACAAATATGTTTTGATATGTGCTTAAACTTACTACTTGTTGTAAAAGTTTTTAAAAAATATACTTTTTAAAACGTTCTGAAATGTATTTAAAAAGTGTGTTGTAAAAAGAAAAAAATTTGCGACAGAAAAAGAGTTCAGAATTAATTCTTTCTTGGCGACTTTAGAAATGCGCCAAAAAAATCGCCCAGGCCATTGCCATCACTCATAAACGTAGAGTGTAGCTGTACCATAAGTTTAAGTTAATAACTTGAATACAAAAAATAAAAAAATTTAAATGGATTTCTTTTGTATTGATTTTTGCTCAATATCAACAGTAGTAGAAAATCAATCATGGAGGTCGCCATGTATTTTGACAAATGGCATCTGTGTAAAAAAGCATGGTGGTCCCCATGACTGGTGTTCTCCTACCGTTTCCCTTGAATAGTTTACTACTATGTAATATAATAAAAAGCGTAGCCACAGCAACGCGTGGCCGGGTCTGCTAGTTGTGACAGTATGTCGAAACGAAAGGAACTTGGTGACTTTGAAAGAGGTGTTATAGTTGGTTGTCACAGGCAAGTGTATTCACGCAAGTGCGGTAGTATTATCAGAGTTATGGTCAACTGTTGGTGATGTCGTGAAGAAGTGGAAGACTATGGGAGTTGGGACACAAACTGTACACGTTTATCTTCCCCGTTAACTGACCGAACTGGATCTGCGTGTCCTGAAACGTGAAGTTCGTAAGATCCGCAAGAATATATAATAATACAGTTGAGCCCACTTATTGCGAGCTCGGATAGAGCGAAATATCGGCCATTACGGCTTTTTTTCTGTCTCTTTGGAACTGCAATATTAAGTAGTGTTAAAAAGATCGCAAATAGCGAAGGATTAGAGCGTGAATATCGGATACTGCGAAGTTTTAGATTCTGGTAAGGAACCAAAACCCCTCTTTTTTCCCCAATTGTGGACGACAGTTGCCAATTTTTATATGATGTCTGACGTTTGGTTCAATCGAAACCATCCAAAACTGCTGGACACATGCAGGATTTTTAAAGGGACTTGGGGACTCAGATTTCATTTCAGAGCCTGATCCTGAAAAAAGTTCCTTGTTGAAAAATTTACAGGGAAAAATAATTTTGAATGTTGATGTTACTTTTGCTGATTATGTTTATAGCGATTACAACGTATAAATTGAAGTACAACAAACAGACGATTACATCATTGGAGTAGTGTTACAAAATGCTTCTATTGATTCCGAAGATAAAGACATTGAAATTGAAGTAAATAGACAATTAGTGACATCCAAATCTGCCGTGGACAGTCTTCAAAATTTGCGTACGTTCTCTGAATCGCATAACATTGTCTGCTGTGATAATTTTAGTGCGCTGGAAAATAATTATGCAACTGTATTGTAAATTCAACTGTTCAAAAGAAAGTTCTACACTTTTTAACATTTATGAAATACAGTTTTAGCCTTCATGTGAAAATTAGTTTACTTTAGAAAATGCGGGTAAGTCCATTTTTTATTGTATCGGATGTAAATTTATATCAGATATAATGAATAATTTTTAATGTTTAGTGCGACTTCGCTATATGCGGGTTCGACTGTATGTATATACATGTCCAATAATATGTGTCTAATTTTGCTAATGACGAGTTATATCGTCCTCAAGATACGGTCGATGTAGACGAGATCATGAAATCGGTTATCTTCTAATGATGAAATATCTTGTCCGTCAAGATATGGTTTGCTTCCTTCTAATGGTGAGTTTAGTTTCCTTCTATCTGACCAAGTGGATTAAAATTAGAGTTCGTCTAATATAAAGAAGTATCGACTATTAGCAACAAAATGACTCACAAAATTTCAGAATGTGATCTTTATGAACACGTGTTTGTCTTCGAAAAAGCCTTCTATCTATCAGAAAAATCAACGATATGTTTAACACGAACTCTTTTTTTTATAGGATAAGTCTCAAGCTATCTATAAAGTATTAAAAATTCCTTTGCTCTTATAAATTACCCGTGCATCCGGACAGGAAGAAAAAAGTGTGTTATCCTGTACAGTTTCCTTTCCCTCGTAGGTCCCATGAATCACGATACGCCATTGGCTTACAACTGTTATCCCGTTTGGCGCTCTCGAGCTGTCGCCAGGTCAAAGCGATGATTGCGCCAAGTCACGCATACCTAATTAATCGTGGAATGCAGCCAATTTTGCTGTTCTATTGACTTCGCTTTGCGATTATTGAAAGAGGAAATTCGATTCCGAGTTCGTATCGACCCCGTGCTTTGCTGCTATTAAATGCTTTAATGGACCGAAAAGGGATTGCTAAAATGCGATGAGTGATGATGGTTGAGAAGGGTTTCGTTGAATAGGTCACACTTGTGTTCTTTGGTTTTATATAAAGAGTTGGTTTTATAAGCGGGTCGATAGTTAAGAAAGAATTGGGATGCTCTTCGTACATAATGGATGAACAGCGCCGGCTTTTAGAGTGGAATTATGAAAGTTCACCATCATTGAATTCAAAAACAATTGACTGATAAGAAGCCATGAGTGTGATGGTTGAGTAGTCCATTGAATAGGTCACACTTATGATATTTGATTTCATACGAAGGGTCAACTCTGGGTCAATAGTTTGAAAAGACTTCGTATGCCTTTTACACACAATGGGGGAATAGTGACACAATTTCAAATAGAAGAAAGAGAATCCATGCTGCAAATTTCAATTTTATTGCTTTCAAGAAAAAAATAGTGAAAAGAGACTGTTAAAATTGTGATGAGTGTTGATATTAGAATGAATTCCGTTGAATATGTTACATGGTGAAGTTTTGTACGTTTTTAGAGTGGTAGCACGAAAGTTCACCAACATTGAATTCGAAAACAATTGACTGGGTTGAGAGGTTCATCGAATAGGTCACAGTTACTATATTTGATTTCATATGAAGGGTCAATTGAGGGTAAATAATTTGAAAAGACTTCGTAATACACACAATGGGTTAATAGTAACATAATTTTAAATGGAAGAAAAAACTCTGCGAAAGGAATGTAGGTTTGCGAAACAAACTAAATGGGATCTGTGAAAGGAGTGTTGATGTGCGAAACATACCAAATGGGATTTCGTAGCGATCCCCGGCGGTTGGCTAGCGTAAGGGAAAAGTGAGCGGAGCCCCTTAGTTTAAAAAAAAATTTATTCATTCATATAATTTGAGAGTACGCGCTAGAAAGTTTGCAATGCTTACAGAAGAACCGGCAAATTCGGTTACCGTTTTCATAGCAACAGTCGAATATGAAAATCTTAAAACGTACAATTACAACACGGATACGCAAAACGTTTAAAATTAAGATGATATGTTCTCTGAATTTTAACTATATCTTATGCTAAAATATTTCTATATTAATGTGGAAATTATATGTTTTGTTCTTGACATTTTTAAAAACATTTTTTTTATTTACTCTATATTTCAGTGAATCAGCCGAGAATATTTGGAACGTTTTCTAAAGCTTAAGTACTGGGGTCGGCTTATATACGAATCCGATAATCTCGCAAAGGCAATTTTCCGTTACTCGTGCGCATGGGATAAATATAGTAATAGAAAGGGAACCTTCACTTAACGTCGAACTAGAGTTCTGGGATGATTCCAGTAGCGATCGATATGGGGATGGATTATAAAGCAACTCCCCCCCCCCACATCATTAAAACATATAGGTCGCAAAGCGAACTAAATATGATTGCGTAGCAATCATCGGGGGTCAACGAGCGATAGCGAACAGGGGGCGGAACCCCCTAGTCTATTATAAAAAAAAACTTTCAATCGTTTTCAGATTCAGTCGCTTTGTGATTGGTAGATAGCGAGTCACGTGATTAGCGAGGCTTGTGGTTAAAGCAGCTAATGAATTTGAAGCACGCGCAGACGATAAACATAGTTATATTATTTAATTAATCCATTCATAAAATTTGAGAGCACGCGCTAGAAAGTTAGAAAAGTTTACTAGGATCGTTCGTACATAAAATACTATGTCGTATTTAAGCAATTTTTTCTTCAGTTTTCAATGTAATCTAATTCAGAACAATAGAAGTATAGCCGTCTCCTTTGGTCTCTGCAGCACAAACATAATTCACTTTTGTAATAATAATAATTTACCTTTGAATTCTTTTTGCAAGTGTTAGTAAAACCTTTCTTTTCTGAATTTTACTAAGCCAACATATTTGATTCATACTTTATGTAAATCTTGTCACGGTTATGCAAATATTGTCACGGGATCTTTAATATTATTATAAAAGCGGTTGCAATCTGTTCTATCAGTATTCCCGCTTTAATTCTCACTCTTACTTGTTTAATCACGTACCCGCTTACTTGTTAACTGATGACAAAGTTATTTGATTTAGTTTTCAATGTACCTATGCGTCGATTGTAATCGTTTAATCGTAACTTAAATTCATTTGTTATCTTTTGAATAAATTGTAGTTTGGATTTTTATAGACTTTGTGGTGTGTACTTTTAGTAACTTAAGTTTATATCAGACTAATAGGTGATAGTTTATTTTAATTCACTGCTTGGACACTCTAATTTATCTTAAAATTCACTCAGCAATTAAAAATAGGCCGTTCAGTGTTGTCACACAATGAACAAATACGAAGAAAGGCTGAGTGAGAGTCTGCCGTAATTGACACCCGATTGAAATGAAAAGCTGATCATGAGGCTGTTGTGTTAACGGCAAAAATTAAAACAATACTTAGATGTTGGAGATATGATGAAAGAATTTTCTCATTGTGGTACATTAAGTTTTAAATCTACCATAAAAACGATTTTTTTTATTTGGCGAGAAAAAGGTCTTGCTTTTTTTCGTTGTGTTCTCAGACGGTTTACCGAAAAAATACAGATCATAACGTTACGAGAATAACGCAGTTTATTTAAAAGTGTACAGGAAACAAGATAGAGAAGGGTTTTAACTGATGCGGCAATTTGTTTAAGATGCATTAAGTGTTAAAATAAAAGACAAATCACTTGCGAAAGAGTCTTGGTTTTCGAAGTAAACCAAACAGGATTGCGTAGCAATCACCAGAGGTTTGCGAGCGTTAGCGAACATGGGACGATGCCCTCGCTGTCACGTCATGAACCAAATTAATAAGAGATTTTCGCCGTCGCAGCGGAAGGAATGTTGGTTTGCGAAGCAAACCAAATGGAATCTGATAAAGTAGTGTTGGTTTGAAAAGCAAACTAAATAGAATTGTGTAGCAATCCCCGGGGGTCGGTGAACTTAAGGGAGCAGGGGGTGGAGCCCCCTACTTTACTAAATATGTATTTAGCGTTTCATGTATAGCATATTTCCTTTATTATTTGTTATTATATTCAATTTCCAAAAACCAAGAAGATATTGCTGAATATTTTTACATACGGAAAAAAAATTCGAAGCATAGTGTAATTTAATGTTTATAACGGAGTATAACTTTTTAGAATGGACTTCTCCTCTGAGTAGGCGTGGGTTTAGTGTCCTTTATGTGGAACTAAAATAGTATATTTCCTATACGCAACATTCAATATAAAGAATTCATCCTGGAAAACTTTATTGAAAATTCTTTCTAACACAGAAGAACCTTTGTAACATGTCGCCAATAGAGAGGACTCTTGTAAAAAGCGCTTCCTTTTACACGTTAAAAATAAAATTCGCGGAAACCGTGGAACCTCTATCACATTCGAACCAAATTTTTGAATATGGAGGACGGAAAAGAAATTCTCTTCGCACGTCCAAACGATTCCAACCCAACTCATTGTACCATCTGCTGTATTATTTGCATGTAAACAGCCTGCAAGAGCGCTTCGGGTGGTGGGTTTTAAAAGACGTGGGGGAAATTGGTTGCAGGTGCTTTGAAACGTATGAAACTTGAATACATGCATACATTATCGCGAGCGCCAAGGAGAAAAATAATAAAAAACAGAAGAATCGTGTGATAAAAAAAATGGCTGCCGTCAGACGGTAACAAATTGTGTGATTTCGAACACTTGTGCTAAAGCTTTATAATCTTTCGCCATTGAGCTACATCATAGGGCGCAAAGATAATTTTTAGAGAAAAAGCAAAAAAATAATTCTCTTTTCTCCTGAAAGTTAATTTAAAATTTTAATTAAGGACTCTGAAATCCGTTACAACGTACGCTTGATTTTTCTTCTGGTGTTCTTTACATTTTTATTAATGATGTAGTGTCGGCGATGTGCTATGGTGGAACGTTTTGATGGGGGATTCGGATGTTGTAACCATGACGGGGTAGGTTTATTTTCTAGTTTGTTCTTTTTCTGTTCGAAGTTGTTCGAGAAAGAGCGATTTGCTGTGGATCGAATGAGCTTAAGAGGTTTAGTACTTTAGCCCTGAACATGATCTTCTAAGTCCTCGATAAATATAGCCCCTGTATAAGAAATGGTATTTATTTGCACAGTATTTAGCGTAAGCAAGTTGTATACAAAATAATTTACCTTCTGCTTAGCATTCTAGATGAGAAAGAACGTAACTATTAATTTTAATTAACGTTTTTAAAGTTTGCACTGTTAATATGCTGTTTCTGAAATTAATATTTAAGGAAAATATGTGATTTTTTAATATGGTGCAACATTGCTTTGGCATTTTAAATTATTTATTTTATCGCTGTCACCGGCGTAGTGTAGACATAATATCATGTGCGGTTTTTGACATTTAGATAAGTGAAATGGCAACTACATTCTCTTCACAAAAATTCACTAGATTTCCGAGTAATGTGGTATTGTCGTTTCCCACAACGGGGGGGGGGGGGGGCATGTAATGACTAAATAACCACTTCGATAGGTTGAAAGAATTCAAGCTAATATTCTATTGGCTGAGAAGTTTACATAAATGATGAGACAGATGTTGACAGAACCAGTTTAGATTCACTAACATCAAACTCTACTTAATAACATGTTTCCTGTTATATAATGATATATCCTCAAACAAACAACTCCCCTACCCACCAATGTACCTAGTACAAGTTCAAAGATCAAACAGTAATATAACCAACACATTACCCAACTGACTCAGGACAAAACACGTACAGTATGCAGTCAGTCTATATGGTATGAGGCTAAGTTCTTCTAGCAAAATGGTCTTATCCTTCTCTTCTCTGATGAATGAGAATGACACAAATGGTGAGGCCTATGTTGAAAGAATTAGCTTATATACTTTGAGAGTTAACTCCACTTAATAAGAGTTTTACCCATTACAGGAAGCTATCTCCCTCACACACGCATACCTAGTTACGAGGCGCCGCTGAATCAAATATCAAACATTAATATAACCCACCGCACTACTCAATTGACTGCTAACAAAACGTACAGTTCATCGTCTTGCTACATGGAATAAGGCTTAGTCCTTCGAGCCAAAATGGTTTTACCCTTATCTTTTCAGTAGGAAGATGTTTGCATAAATGGTGAGAATGATTTACAAACAACGAGCCTAGATTCTTTGAGAGTACACTTTGTCTAACATCAGTTTTACTGTGAATAGGTGATACGAGTTTTAGTACAAAAGAATTCAGTCGAAATAACCTAGAGCAATCTGTCGCAATCTTTCTTGTTCAACTTAAGCAACAGCTATCCTATTCTGAATTTACTCTTTTTGGCACCTCGCCAAATTTTAGGTTAACTCGGGTCGGGGTTGTCTTCCGATTACTTGGAAAGTGGAGGAAGTGTAAAGTGTACTTTTACAACCCGAGTTTCAAAAAGTAAAGAATTCCGAAGTTAAACTAGAAGAAATAACGTCAAATACGTGGACTAAACATGAAATGCAAATTGTTTGTAACAAAATAATACCTCTTAGTTCAACTATCCGAAGAAATTAAGGATCAGATAAAATAAAAGTATCAAAATTATTTCAATGATTGCTCATGAAGATTTTAGAAAGTCATTTTCTAACTTCCTGTATTTTACAGGATATTTGAAAAGGAATTTATTGTCTTCGTGACTTAAACAAGAATTTTTTTACCCCAAATTTACAATGCATAAAAGAACGAAATACTATGTATATTATTTAAATCTGTATTAATATCCTTAACCTTCAGTTATCCTTAACACCAGATATTTGAATACTGTAGCATTACTTTTATCCACAATGACTAAAAAGAGTCTAGGAAACCTATTATTCTAGATAAAATGTACACAGAGATCATGCAGTGGACTGCACGCTTTAAAGGGGTTAAATAAATTGATACATCGATAGAAAAATAAAGAAATAATAAAAAACGCATTCAACCAATAAAACCAGTTCAGTTTTCATAATTGTTGGACATGTGTGTAAAAATATGTATTGTTAAGTACCATTTCATGTCATTGAAAAGTAATTCTTAAGAATCCAGTTCCAGAAATAAATTGGACATGATTTAATATGAAGTTAATGATTTTATTGAGAATGCAGAATTACTATATAGCAAGGACAACCTTTTTAACAGATAACATTTAAGCATTGGTATTACTGTTAAATTTAAAGAAAACTATAGACAGAAAATGTTAGTTATATGTTGTTTGATTGATAGTTAATTAACGTCGCACTAGAGCAACACAATGGTCCAGGATCAATTCCGAAGGGATTTTTTGTGACTGATTTGATTATAAAAAATATTTGAGGGAATATTCCAAAGAAATATAATTAAAAGTTCTTTAATATTCCAAGATTGAATAGAATTGAAATGAAAACAATCTCAGCTGTCGCTTTAAGATTCATATAAAGTGAAGGTGTTTTTTTATGAAGGTACTATGAGGGAGATTTTGATGTGAGCGCACACCATGATAGATTTTAATATTACTTACAATTACACAAATGCTGTTTCTTTATGAATATCAGGGTTACTTCAATATATAGTTTACTGCCCTTTTTTTTGGGGGGGGGGGGATGTTCGGTACTTAATCTAATTGGCGTTGACTTATTAATGATCATACATCAATTCGGTATACATTGTTTGGAATAGCAATGTCGTAATATTCAAGCCATGTTTGAAAAACAAACATAGTGACGTCATATCTGGAATATGTACATGAAGCACTTTCCACCATAAAAACACTACCGCCACCTATATAGGTTTGACAGGAAAAAAACATATCATGAAAGGTATATCTATTATATAGGTGTAATAAAGGTATATCTACTATATAGGTATAGTAAAGGTCTATCTACTATATAGGTATACTAAAGGTATATCTACTATATTGGTATAATAAAGGTAAATCTACTATATATAGGTATACTAAAGGTAAATCTACTATATAGGTATACTAAAGGTATATCTTATTTTTGTAAGTTTCGAATAGTTAAGAAACTTTGAAACTCATAAATCTATGACCTTAATTTTGGCCCTTTCAATGATGAAAAAATGTTAGAATATAAATTACTCTGCGAATACACTGTATATCACACCAACCAAACCATAATCTCAACCACAATTTTATCGGAAATACCAGCAAGAAAAAACTGGGAACTAGTAAAACACATCAACATGTTTTCATCGTTCCGGCATTGCTATTTTATCATCCCAACCTAGATAAAAATCTTAAAAAAACATCTCACCAAGTAGGCCGATCATCTAGATACTAATAGCTCTTTTTTGCCACCTGCGTCGCTCAAATCGCATTTTCGTGGGAAGAGCGGCCATTTTTTATGCGGTAGATTGAAAAACTCCCTATATATCCCCAACTCAGGTACTTTTTCCTTCCCATGTGGAAGACCATTCGCGCTTTACATGGGTGTATTAAAAGCTGAATTCACCGCCATTGCAGCTGCTTCTGGAAGGAGCGTTTTGGGTGATTTGTGTCCTGGAAGCTTAGCGGGAATTTATTTCTTGCGATTAGAGCGGACGTGCATGTAGAAAAAGTTGTATAATGAAAACAAATGGGGTAGATTGGACCATAACGTTTTTTAACATGGCTCAAAGGATGTAAGGAGATATCGGGATCTTGATGAGGGTACTGTAGAAAAATTACCGGAAAAAATTACTTGTTTCAAGTGTAGAGGCGTTTCGAGAAACAGCTAACATAGATCAACGGGGTGGAAACTTTAGTAACTCTGAAATATATTAGTGAATATATATGTTTAAAAATTTTGATTTGAAGTCGTTAGTCTGGAACGTACGAATTTTCAAAATGTTTCGATAAATGGAATTGGGATATTCAAAAATGTGTTCAACTCAATCTTTCACACAAGCTAATACTTCTATATATATTCGGTTACCTTAAAGATTAGATTTTTTCTGATTTGTATGTATCCTTTTTGAAAAACATCTAAAGTAGAAATTTTAACTTTCAGAATACCTCATGATTTCAGAGTAATGTAGTATTGCGTTTGCCACACGCAACACAAAGACTAAATGACCACATCTATTGTTTAAACAAATTCCACTAGTTTTCAGAACGGATATATGCGTGCACACCCCGCATGGATTTAAACGTTCGTTTATATACTCTTTTTTAAAAGCCGTACACAAAATTTTAACACTGCATTAGTTACTATTATACATAAATCTAAGGAATAAATCTTATATAAACGCATACTTACCGATACTTAAGATCATTTTTATGAATTGTATGCATAAGATTTCCACTGTGATACGGTTATTTTGAGACAAAATCTGGGAACTGCAAGTTTTATGCAAGCTAGCACTTTCTTAAGGTAATACACTTTTTCGGTTGTCTCACAAAAGGTTTTGTTTTCTTTTTGATGTAATTTTTGAAGAAAGATAACTCCTTTTTACCTCAATTTGTATTAAATATATTTTATTTTATTTGTTTTAAACAAATAAATGAAAATTATAAATTCTTTTTGGTAATAAATTCAGGTGTAGGATATGTTTTTAAGTTCTATCTCATCGTATATGATTGTTGATGGAGATGTATGCAATGTTATTAAGCCTAGCGCATGTATAGTATATGTATGTGATAACTTGGACTATATGAGAACTTTAAGCTTTAGAAAACAGTAGTTGCACCTTGATCGCGCGAAGAAAGAATTTTGAATACGGCCGGTACAGAAGTTGTACCATAAAAATTACAAGAATCAAGACGAGAAATAATCATGTCAGTTATATCTAAATCCGCAGTCAAAATTTTAAACTTCGATTAATTCCTTCATATTCATACTTGAGCACTGTTAATTAATCCTACTCCAAATTTCATTTGTGAGATTCATTTTTGAAGTATTCTATCATACACGACTAGAGTTAAAAGAAACGTGTACCAGACTATTGAACACAGCCCATGTCTATATAAATAAGAATGTATTCTTTGTTTGTACATTGAATATGTTCAACCCATCGTCACACGATCACAATTTTATTCCATATATTTAATTACAATGTGCTTTATATTACACATCACTTACAGAAATACCCGACTTTGCTAGGAATGAAATAATATTACGTTCATTGAAAAGTCATCATCAATTATTTTTCATAAGAGAATGTTAGCTGCCTTTTAAGTGTACGTAAAAATATTTTTAAAATCCATTTTTAATACCCATCCTTCTTCATTGCTTATACATTTTTCTTCAGACATACATGAATGTACATACATTTCGCAAATATACATACATGTTGTAACCATCCATATAATCCATTTCATATTCGTCGCACTTCCGCTAAAAAATTTTTTTTCTGATATGTCTACTAAAGACATTGATTTTGAGTTTTCGAGTGACTACGAATATTCCCGTGCATTCATTTTCAGTAAAAACAGCGAATTTTTGCGGATAGTCTTGCACTTAATTTTCCTATGAATATGTTTTACTTGTGCCATTCTTGCTCCTCGTATGCAATATTTTCGAGTTTCATCAAAATATGAGAGTATGGTAGGTTAAATTGTTACGGCATTCGAGATTAATTTAGTTCGAAACAGACGCAATTTTTCTTGAAAATTCTATTCAGCGGTATTTGGAATAACGGAGCTTGTAATAGAAATAAATATCATCAGTTAAAACAAATTAAACTCAATCGATAACAATTTTTTAATAAACAGAAGGTTGATTTTACAGCACTTTTACCAAAAGACATGCACTGCATTCAACGAATGATTCACATGTATCTAAGTTGAACCAATGAAATCAAAGAAAAAAAAATGAAAGGACCAATTCAATCAAAGGATATTTTAAATTGAAATAACAAATGGAATCAAAGAAACAATTTCATAAGAACCAATGAAATTAAACGACTTTAACGGATTTTGAATAAACATTCAAGAATAATCAAAATGAAAATTTAAAATTTCGGTTTGCCAAGGTTGCCATGACGAAACGTAAATACATGTTGGTTATTTTAACCTACCGTAACTCGCTACTAGAAATTCGCCAAAAAAAAAATAATCGCCAAGGCCGTTGCCACCGCAAAAACGTATACTGTAGTTGTACCGAAAAATTTATTGCATAGATGGATGCGCATGTTTAGGATGTGTGCGCAAAGTAAGTTTAGATATTATAAAGATTTAGAAAGGTATTAAAATATTTTCTACGAAAGACAGTGATCATATCGCATCCCGGCAAGAAAAGTGACACAAGTCAAAAAATAAAAATTTTGATTTTATATCATTGAAAAATATGTATGAGGTGCACCAGCGTGTTATATTACGATTCTATGGCATATAATAGAAGTTACCACCATAAATACTTACCTAAAATTCAAAAGAAGCTTATACAATTTCAATAAAAGTATTGAGTTGGTGTTTTTCAAATTCTGCAATTTTGAGTTGTGTCAATTTTCTTGCCGGGGTGAGATATATTCTGATCATTTCTTCATCTAGAGTTAATCAATTAAACCCGAGTTGGTTCGGATGACTTTGCTAGTGTAGTATATGTATGTCGTAACTTTAACTACATGAGCACTTTAAATTAATGACAGTTCGTTCTATTTCTTGACTATGTAAGCAAATTATATTATTGATGATTTGAATCATTTATTTAATTTACTATGTGAGCACTTTAAATTAATCGATTATTTTATTAAATTTCGTAAATGAACACTTTAAATGAATGACGAGTCGATTAATTTAATTAATTACATATATGAGCACTTTAACTTTATGACAAATCGATTCATTCATATTCATAACTGAGCATTTTAAATAAATGACAATTCGAATTATTTTAATTCAGTAAGAACATTAGTGGTATTCCTTTTGAAGTATGTCATCATGCAACTAGAGTTAATAGAAATGTGTGCAAGGTTATTGAATTTACGTATAGCATTTGCACGAGTATGCCATTACTTTGACTACATCAGTACTTTAAATTAATGACAGTTATATTAATTTGTATTGTAACAAGTGAACTATAAGCACAGCGTCTGCTGCAGAGCTATAAACCTCCGAACTAAAAGTGAGAACCAAAACTAAATCTAACCCCTGCTCCGATCAAGGACACCCTCAGGAGGTTCGGGAGTTATCGGCGGCGTAGAAGGAAGACGCGTCGTAGCGTCCGTTATGTCGGGTAGTTATGAAAGGTTATGTAAATAGTATATATTGTGTCCACGTTATGTAAATTAGATTAATAAATGTTTGTGAGTGTAATGAGAGTTTGTCGCTTGTTCGCCCGCTTCAAGGAGGAATTTCTCAGCACACGTTCACAGTAATCAATTTCAGATATGAACACTTTAAAATAATGAAAACTCTATCCATTTATTCAATTTCATATATAAGCACATTAAACTAAAGACAGTTCAACTTATTCATTCATATTCCTATATGATAATTTAAAATAAATGACAGTTCTATTCACTCATGTTCATAAAGAGCACTTTTTAAGTTTCTGACAGTTCAATTCATTCTTGTTTCGCAATAACTTCATTTGTGCAATTCATTTTTAAATATTCCTTTTGAGTACGACTGAAGTTAATAGGAATTTCTGCAAGGATATCGACAGCAGCCCATATACTTTAGCATATGTATGTCATAACGTTTACTATATAATTACTTTAAAGTAAAGACAGTTCGATATATTCATTCATATTCCGATTTAAGAACTTCAAATAAATGAAAATTATATTCATTCATATTCATAAATGAGCATTTTAAGTGGATAACATTTCGATTATTTCCGATTCAGTAAGAACTTCATACATTTGTAGCATTTCTTTTGAATTATTACATTGCATACAACTGGATCTAATTGGAATTTCTGCAAGATTATTGAATGCCCATATTAAGTACACATATGTCATGATTTTGACTACATGTGCACTTTAGCATTGATTGAATACATAGGAAGGCTTTTAGGAAAATTATTCAATTTAATCTATTCAAATGTGTAGATCCTAATGTATCAACTCTACCCTCTGAAATTAGTGAGATTTTGGAATAGTATACTAGTGAGCAACCCGACTACCTTTAACGACTATATAGACACATCAATTGGCTGAAAAAAAATCATCAGATGGATTTTATTGGTCAAGGTTGATTGGTTGGGTTTTCTGTCGCAAGGGTCATACTTCGATAATCTGCACCAAACAATGTCAAATAAATGGACATACGCACACAATAAATGTTTTGGTAACACAGAAGAACATCCAGGGAGGATTTGAGCCTCTATTAGTCAAAACATCCAATGCTTGCTGGATGTAAAGTAAGGTCATTTCAACTAGAGCTACACAACCGGCGACGGTCCGGGATCAATCCCCTAAGAGAAAGATCCGAGAACAACACAACGTAATTTTGAACCACGGTCATATGACGAGGCAACACCCGATCTGCAACCCCATTCTCCAAACTTCCACACCAACCCAACGTGAGGTCTTTCGAGCACGGCAGATTTTAGGTGCAACAGCCACCTCTACAACATAAGCTTACACATATCCTTACATTGACCCGAATTCTAACCTATAGACACATCAATTGGCTGAAAAAAAATCATCAGATGGATTTTATTGGTCAAGGTTGATTGGTTGGGTTTTCTGTCGCAAGGGTCATACTTCGATAATCTGCACCAAACAATGTCAAATAAATGGACATACGCACACAATAAATGTTTTGGTAACACAGAAGAACATCCAGGGAGGATTTGAGCCTCTATTAGTCAAAACATCCAATGCTTGCTGGATGTAAAGTAAGGTCATTTCAACTAGAGCTACACAACCGGCGACGGTCCGGGATCAATCCCCTAAGAGAAAGATCCGAGAACAACACAACGTAATTTTGAACCACGGTCATATGACGAGGCAACACCCGATCTGCAACCCCATTCTCCAAACTTCCACACCAACCCAACGTGAGGTCTTTCGAGCACGGCAGATTTTAGGTGCAACAGCCACCTCTACAACATAAGCTTACACATATCCTTACATTGACCCGAATTCTAACCTATAGACACATCAATTGGCTGAAAAAAAATCATCAGATGGATTTTATTGGTCAAGGTTGATTGGTTGGGTTTTCTGTCGCAAGGGTCATACTTCGATAATCTGCACCAAACAATGTCAAATAAATGGACATACGCACACAATAAATGTTTTGGTAACACAGAAGAACATCCAGGGAGGATTTGAGCCTCTATTAGTCAAAACATCCAATGCTTGCTGGATGTAAAGTAAGGTCATTTCAACTAGAGCTACACAACCGGCGACGGTCCGGGATCAATCCCCTAAGAGAAAGATCCGAGAACAACACAACGTAATTTTGAACCACGGTCATATGACGAGGCAACACCCGATCTGCAACCCCATTCTCCAAACTTCCACACCAACCCAACGTGAGGACTTTCGACCACGGCAGATTTTAGGTGCAACAGCCACCTCTACAACATAAGCTTACACATATCCTTACATTGACCCGAATTCTAACCAGGTATCTTCCAATCTAGAAGATAACACAATAACCACCAGACTTGTTGGTCTGTCCAATGCTTGCTGGAAGTCACGCAGGTAAAACTACAGGTTAGATGATGGAATAATGCCTGCATGAGAGAGAGAGAGACCTTCAGAGGACTAAGTAATGCGTGGTGTTAATATTCGTTAGGTATAAATTAAATGGTGGTATGGGTTGTAACTTTGTTATTTTAGTTGATGCCCTAAGCACTGAAGATCGTGCCAGACTTTATTGGCAAACGTTTTATTGCATGCGAGCGATTTTCTGTGTTTAACAACCAAACTCGACAGAATGCGACATTTTTACGTCCTCTACCCGAATATTCTCTTGTGATATATATCCAGGTCACTTTAAAATGTTGTTTATCGCATATTTAGTGACTTTTGATGTTTAATCTAATCGGAAATGATCATTCAATTCCAGAATTAAGTCGTAGGGATTTTTGTTGACGACGTGCTGATATCGTATTCGAAAAAAAGAGGGATACGACTGCATATTTACAGTATGTACAGGAAACACGTTCCGCCTCAAAAACACTAGTGCCACTTGTATTTAACTTGAGCAAAAAAGAGATCTCATAGCCAATAGAAGGTTGATAGATCACGGTTTACATTGGAATTTCTTAAATACTCTCGTATGACACATGTCGTTTGTACTTTTAAGATGTTCGTTGCAGACACTTCGGCGACATATGCCGTTTTATTAAGCTGGTGTGCACCAATCTTAAATCAATTCGGAATTCCTTTTTTTTTAAATATGTAGTGACGTGCTGAAGTCGCATTCCAAAAACAAGCCATGGGACTTGACATATGGAATATGTACAGGACACAAGTTTCGATGCAGAAATGCTGCTGTCACCAACATTTAAGTTCAGAGAAAATGCCTCTCACAGCAGATAGAGTTTTGAGAGATAAGTGTTTATTCTTCGAAATTTCTTAAATGCTCGTGTATGATACATATCTGGGTCACCTTACGATGCTGTTTGTAGCTCTTTTGGAGACGTATGGCATTTAATCAATTTGAAATTGAAAAATCTGCTATCATAAAATAATTGCGAATTTATTCTTTGGAATATTTGTTAGCGAAGTGCTTAAATCATAATTGGAAAAACAAATGACATCACATTCGAAATACGAACACGAAACACATTCCGCAGTAGAAACATTTCTGCCACCTAATTTTGCTTCAGCGAAAAAACATTTTACAGCCGACACGTAGTTTTGAGAGATAACTGTTTATTTCAAATACTCTTAATATGTGAGAATAATGTGCGAAGAGAGACATTGGAAAATAAAACAGAAAAGACAGCTGAGTTGATTTATGCATTTGAGAAATTAAATTACTCACGAAATTACGTTCGCGAAGAAAGACGCGCATGAAGCTGTAAAAATCCCATTAACAAACCGAGCACTCCTAGTTCCAAAAACATAACTTCAACAGAAAAGAGCAGATGCCACATCACGTACCCCTTTCATTTTATGCACCTGGCGTTTTCAAGCACATAAACTTTTACCGAAAACAGAGTCATAACTCGAACTCCGCCGCCCGAGAAATAAATTTTAAAAAGTGATAAATATAGCGTGGGAGTTTAAAAAATGAGTGCGCTTCGTCTTTTATGACCTGTAGAGCGTAATATCTCGCACTGAGCGTACGAAAAAATCTCCTAAAGTTGTTATTTACTCCGACGAGTACTCAAGAGGTAAGAGAAGATGATGTTAAGGTCGTTTGTGAAGTTACTGAAACATCAGTTTATGAGTGCAACAAATGCGCTTAAAAGCGCTATAAAAGTGAGTTTTTTAAACCCGGAAAAACTAGCCGCAGTAAACCCTTAATTGTGCGGTCCCCTTTTGGAGGTATGCCTTTTTTCTGAACTGTACAAGAACTTAAACATCACTTTATATTCAAAGCAGGTGGCATAACTTTAAATCTTGACTCCGTACAGTGGATCCCAAAGTATTCGGGAACCTGCAGTCCGACGAGTTAGGATTTGAGTCACGTGGTTTTGGAGGTGTATATTTATTAAAAGAGGTGGTGGGTTAATCAGATACAATTATTTTAAACATGATTGGCGTATTTGACCATTGTTTTTTTTTTAATTCAAGTACATCAGTCTGCCGGAAGCGGTGTCAGTGATAACGGTTTGTGAAATGCATACCTATCACTAACGTTATACATGTATTTGCTTTTGGAAACTTTTTCCCTGACTGTAGCAGTTGGTCTATCTGAGGTCATGTGTCTTCTCTCCGGAGCATCATCATAACAGTTATCGTGTTACTCTCGTTCACAGGCGTCTTATGTTGAGTGTCAATGGTCAATAGGTGGCCTTTGCGATAGTAATTGTAGTAGGACGCAAAAATAATGCTTCTTATAACAATATGAACAACAAATATGAACAACAAAAAATAATCAATATAAATACCAAACCATTACAATAAGGCAAATCGAGACTTTAATCCTCCTTGTCATTAACAAAACTGGACCATTTCTTGACAGATTAGATATCTCGTCATTAGAAAAGATAACCAGATATTGATCTTATACTCATAAGCAAATGTGTAATACCTTGATGCCGAGATATCTCGTTATTAGCAAAATTGATAAGATATTAATGGACGAGAGATCTCGTCTAAAGCACTCGAGGGTTGGCACCAGGTGGTATTATCGATTGTATTTATTAATATCCTTTTTATCTCATTAGTTTCTAAACCCATGAATTAAGTTTTAGACATCCGTTTTTAGTATATTGATTTGCTCCTCCCATAAATTGTTAGACCTATCTATATATATTTCTCTTACGTGGTACGCAAAAAAAGACATTATTTGTAATCGCGTTTTGGCAACACTGTACGATTGTTTGTTTAGCACGAAGCCTCGCACCTCAATTGAATTTATAGCGTTATCGGATGAACTTTTATTGAAAATAATTAATATTAGTCGTGCTGTTGCAGTTTAAAAACGACATGCTGGGTATTCGATTTCCAAAGCAGCGCACACATTTCAAGTTTAAATTTGCTCAAAGTTTTCATTTGAATTCCAAATTTTTCGACTTCTGATTCCCAGAGGTCAAGCATAATTTTTCTGTAGTACAACAAAATTATGTTTGATAAATATTTTTTTGGAACATCATATTTTGTAAACAATGTTTTCATTGATGCAAGCGAAGCGAACCAATGAGAATTGCAAAGCATTCCTCCTGGGGTTGGCGAGCGTTAGCGAGCAGGTGGCGTTTCATATTATTTCTCTCTTCAGGTTTTTTTTTTTTCATATTCTTTTTATCTGGATTGGTCACTTTTTGAAGACTTTTGATATTTGATTACCAGTTTGCAGTTTTTATATTTTAACCTAGCATAATTAATTTAGATTTGTATAGTAAGCATCAAAACTAAATTGATACAAATATTTCACCGTCAATTAATTTCTGTAAGCTAAATTGAACACCAGAAACAGGTTATATATAATATTTTAATCAGTTTTCGGACGCAAGCATGATTTGTCCGAACACCGATTTCCATCTGCCAAAAGAACTTAACCGCATTTTACTCTAACTAGTTTTAAACCACATCGGAAATCCATAACACCCGTCACGGATGATAAATAAAAGTAATCCTAACCTGGAACTGGGCGAAGAAACATTAAAGTCAACAGTGATCGATGACAAGTTTAAAATAACGCCACAACATGCCAAAAACTATTGAAAATCCATCCGCCTTTCAAGCACTGCTGATTTGGCTCACTTAGAACCACGCTTGTCAAACCACGCCACACAAAAACAGTGCCACGTCTCATTGTTGCACGCCAACGAGTGAAACGTTATTTTTTATCTTTATTCACCGCTTTCGCCAAGGATCGGCCAGAAAAGGAGCAAGAGGCCGGTCAGATTACTGTCCTCTACGAAAGGATTACTCTGATGATGGATGTAGCCATCCTCTTAGATGAGAAAACAGATTTATCAGTCAGCCATCCACTTTTCTGACGCCAAAGAAAAAAAAAGTGACTCCTCGCTCAATATATGCCCGGCCGGAACTACAAAAGAAGGATATAAAAATGCGCCAAGAGGTGAGGTATGTGGTAAGAATGAGGAAGGTGAAAAAAAATGGGGAAACTGTCCGCGAAACCGCAAAGTGATATATTGCAAAAGTTTTGGACGGAAGGTATGTGTGCGAAATGGCGGGTGGTTATGGTGTTTTGTTCGGGTTGTTTGCCCAAGTGACGGTTGCGGTTGTTAACGGAAGGGTCTTTTGGGTGGGGTTGGAGCTGCTATCCAGGTGGGGTGATGTATGGTCTGGTTGTAAAGTGACGAAAGTGGCCATCGACGATTGGAAGTGTTTAAGGGCGGAAAAGAGAATACTTCTCATAACAATGTGGGGACAGTGCACCAAAAAAGAGGCGATGTAAAAAAGAACTAGAACAATATGGAAAATAGAGACTTTAAACAATCGTTTGAGACTTATAGAAATATCAATGCAATCAACAGCTTTGCCAGAAAACATTCTAATGAAAAAGACAGAGCCTGCCGGCAGAGTCGCTGTCGTAAGACCTCAGAATGGTCACGGGGGGCTTAGGAATCGCTTTAGAATGATTGCCCATCGAAGCGCAGACTAGGGTTTCTTAGCAAGCTGTACAACCACTTGCACTGCGGTTTGTCATTGATTTGACATACGCAAGACTGCGTTTCCAAATAACGTCCGGGTCATAATTGCATCGTGGTTTGGTGAACAAAACTCTGATTACAGAATCCAATATTTATTATATTAACATACACTACTACACAGTCCAGTCACATTAATGTGACCACCTGTCAAAAGCCAGAATAACCACCTTTGGCAGAGCGGACCGCTGCGAGATGTGCAGGAAGAGAGTCAATTAGGTTTCTGAAGGTGTTCACTGGGGTGTTGAGCCATCCCGACTCCAGTGCCGTGGCCAGCTGCGCTAGATTACCTCCCTCCTTCAGCCTGGATCCTTCCGGCAACTTTTGCAGGGTGTTTGCTTTCAGACGTTTCACGCCGTATACGCCAACGTCCATCTGTCCGATGAAGCATAAAACGTGATTCATCGTAAAAAGCCACCTGCCGCCACTTAGTGGACGTCCAGTTGCGGTACTGGCGTGCAAATTCCAGCCTTCGTCGCCTATGAACAGCAGTCAGCATAGGTGTATTAACCAGCCGTCTGCTGCGAAGGCCCATGCGCAGCAACGTTCGCTGAACCGTTGTTGAGGATACACTCTTGATAGCCCCTTGGTTCATCTGGGCGGTCAGTTGCTCAACAGTTGCACTTCTATTCGCCCGAACGCATATCCGTAGCCTTCGTTCGCCTCTGTCATCTATAGCCCGTGATGCACCACATGTGCCACGCCGCTGATTTTGGATAGCGCCATTTTACCATGCATGGTATACTTTTACCACGGCGGCACGCGAACATTTCACAAAATGAGCCGTTTCCGAAATGCTTCCACCCTTGGCCCGAAAGCCAATAATCATGCCCTTTTGGACGTGGGATAAATCGCTACGTTTCTGCATTACGCCAGCGATTGAAATGCTTTCCGATGCACTAGGACATTCTTTATATACACTCCACTGCAAAGTGCTGTCACCTGCCTTTTGTTATTGGTTATTTCCCGTTGACGTAGAAATTAAGTGGCTGTCACATTAATGTGACTGGACTGTGTATATACACAATATTCTACATACTACGTTTTACGAGAGTACTAAACGCGATAGCATGCCAGAGTAGTTATGCTTATTGTGTCCACACAGACGTGGTCTTATCTGCAAGGAACAGAGAAGGATACAGTTAGTTGGCCAAGAGGGATCACTGCACACTTTAAACTTTCAAATGAAATCACTTCCATATAGATCTGAAAATATTTGCTAATGACAAGATACCTTGTCATCAAGATCGTGTCAATTTTCTTATGATAACGAGCTCAATATCGGGCAATTTCCTTCTAATGACGAGATATTTCACTCAACAGGATCTGGTCAATTATGTTAATGGCGACATATCTCGTGGATACAACTCCCAAGAGGCTTAACGGAAGTGTTCTGTGATGATATTGGAGCTGCTTTCGGGGGATGGTGGTGATTGGTATGTGCATAAAGTACTGAAAGAGACCTCATTCCTGCCAAGACAGTAAGTGTCAAACGGCAGGAAACAAGTCAATACTTGTTGTTTCAGACAATGTGAAGACAGGGTTATACAAGATGTCCACTATAAAAAGCAAACCATTAGTATGAAGCGAATCTATATCTTAAATTACCTATAGAAGGTTACTAATCTCGGTATGATATATCTATCTATTATAAAAATAATTGTCGGTCTTTTTCAGGTTTATTCGCTTTGTGATTGACAGATAGCGAGTATTGTGGTTCAATGGGCTAGTTAATTTGGAGCACGCGCAGACGATAAACACCAGTTATATTTTTTTAATTAGTTCATTCATAAAGTTTGGGAGTACGCGCTAGAAAGTTTGCAATGTTTTCAGAAGAACCGGTAAATTCGGTCGCCATTTCCATAGCAACAGTCGAATATGAAAAAATTAAAAAGTTACTATTACAACAAACAACACGGATCAGCTAAAACATTTAAAATTATGATAAGATTTCCTCTGGATTTTAACAAAAGGTTGTGCTAAAATATTTCCTTTTTTTATGCGGAAATGGGATGTTTAGTTCTTGACATTTAAAAAAACATTTTGTTTTTAGTTGCCGTATATTTCCGTGTATAAGCCGATAATTTTTGGAACGTTTTCTAAAGCTAAAATACGAGAGTCGGCTAATCTCGCAAAAAAAGGCAATTTTCCGTTACTCGGACGCATGCGATAAATATCGCAATAGTAAGGGAAGGGAACCTTCAATTAAAGTCGTACTATAGGTCCGGGATCAATCCAGCAGCGATCCAAATGAGGATGGATTGTGAAACACTCTCCTCCCCCTCATTGTTGAAAAGTATACTTCGCGAAGCAAACTAAATATGATAACGTAGCAATCATCGGGGGTTGACGAGCGATAGCGAGCAGGGGGCGGAGCCCCCTAGTGATATCAAATTTACAATTTATTAGCTCTAGGAATCCTAAATTGAATCTCTAGGATACATAAATTGTAATGAAAATTATTAGAATAAGCTGATCGAAATAAAAATGTTAATAGTTAGATATTAAAATTAACATTGCTGCTATTGGCAATGGTACGGGTATCAATCCCGCAGGGAAAGATCCAAAGACAACACAGCGTAATTTTCAACGACTGTTAAATGACAAGGTCAAGTCTGAACTGGCACCCCAGTCTTCAGACTTACACATCACGCCGATGTGAAAACATTTGAGGTCACGACATATTTAACTTGCACCAGACCTCCTTTTACACGACGGTCTTTTGTTAACCCTTCAAAGTTAATTATCTCGGTATTATATGATATCAAATTTACGAATTATTACCTCTCTAGGAATTAGAAATTGAATCTAGGATAGAAAATTGGAATGGAAATATTTAGAATAAGCTTATAGAAATAAAACAGGTAAGTAGATATTTAAATCAACATCGCTGCTATTGGTAACGGTCCGGGATAAATCCCACAGGGAAAGAACCGAAGACAACGCCACGTAATTTTGAACCACGGTTAGATGAGGTTACGTCTGAGCCTGTCACCTCAGTCTTCAGACCTACCCTCTATGACAATGTGAAAACATTTGAGGTCATTGAAACATTGAATTTGAAAACATTTGAGATTTAACCTGCACCATACCCTTTTCTACACAACGGTCTGAGGTTGGATTGTAGCTAGCAACCCTCCGGTTGCTAATCCGTTATACTTCCAACGGGTCCATCAAGCTGATAGCAAAGGTTCCAAGTGATATAATACAAGCGTTTTGGATGTATGATGTATGATAATATATAGTTTTTTCTTCTGGTTTTCTTTAAAGTGAAGGTAATCAATGAGCTATTGCTGAGGTTACAGCTACTTTCGAGGTGTTGATGTATGATCTATATGTAAAGCACTCGAGGCAACCTTCATTACTGATAGGTTCAGGACTCAAAAGGAGAATACTCATTATTGAAACAATAAGACTGGAATACAGATAGAGCCAGAAAAAAAGGCATTAAGACGAGGCAAATCAGCGTTTCAAATTTAGGGAACTTACCAAGCTTGTTGTTGATGTGGTTGATTGTAGAGCTAACTAGGTAGGGGGGTAAATAGTTAATTAACATCGCACTGGAGCAACACAACTGGCTGTTGGTTAAGTTCCTTGACCAATCATCTAGGGCAGTGGTACCCAACCCCCGGTCCGCGGACCGGTACGGGTCCGTAGATCAAATGGTACCGGGCCGCCCAAGGAACATTAAATTATTTCCATTTTATTTACTGTGGTGTATTTCTCTCGGGTTTGTGCGGTTCTTATCTATGAAATGTCCACACAAATTAGGAGGCGGTAAATCATAACTTGAAATTTGTTCTGTTACTAGAGCTTCAATTATGATTTCTGAATTCTGTATGTCGCTATTTTCCAATTTTGACAAATGTGACAGCTGTTTTCAAGTTGCAGACAAAGTAACTGCATTTAAAGCCAAACTGTTGTGGGGACGGTGCGTGAACAGAGGCATTTTGGACAAGTTTCAGACATTAGCGGGGATTTTAGGCGATACTGAGCCTAAACATTCATTCTCCCAGTTGGTGCACGATCAGCTGTCTTTGCTTTTAAAAGAGTTTTATCGCTACTTCCCAACCACAAAAGACCCACGAACTAGTAAGGAATGGTTCCGCAACCCATTTGTCAACAAATCAGGTGAATCTAGCATGTATGTGCAAGATCAACTGCTGGAGATTGCATATGACGGCGGCCTTAAAACTACGTTCGAGACAACAACTCTGCCGGTGTTCTGGATTAAAGTCATGGCGGAATACCAAGAGATTGCCACCACAGCACTTAAATCCCTATTGCCATTTCCGACAACCTATCTGTGCGAATCGGGGTTTTCTGCAGTGACAGCAACCAAAACCAAACAACGGAATAAACTGGACATAAGCAACACACTTCGGGTGTCATTGTCTCCTATTACCCCCAGATGAAATCGTCTCGTTGCAATGAAACAAGCTCAGGGTTCTCATTAATTTAGCATTTTAGTGAGTTAAAATGTTAAATCACTTTATATACATTTTTTGGTGTAACTGTATTTTATTTTGATGGCATGTTTAAATACAATTGAATTAAAATTATTAAATCAAAACAATCTAAAATATAAACAATCAACGTCACCCACCCCTCAGCGTGCGGCGTTAAAATTATCAAACGATGATCCGGTCCGCGGCGATGAAAAGGTTGGGGAGCACTGATCTAGGGGAAGTTCCAAGAACAACGCCTCGTAAGTTTGAACCATGGCCAGATGGCGAGAAAAACACGTGAGCTGGAACCCCACTCTTCAAATTTCCAAACCATGCCAACGTCAGGACATTCGAGGACACGATGGACTTAATGTTTAACAACTACCATGTACACGATGGTCTTTGGCTTTTTGAACTGGTATCCCGTTGCTTTGCCGTTGTTCTGCCAACTCTGTTACCACGGCCCTTCGAAGTGATGACATGTAATATGTGTACAAAGGACACAAAGTAACCGTAATTGATGAATATTTAGAAACAGTAAAGTTAATATTTGTTATTGGAACAATATGGATACAAGAAAACTAGAACACAAGAAAAAAAAACCATTAGAACAAGCAAATTCGTGTTTAAATTTCCAGGCACTTACAAAACGTGTTATAGAAGTGGTTAATAGTAAAGTAAAAAATTATAACAAACCAAACTGCATAAAACCACCAAATTACACCGTACAAAAGCTTTGGATTGTAGCCTTGTATCAGAATGAAAACTAAACACTTTGACGTGCGTCGCAGAACAATTTTTCCTTAATTTTATCAATATTTTGGCCGATTTTTTTTCAATCATAAGTTACGATGTCCTGCAGTGCAAAGCGCGTTCCTTGACACACCTTTTTTTCTTCTCTAGCTAAGGAACAATATCTACCTATACCACCCCAAATGACCACAAACACTTTATAAATAACACATATTCTATATCAATGAGAAAATATTTAACTTCAAAAGTTATCGAAAGAATTGTAAATTTTGAAAGTATGGCTTGGTTTTAAGTAAGTAAAGTAATTTAATTAATTTTGATGTTTTATTATAAATACGTAATACTTATTTAGCCGATAATTGTGTTACTTTTTTTTATTTTACTGCAGTTTTCAAAATTCGTACAAAAATGCCTGCATAACAATTGCAATTGTTTGGAGTTGTATTTCTGAACACTGAATACAATTCTACAACTGGGGTTTCTAGTTTCGTAAAGTAAGCACTACCTCTCCGCTTTGGATACTGAAGGAATATTGGGGGAATTTCTGGACGCAGGGGAACAGGGGAACGTTAAGAATTTGAATAGATGATATTAGACACTGACAAGGAAATAAAATCGATACTAATACGATAGTTTGCACACCAAAAAATGTTTAAGTTATCAAGTATACAATTGACCTTACATACACTCACTACAGTCAAGCATTACCGTTGTTTATTTTAACTAAAAACGAGGGACCTATTGCAAATAGCTGATTATGGAGGTTTATCCCTCCAAGTGCTTTCGACGAGATATCTCGTCCATCCATCAGGTTTTGATTTATTTTATCAATGATGGTAAAATTAATCAGAACTTGATGGATAGACTCGATATCTCGTTAAAAAATACTACAGATTATTTTTTTTGTGATGTAAGATTAAGATCTGGTTGACTTTCTTCTACTGATGAAATATCTCGTTCCTATCAAGATATGGTCAGTATTTTTCCAATGACGAAATGTCTCTTCCATCAAGATCTGGTGTATATATATATATATATATATATATATATATATATATATATATATATATATATATATATATATATATATACCAGATCTTGATGGAAGAGACATTTCGTCATTGGAAAAATACTGACCATATCTTGATAGGAACGAGATATTTCATCAGTAGAAGAAAGTCAACCAGATCTTAATCTTACATCACAAAAAAAATAATCTGTAGTATTTTCCCTTAAACAAGAGGAAATTCAAAAAATAAAAGCCAAAAGGAATTTATTGAAAACGAAAGTGTTGGTGGATCAGAGCGTCATCAGGGAGGAGCCTGACCCATACAACACAAAATGGTGTTTTCTACGAATATGAGCCGCAAAATGCTAAGAAATTGTTCATATACTCCCCCAAACACCATTAAAAGCAAATATACAAAAAAAAGGTTGAAATAAGAAAATTTAAATCAAACCTGCAGCAGCAGTCGGGAGACCGGCAACACCAAGCCAGAAGATCGCAACAAATGCCGCCACTCACTTAGTTCACATGACGAAATAGAAATAGTCATCGGTGGCGTAATTGTTGATAATAATAAATCAGCTTCATCTTAATTTATTACTTTTCTTGAAGGATTTATTTGTGAGAAGTGAGTTTTATGGTAATAACATTTTAAAAATATAATAACATTTTAAAAATATAATAATAATAACACACTGACAAAAGGAGTGCGCAAAAGCTGCAACTACCTCTGAAAGGTAAATATATTACAAACACAAAAGTTATTTAAAAAATATATAAATAAAACACGCTGTCAGAGGAGTGCGCTAAAGCTGCAACTAGCTTTTCTTCTAACTTTCGTTTTGACTTTCGTTTTCTGATTAAATACACATGCTTTTTATTTTTATTTTGATCTTTCATTAAATTACGTATTTGAATGATATAAGTATTTACCAGTCAGAGCTAGTTGCAGCTTTAGCGCACTCCTCTGACAGTGTGTTTTATTTATATATTTTTTAAATAACTTTTGTGTTTGTAATATATATATATATATATATATATATATATATATATATATATATATAAACTGATTTGACATAATGAATTACTACTATTAACTATTAACGAAATCAATTTATTGTATTTCTATACAATTGATTATTTTGTTATTTGATTTCAATGAACGATTTTTCCTTATAGTTCCAAGTTGTTTCTCCTACAACTTTTTAAAAGTGCGCACACCAATAAAAACGGCTAAATAAATATTTTGATGGAATTAAGATATAGACCCAACTATACCTTTCAATTTGTTATAATTGACGTAGTTATATAGAGTGATAAAATATTTCGTTGTAAAGAGGGAGTTGATCTATAAAAATTGGGTAAACTATCCTCTGAACTAAGGTGTGCCTGAACGATAGTGGATAGTTGCAGTGTTTTATATGATTGTAACAAATGATCATCTGGCCTAGGAAACCCATTGTTAGCAGAGAGATCTTAGTATGTCCGGCAAACCTTCACGGTATTGGAAGATAGTGTGGGAACATTACTCCGGACTAGTCTTGAGAGCAGACAACTCTGACAGTGATGGAACGTAGAGGTGAGTTATAGGTTGGAGTACTGAAATCCGTTGTAGGATGTAGGTGAGAGGAATTGAAACTGTAACGTGGAACATCAATTGAACTTTTGACGTCAACGTCTTTATAAATGGAACAGTACTGGGTTTAGCATGAAAAGTTGAACGGTACAAAAAATATTACAACTGATGAAGTATATCTTACGATTTCAGAAATAGAAGAAGCATCCAGAAGATAAACATGGCGTCGTGTTGACTGTAGCGATCTTAGTCAACACTACAAAAGTTAACTTATGATGCAGTAGTATATGTGACAGTATAACCCAACTCTACCACGAAGAACTTTTTGGACAAAGTTGCAGTGTTTCATTCCAGATGTCTAAATTGGTGACTGACGGACGCGATTTGAACGCGTAAAAATGTACAACTTCGATGGAAGTTTTACGGTGGATAGTTGAATCGCCAATGCCATGCAATTACATTTCATTAACCACCCGAGGATCTGTGATAGCAGACGCTGTTCATTTACTATCACAACATCACTCTATCCATTGCTACTCAGCCTTCACTTAAACTCGGCTTCTAAGAAACCACAGGAAAATTACGACGGTGATCTTATTACAGTTCTCACAGACTTAAGCAAACGACAACCATTCTACTAGTAGCGTCATCTATCGAATTTCGATTACGGTTAAATTCTGGAAGGGAAGTATTGTAGCGAGGTTAGACATCACTACAATAATTACCTTACGATGCAGTAGTATATATAACAATGAACTCATCTCTACATTGAAGAACGTTCTGGTAAACAAAATTGCATTGTTTCATTCCGGCTTGCTAAAAGACCAACCAGTCTGGTGATTAAGGTGTTAGCCTCTAGATCGGAAGGTTCCTGGCTCAAATCAGGGTCAGTGCATGGAAGTGTGAAAGCGTATGGTGTAGAGGTGGCCGGTGCACCTTAAATATGTCCTGGCCAAAAGTCTTCACGTTGGGTTGGTGTGGAAGTTAAAAAACTGAGATGCAAGCTCAGGTGTTGCCTCGCCATATGACCATGGTTCAAAATTACGTGGTATTATCCTAGGATCTTTCCCATACGGGATTTATCCCAGATCGCCGTCAATAGCTCGTAGTGTTTCTCTAGTACGACGTTAAGTAAAATACCTACATTAAAAATCAACGAAATATTCCATTGTCAGTTTTAAAATTACCAAATTACCAAAAAGATAAAGGATCTATGTGTCTGACACGAACTTTGAACCGCATGTTCATTCACACTGAGAACGGAGATCATGCCCTCACTGTGTCGAAATTCTATGGTGCTGGGCTCGATTTGGAACAGTGTGACTTTGGATTTCAAGGTATGCGTAAGTGGTATTCGGATGTCAATAAATACGTTGCAATAAATATTGGACAAGGTTCGTGCACGAGAACTTGGAGATTATTTAAAATGATGTCACAATAAATATAAAATTGGACATTTAAGTTCAGAATTCAAAGAAACATTCAGATAAATAGAGCGTCATGAAGATAAAGGATGTCCGCGCCGGACAGAGTGTGGAGGGGTGCAAAACGTGGGTGGGGATACTCAATGTGACGGAATTATACGATACTGGGCGAGCTATGGAATAATGTGTTTGGATTGCGTGGAGTGAGAACTGCACGTGAGTTGGTATTCGAAATATAATAAACTACAGTACACTTCAAGCTCTAAAAAAAATCATCTCGTCATATGAACGTGGTGCAAAATAAAGAGAAGGTTGACCTCCGATCTTTCCCTTAGGGGATTGATCCCGGACCGTCGAACATAACCCGTTGTATTACTACAGTATGACGTTAATTAAAATCCCTTAAAAAATCAAAGAAATGTTCCATCAATGTTCCTATTAAACCTCATTTTATCGTTCAAACCGTAAATCAATTGTTGAAC
The DNA here is from genome assembly GCA_947359465.1 of Metellina segmentata. Classification (NCBI taxonomy): domain Eukaryota; kingdom Metazoa; phylum Arthropoda; class Arachnida; order Araneae; family Tetragnathidae; genus Metellina; species Metellina segmentata. Next base: position 67,302,508 of record OX375883.1, read on the forward strand.
ACTCGTACACAATAAACAATCGTTCCAAATAGCTGTTTACTTCATTCATTCCGCTGACCAATCGGTCTGGTGGTTGAAGTGTTAGCCTCTAGATCGGAAGGTTCCTGGGTCAGTGCATGGATGTTTGTAAGCGTATGGTGTAGAGGCGGCTGTTGCACCTTAAATCTGTAGTGGCAGAAGTCCTCACGTTGGGTTGGTGTGGATGTTTGAAAAGTGGGGTACCATATCAGATGTTGCCGCGTCTTCTGACCGTGGTTCATAAATTACGAGGTGTTGTCCTCGGATATTTACCTTAGGGGATTGATCCCGGACTTTCGTCAATAGCCCGTTGTTTTGCTCTAGTACGGCATAAACTAATACCAATTACCAATTATCATTCATTCCGCAATACAATATCGGGCTCGAGTATTCATGTCAACAAACTACGTTGTTTTCTCCTAAACACAACCTACCACGATTTTCTGTTTCTGGAACATAGGTAGGTATTCTATTTAATGTCGTACTGAAGAAATAAAACGGGCTGATGACGACGGTCCGAGATCAATCCTCTAAGGGAAAGATTTGAGGGCAACACCACGTAATTTTGATCCACGGTCTAATGACGAAGCAATACCTGTTCGGATTTTGTATTGAAGAACCTGAATGAGCCTAATGCTTTAAAAATAGAAGTGCCGTTTGGGTCATTTTGACTGCTACTTTTTTTTACGAGCGGATAGATATGCAACTGTTTCCACTGACGTCACAGAATCGATAACCAATGAGAAGAGAATGGGAGCAGTTGTTGGCTAATCGGATCACATGACCTAGATACGTATGTCATTAGAATTTTTCTGTTGGCAATTTATCTCTTCCTTTGGCGTACTTCGAAATTTATGTGAGGATAAATTTCTTTGCTGCTGTTTGGTTATATATTTTAGTTGACTCGGTAACTTTAAATTCAGATCTGCTGTATAATCAAGAGGCTATAGAAAAAAGGAAATAAGGTGTGTAACATGATTTTCATTAATCTAACATCATCATCGAAAATTGTATCCTTTTATTATATAAGTTAATAATTATATAAGTTAGTGTTTTATGTATGCTTTTTGTTACATCAGAATGGTCCTAAGCCAGGGGTGGATACGACACCATCATCCTAAAGCAAAGGGGACGGCAGAGGGGCGGTAAAATATCAGCTGGTAGTGAGGGTATTAAAAATTAGGAAAAGTAATTTAGAATCAAAAGGAATTAAATTGGAATTTTTTTAAATAATTTGGAATCTAAAAACTTTTTTGCCAGATGGGTTCGAACTCGGGAAGTCATCATCCGCTGTAGACGTCAATTTGAAGGTAGGTAACTCTAGCCATTAGGCCATCGTTGCTTTCCGAAAAGTAGCTCTTTAAAAGTATAAGTACCATTAGGATAAGTTGGCGAGATCAAAATCAAAATGGTTACTGCAACAATCAGATTGGCGAGATATCCAAGTGAAGCCAAGCCCGTGAAACTAGCCAATCAAGTTGGACTTGCGTAAAGTACTATCATGGTTCTCTTCTCATTGGTTATCGATTATGTGACGTCAGGGGAAACCATTGCATATCTATCCGCTCGCCTTTTTTTTAATACACTATATGGACAAAATTATATATACACTTCAAGTTTTTCAGAAAAATACATACCGTTACAAACTACTACATACCGTTTCAGCAGTAAGGCCGATACAACACACACGCGTACGTCATGCGATCGCGACAATGTAAGATGACAGACGAGAACTACCTTCCTTTCCTTCTTATCACATTGTTTTGTCTGTCTTGGTCTTGGCGCAGATTGGCTAAATATGGCTGAGTCACGAAGCCCATAACAATCAAGGTATGGTGACAGTTTGAATCAGATTTTAGCACAAGAGGCTGTACACTACAGGGCAGCTATTGACTCGGATAATACCACCAGTAATAGTAATAAATTGTCGAAACCTTTTTTTTTAAATACACTATATGGACAATATTATATGTACACTGCAAGTTTTTCAGAAAAAGTGCTTTATTAATTTATTTAATAAACTGGTAGGCCCTCGATTTGCTTGTATTGCAGCTTCAATACGTCTTTGCATACTTTTCACAAGTTATCTGTATGTCTAGGCAGGAATAGTTCGCCATGCCTCTTGCAAGAATGTAAAAAGAGGTTGCTGTGAAGATGGGCGAGCGTGGCGGTGGCGTACTCGTCGCTCCAGTTCGTCCCACAACTACTCGATCGGTTCGAGATCGGGGGTTTGAGTAGGCCAATCAAGCAAATTCATCTCATTTTTAGGAAACCAGTTGAGCTCGATTCTGGTGGGAGAAGCAAATATCATCGCCGTAGTTTGCCATAGTGTAGGCAACGCTGAATTATCAAGAACGTCAAGGTTCACGTCAGTATTCATTGTTCCAGGTACATAAAGCAATGGGCCGAGTCTTAACAAGGAAAAATACTACCACACTGAGATGGATCCTACTAATTTTGGCAGTGTCCAAATATTTTTGTCCATATTGTGTACATAAAAGTTAAGTGTTGGGTTGAAAAAGGGTTAAATAAATGATTTTCTTAGAATGTCACATTGAAATGATTTGATGTTTATGCGTCGCATAATTTACACATGCTTTAGCCAATCAGTGAATGCACGGTTTGATAAAAGGGGAAGTAAAACATTTACGCATGCGTTTACCAACAGTGCGCGCGCGCGCGCGTGCATATTAAAGAAACAAACAATCCAGAATCTTAACAAGCTATTTTTTGTTCCCTCGTCACACGCAAAGCAGTCGTGGTGTTTGTGATCAACGCCCCTTTTCTAACGATGTCAAAGACCTCGTCAACATTTGCAGTCTTTTTATTCTTGCTCATTACCCGAGTAATCACTGCGAGTGAGATGTCTGGTTGTGAATAAAATCGATTATCAATGGCAGGTGGACTTGCCCGTGGTTCAGAGTGGTGAAAAGAAGTGTTGAGAGGTTGGTTCAAGATGTAAACATAAGACGAGAAGTTTACTTTGCTGAGTGTTTATGTTATCAACAATTGTCTATAATGCGGCACCGGTGAAAGGACAGGTGGCATTGGAAAGAAGGTAGTTTTAATTACGTCGCACCGCAGCAACACTACTGGTAATGGCGACGGTCCTAGATGAATCCCTAAGGGACAGAACTGCGTAATTTTGAACATTTTTTTAGGTTACCACAGGAGTGGGGACTTCACTCTTCAAACGTACAGACCACGTCTCTAGAAGACATATGACGTGCATCAGCTTCCTCATTTCAAAATGTTTTTTGGTTGGATCAAATCTCGAACTCCCAACTCGTTTCATAATCCACACTTCTACAGAATGGGTTACTGCGGGCACTATCAGTTAATGAGTTTCTGCTCTAAGCAGACGGAACATTTATTCGGAATTGATTCTTTCACATTTTTATTGTATATGAGAAGACATCGTAATAACGAATTGAGGTTAGATTAGTTCTTGGTGGAAATTTAGATTGGGTAGTTCTTTTTAGAGTGGGTGTTTATGTCACTGACAACTAACGTTTGAAAAGACAGGCGATTTTGGTAGGTAGTTGAATTTATGTCGCAATGGAGCAACACATCAGACTAATAGTGATGATTCCCGAAGGAAAATATCCCAGTACAACGTCAGTAGTAACGTGTCGTAATTTTTAACCACGGTAAGGTGACGAAATCAACACCTGAGCTTCTTCCCCACTCCATTGGGAAGAGTATTCATGTTAATGCTCTGGCACATAGACGTGATATACAAGTTGACTTAGCATTGCAATTGAGAGAAGTTGAAAAGGGTGTGGCTAACATGTCGACTAGTAGTCACATGACTGCGATGTTAAAAAATGACTTGGGTGGGGGGCAATTTAGCATTATATTGCCTAGTTTGTTAACAAAATATCTATGACAGGATAGATGTGTGTATGTTCATTTCCATAGACAGCGAAAAAATGTTGATGTCGCCAAAGTCTACTCCTATGTCAGACGGACCAATCAGATCATGAGACAGTGGATGGGCTTCTTTTCCCGTACCGGGGACCTATCAGATCATGAAAGTTTGATTTCATGTGTCAGACGAAAGTAGTCCAATAGTTACTACTAGTTTTAATCGCATGATCGGGGATAGAAAATGTTTAACATTGCTCACTCCAGTTTTATATTTTTCTACATGCACTTTCTCCAAACTTCCACTCTAGGCGAACATGAGAACATCTGAGGCCGTGGTAGAGGACTTTGAAAAAGTCGATTTTTTTAAGGGTCATTCAGTCTTGGTTCATGCCCATGAGGGGAAATAACTTCCCTTGAGACAAGAAAGGGACATTATGATGGCAAAGACGGGATGCGTATGTGTAAAATTCTGTATTCATGAAAATGTTAGACTAAATAGAGTTTTGTATAAATACAATACATTGATCTTACTATTCAACGATAGATCCAATAAAAAAGGCAGCAGCAAAGGAGGACCATTTATCTCCAGGATCTTATCGTGAATATATCTCGGAAGAAGAAATCTTACGCAGCAAATATCATTCTCCTTCCATCACTCCGTGACACAAATTTTGACTACAACTCATATCGGGCTTTCATTGACTCAACGATTAATCTAGATTTCTTCTTTGACGCGAACTGTTCATAATGGAATATTATTCTCTCAGCCGATACCGTACTTTCCGGAATTCAAATAATAAGCCCTAAAATATAAAAATTTATAGTCTATATATTTTGTAATCATTTCAGAAAAAATTATGTTTTTTTTTTAAATTACGTTGAGGAATGGGTCGTATTGCTCATTTCCCTTCGTGCAGCCCAATATAAACTAGCCTTTGAAATATAGTTGTCAAGAGGTAGAACATTGAAATTTGAGTTTGGCATAGTAGCACAACCTGTCAAATGGCTAAAATTCATAGTCTCTCCAGTGGAACACAGACGGCAGTCAGGAATGTCTTTCACACCAATCCGGTGGAGATGTCCTTGGAGATAGTCCGTTTAAAATTCTGAAGTTGGCCGTAAAGATTCGCCTGGGGATGTCCATTGGGACCGGATTACATAATAGGCTTTCCCAGATTTTACCCTTACCATCAGTCTCATCAATTATGTGACCAATACAGGAATTATTCCTTAAATACAGGAATTTTACAGGAATACCCTTGAAACGTGTCATTTCAATGCTAAAGATGTACCCCGCCAGACGTTTTGATGATAATGATGTGATACCTCGAAGAGGTATCTTATATCTAGCAAAACTGATCAGATGACGCTGTCTTGAAGAAGTATCTTGTCATTAACAAAACTAAACAGATATTTATGAACCATGTACACCTCGTCAGTAGAAAAAAAATGACTACAACTTAATCGCATCTCAAAAAAACAAAAAACTGAAAATACAATGATGCGATATTTCTTGTCAATAGCAAGCTTGATAAAATCTTATTGGACGAAGAAATCTCGTCAAAATCACTTGGGCAGTTAATAAGTGACAGATGCGTTCCTTATAGGATTCATGTCCACTTCAAACATTGATGTCCACTTTAAACTTTGCACCAAGTTTGCATGCAGACAATGAGGTTACTAATGATTGTTTTGTAGTATGAAGACACTTTTCATTGACAGAGCCTCTAAACTTTGCACCAAGTTTGCATGCAGACAATGAGGTTACTGATGATTGTTTTGTGGTAAGACACTTTTCATTGACAGAGCCTCTAAACTTTGCACCAAGTTTGCATACAGACAATGAGGTTACTGGTGATTGTTTTGTGGTATGCAGACACTTTTCATTGACAGAGCCTCTAAACTTTGCACCAAGTTTGCATGCAGACAATGAGGTTACTGGTGATTGTTTTGTGGTATGAAGACACTTTCATTGACAGAGCCTCTAAACTTTGCACCAAGTTTGCATGCAGACAATGAGGTTACTGGTGATTGTTTTGTGGTATGAAGACACTTTCATTGACAGAGCCTCTAAACTTTGCACCAAGTTTGCATGCAGACAATGAGGTTACTGGTGATTGTTTTGTGGTAAGAAGACACTTTTCATTGACAGAGTCTCTGAATTTACTTTTTTAACTTTTGAATATACACCAGATTCGTACTCCATACGTATCGTTATGCAAATCGCTACAGACTCTTTTGTTTGAATCCAGGAACATTTGTAATAATAGTGTTACGATACAGCAATTTCATACCCGAAGATATTGCGTACCAATCTGGTACATATTAAAATGTTGAAATCGGGCTTCTAACGTCACGTTTTCAACATTTGAGTATGTATCATATTCGCACTCAATATATGTGGTTACGTGATTGATATTGATTATTGAAGTTATAGATTCTTTCCCCGGAAACTATGTAATAATAGTGTTACGTAATAAAAAAAAACATATACATAACACAGGTTATTGAGTACGAAATGAATATTGAAATGTTGGAAATTGAATATTCGAAATAATGTACCAATACCCATTGTAACGATTTCACAATCTAAAACTAATTTTGATTAAGAGCGTACGAGGGCGCCACTAGTCTCTATTCTCTATGCGCCTGATTGAACGGACCAATGAAAGAAGGCGTTATTGTGTGGGTGATCGAGACGAAGGTGTGGCGCATGAGTTTTCGCCCGGAATACTGTGTTTAACCATGTGTTAGAAGTTGTCTTTGCGTTGAAGTGTTTTAAATGTGTTTGTGTCGTAATTTGTAGTGTGGTGTTTTGTCCCAGAAAAATAAAAACGCTTTCCTAAGGGAATAATGTGTCTGTGGATTTAAAATCGCTACCTCACACCATGGTTATGCAAATCGTCACTGGCTGCTTCGTTTGATTTTCGGGTTACCACAACTATAAATAATTGTCCTTAAAGTTTTTCACTTCTGCGTATGAAACAAGTTTCTGAATTAGAGCTACTAACATTTTCACCGAAGGTTAAAATTCTAAGGGCTTCATCTGCACGAGCTCTACTTAAATCCACCTGCTTCCGTAGCAATCATTATTCCCATTCAATGGTGAAACTTATTTCCCCTTATTCTTTTCCCTTTTTTCCCCTACCGTCCATTGTCGTACTGAATGCTATTTATCGGTACAAAGAATAAGAGCGCTGAACCGAAAACGAAGAGAACGAAAATAAGAAAGATATAAATAAGAGTCGAAGATTGCGTGAAAAGGAAGAAAAAAAGAGGATATTTTTATATTATGGATACTTCTTAGATGGGATTTCCGTCACTAATGAACTTAAAAAGAAAGGTTTAAGTTTTTCTGGCGATGATCTTCGAGTTGACTCAAAACTGGTTGACTGGTAGTTTCTTATTTTTCTTTATTTCTCTCGGTTTTTTTTTTGTTCGCGATACTACTTTTTTTTTTCTCTTTGAGTCTTGGAGTCATTGTATTCAAGGAATTGCTGGAGTGGTTGAAGGTGGTGTAACTAGGTGTGAAGCTGAATGGGATTATTGAAAAGTTTTCACCTTTTTGTTACAGTGTCTCGGCCTGCTTCTGTTTTTTTGGAGATTTCGTTAAAGTTCGAATGTCAAGGGGCTGTTTTTTAGTCGGCAAGAGGTTCATTATCTTTTGTCGGAGGAAAGAAGACTTACTTTTCTTTTTCGTTTGAGGTGGCTCGTTGTGCATTAGTCTCATGGTGGTTATGTGTAATAAGTATCTCAGAAAATTGTGCTGAGTTTGCTTTGGTATATGTATTTATAAATTTAAAAACAACGTAAAGTTTAGCATGATAATTATTAAGTATACTAAACTCGATTTATACCTTCTTTCCAAAACTTATTATAAGTTTAACCGTCCTGGTGATTGATTTGGCAAGGTATCTTGTCAGTAATAAAACTAACCAGATCATGATGGATTACACTGGGCAACACAAAATGTCAAAAATTATCTGCTTACGAGATGAAAAAATAGTCATTCCCTAATTAATTCAATATGCTGAATACGAATATGACAAAAAAAAAAGCTGAATTGGATACATTTTTTTTGTAATGTGTACGCATTATTGAGAACAAAATATATAACAAGGTACAAGAGCTATAAACAGCTCTTGTGCCTTGACCACGCCAATAAGAAATTAGTTCAGCAGTTGTACCTTTGAAGATTATAAGAATTGCGCCAGTTATATCTATAGCCGTATTCAAGAGGTTAAAGGTGGCAAAGTGCACCATAGTAAATATCTTTGTCACAGAAAGTATGTTCACAACTGTTGCTCGTAGGTGTTAGAGTGCGCTAATTGATGTGATTGCGAATGTTATTTAGCTTCCTCATTTGCAATCAATATTTTATATCATCACACAAAACATTTCGTAGATTCTGAGGCCAATGACGTGCACTCAACTATGGACGTTCATAATACTATCTCACAATGATGAGGTCAGTTTTTTATATTAACGAGATACCTCGTAAAGACAACCACTATAAAGGATAAATATTCACATCTGATGATGGTCACGCCGTTTGAATCACCGTGACAGGTGTTGGCGCTACTCCTTAATTGAAGAAATAAACTTTTAATGTACTTGGCGAGCGCCAAGAATATTGCCAACTTCTCAGTTTGTGCCTGATCTTTTGACACGATCAGACGATATCGCCAGCGATACGTTTTGTGAACCATTCTTTGTGAACTGATGATGGTATAACTCATTTGTGTACTTAAGAAATAGTACATCTCTTTCCTTGTATAAGTACTTAGGACAGTACAACTATTTTGTGTACTTAGAATAATGCATCTATTTCGTTGTATTTAGGATAGTACAACTATTTTGTGTACTTAGAATAATGCTTCTATTTCGTTGTACTTGTGATATTAAAACTATATTGTGCACTCAGGATGATTCATAACTTTCTTTGTACTTAGGATAGTACAGCATTCAATGTAAATAAACATAATTACAGTATATTAAAATCTGTATTTTTGCGAGCACCGCGCATGAGAGAGTTGGTTTAAATAATCACAGGAAAGATAATGTTGATCAAGAAGGTCAGGACTGATTAGAAATAATCCAGGAAACACACACAGCAGGTGGTAGAGCGGAAATATGCAAGTAAACCCCTTCGAGTGTAAATAAAAAAAAAGGATGTCATATTCAGTGATGCGCTAGCGTGAGAACATACCCGGGTCACAAAAACGATCGCCAGTCCCAAAGTCTCATCATTTCCCAAAACTACCCACTCAGCAAAAACGCGTTTTCAATTCCGGAAATAAATCCAGAAGAGATTCCCGGAAAAGTCCCTAACATGATAGGGCACTTCTTTCTCCCTTCATCGCCATTTTTCTTTTAATCTTTTTTCCCTTTTAAATGTCGCTTTCCACTTTCTTTCTTTATGCTCCCCACAGGACTTCGGGCGGTCCCGGGGGCTTTCAGATAACGACTCGGGCTGAAAAAAAAAAGGTAAAAGGGTTCAGTAAATCACTGCATCTAAATCTCCCGAATGTTCCAGATCTTGCTTTTACCCGTCTTCACCCAGTGTTCGCCTCCCCTTTTGAAGCATCAAGATATTATTCTTGCAAGGGGGAGGTTTATTGCTACTCTTTGACGTTGCAAGATAGTGGAAAATGTATTAAGGCAAGGGCGATGATTTATTTACGTCAGGGTGCAAAATTTTACCGGTTCGTATACATCATATGAACTATATTTTCATTTGTGATTGAATAAAGAATTCTGGCATAAATCAATCGGCCTTTGAAATTTAGCATGTTTAGAAACTACCTGTACAAACGTTAAGTGGTGCTAGAGAGCACAACATTAACCCAGATAGTCATTCAGATCGTCATCATCATATATACAGGGTGATTCATAAGTACGTATACAGTTTCTAGTGTTGTTAATGACGAGATACATCGTAGAGACAATCATCAGGATGGTAAAATTATGCGACCTAAGTGCGAATTATATAAACTTATCTTTGCTCACATATTTCAACCAAATTAAATATTGTTCACGCGGATATGCAACGGATATAGTTTACTGAACATTAACCTTGCTAGTTGTTTCAACAAGATATCTTGTCAAATGTGATGTCGATTTTGATAATGTCGATATACCTCGTTCAAAAATATCTGGTCAGTTTTAGTATAACCTGATATCCCGTCAAGACACCTGCCTTTATTCTTCATGGAGAAAGAAGATCCAAGTAGAGAAAGAAACACACCCCTTGCCTGGAACTGGTGACAGTTTTGAACAGGTGTTTGCATCAGAGACTGGTCACTTACAGATTTACGGGGTAGTGAATCTAATCCACTAAGAGGTTTCGATCACGTAAAGAGACTTGAAAGGCCTCTAGAGGAGTGTATTCTCCTTATGGAATGAACTCCTCCTGGAGTATTTCATGCTAATGTCGATAGAGTTGTAGTTTTTTCTTGGAGTGGACTCCTCCTGGAGTATTCCATGCTAATGTCGGTAGAGTGGAGTTTCTCTTGGAGTAGACTCCTCCTGGAATATAGAATAAAGTGAGCAAACATTTCACTTAATTTTCATAAAAGACGAACTACTCCAGTATTTCCTTTCCTTAGATCTTTTCTATAAATTTGTAACATGTATTTAGGCACAGTTAATAAATGATTTGAAGAACATTTATATTCCCATACTGAAACTAAAAGAACAATGGAATAAGTTCACTTAAAATCCCGAAGTCAGAAAGTGCTTAAAACAATTTTTCCTTAATTTTATCAACATTTTGGGCGTTGTTTTTTTTTCAATCATCAGTTACGATGTTCTGCAGTGCAAAACGCGTTCCTTGTCACACCTTTTTTTTCTTCTCTAGCTACGGATCATTCTCCATACACCCCCTCAAATTACCACAAACTCTTTACAAAAACATATGCTTTATGTCGAGAACAAAATATTTAACTTCAAAAGTTATCTACATAATTGTAAATTCTGAAAGTTTGCCATTGTTTCAAATAAAGTAAGTTAGTTAATTTTGATGATTCCCGTTCAGATGAATCCCGATTTCTCATTCATCACGTCGATGGTCGTGGCAGGGTACGCCGTCTGCCAGGCGAACAGTTGCTCCCCACTTGTACAGCAGGTCATACACAGGCTGGTAGTGGCGGTATTATGCTTTGGGGAACGTTCTCCTGGGAAACTCTGGGACCCGTAGTTGTGGTAAAACAGATCATGAAAGCTACGAACTAGCTGAACATCATTGCGGATCAGTTGCACCCTTACATGGCGTCTGTCTTACCAACTGGAAATGGAATATTCCAGCAGGACAACGCCCCGTGTCACAAGGATCGGATTGTGTTGGAGTGATTCGAGGAGCATACTGATGAATTCCACTTAATGTCATGGCCACCTAACTTGCCGGATCTTAATCCGATATCGCACATTTTGGGTGTCATGGAGCGGCAGCTCAGAGCTCAAACACCACTATGTCCGAATATATCGACTTTGCGTGACCGCTGCTTTGACATTTGGTTCAACCTGTCTCCAGTCATGTACCAAGAACTTGTGACATCTATGTACAACCGAGTTGCAGCTGTTTTGCAGGCCAAAGGAGGCGCAACGCGTTATTGAGTAGGTGGTCATAATATTTTGGCTCTTCAGTGTATATTAATAAGTAATGCAATACATACTTAGCCAATTATTGTGTTTTGCGTCTGTTTTTTATTTAACTGCCGTTTTCAAAATTGATACAAAATGCCTGCAGAACAATTGCAATTGCTTGGAGTTGTGTTGCAGAGCACTGAATATAATTCTGCCATCTGGGCTTAAAATTATTAACAATTCTCAATTAAAGTAATTTTATAGCAAATAAATTAAAGATTTCTAAAAATTGGAAACACGATAAATAAACAACACGAACCGTAACGTTCTACAAGCGATTTTCATCTAAATGGCGAGATTAACTATTAAAATTGGAACTCGGAAATTAAGCAGATGTATTTACCAAACATTAATATTTGTTCAATCATTTAACCTACAAGTAAAGGTTAATAAACACTCAAGTATGAGGGATAAATATATTTAATAACGCTCTACAATCAAAACGAGAAAAAATTCATTTGAATCGAATTAGGACATAACAGTTTAAATATTGCATCCTGATGACGGAACTTCGGAAATGGATTTGAACTTTGTAGTAGTAGGCTGATTCAACTATTGGGTTTCAGACTTTAATCCTATTACTAAATCTATAATTCTAGAAAAACTTGATAACCTTACCTATTAACTAAATATTATCTGTATAAAACACACACCGGGAAAAACCTTATTCACTGAACACATTAGAGGATCGCTTTGTAATTATAATATTTTGATTGTCCTAGCCTGGTTTGCATTTCCAGGCAGGTTTCGTTTAATTTGCATGATTCCTTTATAGTTTTATCGTGTTGCAATTTTCACATACAGTGTGTAGTGGGTATATTTATAGTAAGCTATAAACAAACTTAAAAAAGAGCTATTTATTTAATCGAAACAAAAGTCAATTTTATTTTAATCAAATTTACAACATAAATTTCTAAATTACCACATTACGATGAAATAATACCTGGAAATGGATTTTAAACACAAAATTGCTTCGAATGTTTGATTTTTTTTCGTCGTCCCATTTTGCCTTTGACATAACAAAATGTGTAATTACGATTATTCCGGCAATAATTATAGAAAACTTTCAAATCGCTACAGATAAAATTAATAGCTGTAAGAGCTCAAAATATCGAGAAAGCTTTATTCTTTTAATTTTCTATAAAGATGAACAATACTTTCCTCTGAGATTTTTACATTCATTTTATCCAGGTTTCACTATGGCAACATAGACATGACAGAAATTTAACCCTACACGTGGTTTAAACGATATGTCACATACATCAAGATCTGACAAAGATTTTTAATTACGAAATACCTCGTCATCTATGTGCAATTCTTCTATGATTAAAAGCTCACTCTCTGGTAAGTTTTCGTCTAATGCGATACATCTCGTCATCAAGATATGGTCAGTTTTGCTAATGAGACACATCGTGTAAACAACCAGGAGGATTTATAAAGTATATAGAGCGCTCGTTGCTTAACAGATAAAAGAACACTGAAATACAGGTATGACAGATGTATTTAAATTATACACACATCCACATTCATATTAGAATCAAATTACCATCATAAATTTCTAGTTTTGGCAACACATGAACTGGATTTACGTCCTAATTTATTCAAATTATTAACTATTCAAGGAAATCAAGTTGCAATTAACAAATATAATAGAGAATAGCGAACACATTAATTATAGTATCTATGTAGTCTCTTTTCCTCATTCCAAAACTCTGAACCTAACAAATAAAAGCATTTAAAATGATATTTATTCTAAAAGAAAAGCAAATAACCTATTTTATTTAAATCAAATTTTCGACGACAGCATCTAATATTCTTCACAGTATAAGAAGCCCCCACAAAATATCCTGGCTGTAAATCAGAATTGTATTCAAAGTACTATGTTTCCAAATAGAAACTGGGAGCAATTATCAGGTATATATCTAAATAACATTAGTATATGTATATATAGTTCCCAAACATTGATCTACACCAATCTAATAAGTGCATTTAAAAACATTATTCACTTCAAAGGAGAAAATGAAACAAATTTAGTGGAATCCAATAAATTACATTAATTTATACTTTCAGCCGCACGGTAAACGTTAGTATCAGGGAGATAACTATTTCATTAACGACAGTGGAGCAACACATAGAGCAATTGGTGACGGCTCGTAATCAAATCCAAAGGGAAAGATCGAGGACAACATCGTTAGGTGATGGCTTGGAACACTAGTTCGAATTCCTCGATTCGCTGTGTGTAATTTTTCAGACAGAAATGTGATGTATAATAAATGCGGCTATAATTTAATAAATATTTATAAAACGCCACAGAAAATTGAAAGGCTTATTCACTTCATTTCCATAAAAGGCAACCCTTAGACAAAACAATAATATTTATTGAGTTGCTCCTTTCTCATTATGTTTAATGGACATTGAAATGAAGTGAATAAGTGAACGGAACAATTTTATGGTGTACCAAATCCACGACATAAATTTATAATTCTCATATTACAGGATTAAATAGCTTTGTAAAATTAGCCTGGATCGTTATAGTAGTGTTTCTAATTGTAATTACAGTAGTGTTTGTTTGCCTGACACAAAATATGATGTGCAAATTCGATTACTTTGATTACAATTCTAGAAACACTTTAAAACGTAACTGTAAAAATCATACTCAATAAATAATAAATATCAGAGAAAAAAGCTATATATTCCCCCATTAATTGAGAAACCAAACTACCATCGGTTTTTCATCCGCCACTTGCATAGATTTTACGTTTTTTTGTAGTACAATTCACAGGTACTTAACAGAACTTTAAGACCTTGGTGTACAAAAAACATATTTTGACATAACATTAACCACAAATTGCTCACAAGTTGGACGTGCGGCGTCGGAGGTATGTGTGCACTACTCTATTTGATTTAAAGACGCGTGAACACTTGCGAGCCAAACAGTTCGCGAGCCACTAGTTCTTATGATTTGGACGGGGTTTTGCGTGCCAAACGAACGACTCGTGAACCGCTTCCTGTCGGATTTTTCGACAAACACTAAGCCGTTTGGTCAGTTTTGCAAATAACGATATCCTTCATCAATCCAACCACTTGGAGGATTAAAAAGGTGATTGTCATTTGCACCATTCGTTCTTCAACATGGTAGTTAGAAGAAAATGGAATCTGTAGGTAAGATTTGAAATAGATGTTCGAGGTCATCCCAAAAAGCCTCGCCAAAGCACCATAAGTTTTTAAGTGGTAGACGCTTACTCCTAATTTAAAGACTTTTAAATATGCTTAAAAAACGATGGTCATTCTGAAGATAAATATTTTATTGGATTCAAATTAACAAAACAAATTCCTAATTTCAGCAGTACAATGAAGAAACTTCACAAAATGATTCGGCGCATTATTTATGGCTCTCCATTCGGTGTCAACATTTTGTCCGATTCAATTACGATGTTTAACTACGGTTACTATTGTTGTAGTTCTAGCAAAACTTTAAAATGCCGCGAAAAAATTAAATGCTTAGTCACTTCAAATATATAAAATACCAGCTACCATCAATATTTTCCTCAACTTCTTTCACCTATTTTATATAGGTTTTGAAAATGCAGTTTACAGATAGCTAACAGAACATTAACAGCATTTAAAGATTGTCAATGTACACGACCACTCAAGTAAATCTTTCTGATTATTTTCAAGAAAAATATTCTTATTGGGAAGTTAACAACATAAATATCTAATTTCGGGAGCGCGATGAAAATTATTACGAAATGCTTGGAACACTAGTTCCAACTCCGCAATTTGAAGGAAATATTTTGCTAATGCAGAAGAAAAGAGATGTGTGTAAGTACAGTTATAAGTTATTCATACTTGGGGAAAAAGGCCCTACAAAATCGAAATACTTATTCACTCACATTCCATAAAAGACAAACTGCCATTAATATCTTCATTAGCTTCTTGTATATATTTCAAGCACGTTTCTTCAGGTGTAATTAACAGATACTTTACAGATCATTAATGACATTTACAGGTTGCTCGTTCTTTCTCAAGGTGAACGAACGCTGGAATGAACGTACTTAAAAACGGTAATTATTCCGAAGTAAAACATTTTTATTGGAATCAAATTAACGCATAAATTTCTAATTTCGGCAGCGCGATGTCGAAACCACACGAAAGGATCCATAATATTACAACAGTCTCCCGATCCTAATTCCAGCCACATGATCATCTAATTAACGACCCAGAACACGAAGAGAGCCAATGAAACTATCTCATTTGAATACTGCATGAAACGAAATTCCCAACATCCTCCCACCCCGCGAAAATGATTAACCTGCGAGCAAACTTTGTGTAACGTCCTGTTCTACATCCCGAATTTTATTCAAATGATGATGAACTATTCAAATAGAAGCGGTCATTATCGAATAGCCGACGTGGAATAATTTACATATTTTCCCGAAGAGTTCCCTTCTTTGGAATGCAATGTGCTCCAGGAAAATCGTCCCGGAGAAATCAGGAATGCCGTTGCCGAGGTAGCGTGTCATTAAAAGTCGGAGTTATTTTCTGGAGTTGCAATTTCAGGAACCTAATTGGGATTTCAGGTTGGATTTAATTTTAATTATGTATTAATGTCTGTCGTTAGTCTTTCGAATTAAGGTTTGAGTGGGGCGCTTAGGTAGGATGTCGTTTCGTGACTTAGGATGCCTAAGTTGCAGATAGAGTGATCAAGATCTCCCAAATGAGCTTGGGCTGTAATTGGATTATTTCTTTGTGCTGGACTGAGAAGGGCAAAGATTTTCGTTTTTGAGACGTGTGCTTCGTTTTGTAATGAATTCTTAACCTAATTGGAGCATTCTTTAATGCGATTGGGCGATTAAAAGGAATGGTGTGGACAATCCTGGAATAATGTCTTTCTTTGGCTTAAATATTTAAATAAATGTGAAAGCAGTTTGTTCAAGGGAATAAACCTGTTCGGTAATTAAGCTACTGGTTTCTCATTGTAATATATTTAAATATGCATTCGTCATATATTGTTTAACAAACTGGAATGAGCATTACTCTAGATTATGTTCATTCTTTAGATTTTTTTGAGAAACCGAATATAATTGCATTAACCTCAATGCGGTTTTAACGAGATTGCTAGTTCAAAATTAAGTTAATTTTGCTAATGACGAGATATCTCGCCAATCAAGATCATGGTCACCATTTTCTAATAACGAGATAGCTATTTAATTAAGAGCTTGGCCGATTTCACTAATTACGTGATATCTCGCCATTCAAATTCATGGTCAAATATGCTAATGACGTGATATCTCGTCAATTAATATCATGGTCAGATTTGCTAATGACGTGATATCTCGTCAATCAAGATCATGGTCAGATTTGCTAATGACGTGGTATCTCATCTATCAAGATCATGGCCAGTTTTGCTAATGACGAGATACCTCCGAGACAAAAGTGGGCTTCAGTAACCCGGTTGGTAGAGTAACATATTAGCAACCGAAGGTTTGCGAGTTCGAAACTCGCTGCAACCAAAAACAGCCGTATACACTATACCTGGTGCACGTTAAATCTATCGAGACTTCAAATATCCTCGTGTTGGCGTGGTGTTATAGTGAGGAGACTGAGGTGCCAGTTCAGGAGTTGTACTCGTCATCTGACCGTGGTTACTTGGAATTTTCCCTGGAGATTGATCCCGTACAATAGCGTTGTGTTGCTCCAGTGCGGCATTAATTAGTACCTTGCCTTACCGAGACAAAACTTTCCCATTACTCTAAAGCGGGAAAATATTCAAGACGAAAAACAAACAAATTATGTCTTGAATAGTATTGGTGACAGTTTGTAACAGGTTTTTGCATCATAGGCTAACCATCAGTGAGTGGTTTTCGAAGCTAAACTAAACCACCAGGAGGGTTAACTGAATATATATTTATATGCTCATTTCGATCAAATTTAATATGATATGAAATTATTGTTATTTACATCTTGTGTAGATACTTCGATTTGTTATTATTGATTATCAAAGCGTTTAAATAGTTACAAATACAGGGTGTCCCAAAAAGATCAATATAACTTTAAAAAAATTATAAAAAAAAAAAAAGAATAGGCGTACGGCAAAAATAATTGCAACAATAGATAGAATAACTCTAAAAGTTTTTTCTACAGTATGTTTCTGACTATAGATATCGCTGCACAACACGCAAACGATTATTAAAGAATTCAGTTATTCAAAATGGTGGATCTCGTGAAGAATGCTCAATGTGTCGAGTGGATGGCCCCATAGCATGGCCGCCCCGGTCTCCTGACATTGCTCCACTCGACATTTTATTTTGGGGTGAGGTAAAAAAAAAAAGATGTTGTGTACCTAGCAAAAGGTAACAGTGTCGTGCAATTGAAGCAAAGGATCCAAACAGATGTAGCTACTGTTGATGATAGCATGCTGAAACATTCGTGGATTGAATTTGAATTTCGTCTTGATATTCCTCGTGCTACGAAAGGATCTCATGTGGAAATTTACTAAGGTAGTAGACAATTTTTTTTGAGTTATTCTATCTATTGTTGTAACTAGTTTTGCTGTAGGCCTATTCTTTTTTTTAAATATATTTTTGAAGTTGTACTGATCTTTGGGACACTCTGAATATAACTATAACTCAATATATTTTATGGCTTAGATGAAGATTCATTCAAATTAATCAACCCGTTCTTAAGGGGTAGGATGTTGCAACTGTGCAGTGACCACTCTGGTATACCCCCCCCCATGAATGAAGAATTTTATATAGTTTACACTTTCTTTTTCACGATTTGTAATAGTTAACACTAGAGTTTTAAGGGCAATGAGTTTGGTCTACATTAAATGTTATTAATATTGCAGATTGTCTTAGGGGGGGGGTGCTAGTGCACTGTGACCCCTCTGAAGTAATCCCCCCCCCTCATCAGTGAATTTTATCTAGTTTACTCTTTCTTTTCATGATTTGTGAGGGTAAACACTAGAGGTTTAAGGCCGATCAGTTTGGTCTGCATTAAATGTTTTTAATGTTGCAGATTGCCTAAGGGGGATTTTTCTGTCCAGTGACCCTTCTAAAATAACACCCCTAATGAATGTATCTTATGCAATTTATACTTTCTTTTTCACGATTTGTGAGAGTTAACACTAGAGTTTTAAGGCCGATGAGTTTGGTCTGCATTAAATGTTTTTAAGGTTGCAGATTGCCTAAGGGGGATTTTTCTGTCCAGTGACCCTTCTAAAATAACACCCCTAATGAATGTATCTTATGTAATTTATACTTTCTTTTTCACGATTTGTGAGAGTTAACACTAGAGTTTTAAGGCCGATGAGTTTGGTCTGCATTAAATGTTTTTAATGTAACTTATTTTCAACGCGTAATTTGGCCAGCTTTGTTACGATTGGTTTCTGAACTTTTACAACTGCAGATCACAGAAGAAAGAATAAATCTGTTACTATTGAGATAACAAATTAGTAATAAAATTGTATAGCTCACATCTCTTTTAGCAAACTGACATGAATGTTGTAGTCGCCATTTTTTTTTTCATTTTCCTAGCTGTCACTGTCAATCATCTAGTTAAGAATCTCTCTTTCTTTATTATGCATGCATTGTTGCAATGGAAGTGCATTATTTCGGTGCAGTTAACTGAAAAGAGCATTATAGTCTCTCCATGTATGTATTATATCGGTTTGCATACGGAGTTGTTGCTTTAGATCATCAAGTAGAGAGTCTATCTTCTATAATGCATACACGGTTACAATTTAAATGCACTGTATCGTATTCCCGTTTAAAAACCTGAAATGAACATTGATGACTTCATTTAATCATAAGCAGGGTTTCCGGTATCTTTCATTTATTCATTCTTCGAATTTGATTAGAAGTTCCTACCACAGATCATGAATGAAATAATTTGTTTTTCTATATTATATATGTAAATTTGTAAGATAGCATTGCTACGTGTTTCTTCAGAAAAAATTAAATGTACTTATATCCGCTATTTATTCATTCTTCAGGTTGCCAAGGAAACTGACGCTTAAATCATGTAAAATGTCTATCATCTTCAATAATGCACATACGGTTGTAACCGAAAGGCAGAGCATAGTATCACATTTTGAAAAAACTGAAAATATAATTATAGACGTAATTAATTTATTCGTTGCATTTCCTACAGCAGATCGTAAAAGGAAAAATTTGTCTCTCGATTATGCATACAAATAATTTGCAATAGAAATGTATTGCTATGTGTCTAGTCAAAAAACTGAAATGATCGTTATATCCTTCATTTATTCATTCTTCACATTTCTTACGAAGGTGTCCCTTCATGGCATCAAGAGTCTGTCATGAATAGCATTGTATCATTCCGTTTAGAAGAAACTAAAATTATCACTGTAAACTTCATTTATTCATTATTTCTATTTCCTTTGAAGTTTCTATAGTAGATCATACTATAAACAACCTGTCTCTTGTACGCATACATATAATTTTTAACAGAAAGGCATTGCTACGTGTTTAGTCAGCTAACTCAAATTAACGTTATAGCCTCCATTTATTCATTTTTGAGGTTTCCTAATGTGTCACTGCAAATCAATTAATGCGGTTATCCTCTTCGATAATACACAAAGAGTTGTAGTGGAAAATACATTACAGATTATTCGATTTAGTAAACTCAAATGAGCATTAGAGCCTCAGTTTATCCATTCTTTGTATTTCTAAGCAAGTGCCATTGTAGAATAAGGATGAAATCTGTCTTTTTCATGAATGTATACATTGCCTCAAACATATTTTGTTGCAGACACTATATTGTTCTGGAATATGTTGCTCAATTGGATATGTAGATCTGATAAAATTATAAAATCCACATTTACCCATGATGGATCTGTAAACATTTTAGACATTTATTACGTGCATAAACTCTTTTACAATGTCTAGTAGTTTTTAAAACATTTTCTCCGCAACACAAAATAAAGCTTTCTTTCATATGCTATCTATATAAACACAAGTCCTCCAACAAAAGAAGCATTGCCAAGTTTTCTGTTTCGCCATCCAGAATCCATTGAATAAAAACATTCTACATCAAGAGTATTTGTGAAAAAAACATTTCCTTGAAAAATTGTATACAATTTTAAAAATACGCGATTCGCTTTTTTGAAGTAAATAGCTTCGGCAGAGGAAAGTTAAGAGAACTTTAATCCTGCCTCCCTTCTCGAAATTCACCAGGTAAGAAAATAATTCCACTTGATATTTCAAACCGAACTCTTCCTCCAAGAATGGCTGATAAAGAATAAATCATTTCCCTGCACTCTCTTTGCTGAGTAAAATAAGACGACGAATAAAGTAATCGAATCGAATTGAAATGAAATGAACATCGACAAAATCAATATTTGTGTTGAGACAATCAAATGCACTCTCCCGCCTCATGCATTATGCATTCTATAATTTATTTACCAGGTTGAACTTTCGTTTGTGGATATTTGGAGCCTTAAAATTGCTACATTTTCGTAAAAGCGTCTTCTTATTTTTATGAAAAACTTGTGTTTAGGTATTAGATCTCTTTCCACTACGCAATGTATTTAAAAAGGTCAAAACCCGTTATCCCCTTCAGCTGTTTGTGTTTAGGTAATGGATCTCTTTCAACTACGCAAGGTATTAAAAAAGTTCAGAGCCAGTAAACCCTTCATGTTGCTTGTGTTTAGGTAATGGATCTCTTCCCACTACGCAATGTATTGAAAACGGTCAAACCCGTTTACCCTTCTAGTTGCTTGTGCTTAGGTTCTCTTCCCACTACGCAATGTATTGACAAAGGTCAGAACTTGCTAACTCTTCAAATTGCTTGTGTTTAGGTAATGCATCTTCCTGCTACAAGGTGTATTTAAAAAGGTAATAACCTGTTAAACTTCTAATTGCTTACGTTTAGATAAATGATCTCTTCCCACGTCGCAATGTATACAAAAAGATCAGAACTCACTAACCCTTTCAGCTCTTTGTGTTTAAATAATGGATCTCTTCCCACTACACAATGTATTAAAAAATGTCAGAAACCGCGTTAACCCTTCTTGTTGCTTGTGTTCAGGTAATGGATCTCTTCCCACTAGGCAATGTATTAAAAAAATGTCAGAACCAGTTAACCCTTCATGTTGCTTTGGTTTAGGTAATGGATCTCTTTCCACTACGCAATGTATTGAAAAAGGTCAGAACCCGTTAAACCTTCTACTTGCTTGTGCTTAGGTCCTCTTCCCACTACGCAATGTATTGACAAAGGTCAGAACTTGTTAACTCTTCAAGTTGCTTGTGTTTAGGTAATGGATCTCTTCCTGCTACAAGATGTATTAAAATAGGTTATAACCCGTTTACCCTTCTAGTTGTTTGTGCTTAGGTACCCTTCCCACTACGCAATGTCTTGACAAACGTCAGACTCCGTTAACCCTTTTAATTGCTTGTGTTTATGTAATGGATCTCATCGCACTACGCAATGTATTACAAAATGTCAGAACTCGTTAAACATTCTACATGCTTGTGTTTAGGTAACGGATCTCTTCCCAATACGCAATGTCTTAAAAAAAACCTGAACGCATTGACCCTTCAGGTTGTTGTTCTGTTGACGCTATATCGTCATCAACAAAACTGAGCACATCCATATGGATGAGATGTCTAGTCCTTAAAATATTCTCCAGACCAGATTCTCTCTCTCATCTCCTTATGATAAAAAAAATGGGCAGTATATTAGGGACCAGTTATCTAGTCATTAAAAAATTGGTAATATCGTGATGACGAGACATTTTGTCACTAAAAAAAATTAGTTAGATGAAAATGGACGCGATATTTCATCGAAACCACTTGGAGATATAAGGTGTACTTCAATATAACTCCTTTTTTAAAATGATTAGATAAGTGTTACATACAGAAAAAGTGGTTTTCCTCTGGCATAACTGAAAAATAAAAGATTTGGAGCGTACGCTACAAGGTTAGGTAGCACATACGAGAGCCTATATTTGATCAAGTAGATAATTAATCATTCCCCATGTTCCAAGAAGTGTTTGAAGCTTTGTGTGCGTGGGACCTCTTTGCTTAACTGACAAGTTTATAAACCTTCAAGAGACTTCGACGATATATTTATCCATTAAGATTTGGCCAATTTTGGTAATGAGATATCTCAATGGTGAGCAATCTCGTCCATCAATATCAGGTCAGTTTTGCTAATGCCGAGATACATCTTCGAAACAATAACCAGATGGGTTAAATCATAGAAAAGCTTGTGGAACGATGTAAGAAGTACATTGGAAAGCAAGGAGACTAAGTTGACAAATTATGTTGGCTATTTTTATTTAAATAAAGTAAAAAGAACTAGAGAATTATTGACTCATCCATGAATCTACGCCAAAATAACATCGAAACCTTGATGGATTCTGAAATAAATAATATTTAAACAATGAAAAATGAAGCTTTGCGATTGCTTGATTGGTATATGCCTGACAAAAAGCCTAGTTTGATATAAAACCTGATTACCTTGTATCATACATATACCCATGTACAATCACGTTACAGTAACAATTAATTTAACAAGTAAAATCAGAAAGACAGAAATAAAACGTTTTGTTCACAAAAATTATGAGACAGGAAAAAATCTGTAATCTTTAAAACATCATCGTGTTGAAGTATTCATAAACTTCAAGACTTATGTTTTCTTCTCGTACCTCTGCAAAACTATTTAAAATACTGTAACTTCTTAAATTCTGTTGCCAAGACACCTTAAGGGGTTTTCTAAATTTTATATACTAGACACTTAGTTTTAAGAGAACAATTAATTCGAAATGTTGATTACGTAGGATATATATTTACTTATTGCAAGCTGTCTAATTTAGAAAATTTAAATTTGTCTAAGCTCTTTAATTTAGAGATACTGAGACATGACAAGTTCTCTAATTTAGAGATTTTTAGTTATGGTAAGCTCTCTAGTTTAAGAGTTGTACTGCTATAGTACTCTCTATAATTTTAATGATGCATAGTTATGGTAAAGTCTAATTTATGGTTACAGAGTTCAACAAAAGCTCTCAAATTTAAGTAGGTAGATATATATGGTAGATCTCTAGCCTTGGGGATGCATATCAATAGTTTGAGGACAGTTCCAGTGGTTACTTGTTTATCTCTATTTTAAAGATGTAAATCGTTAATATGCTCTCTAATTTAGGAGTGCACATAGTTGTGGTATCTCTAATTCAGGATCATTTATATCAATGATCAACTCTATGATTCAGAGAGCATATAATTATGGATATCTCTAATTTGGGGGCTTATTTGAGATACGTAAGCACGTAGAGTAATCCATTAGCATAAGGCTTTTGAGTCGTTTCATTGCCCAAGGGCCATATTTGACCAGTCTAAGCCAAACGAAAGACAGGTAGCATCACGACGTTCATAATATATAGACTGGCACAACTTTTTTTGTTAATTAAAAATGTTTCCTACAAAGTATAGATTAGTATCAGAGTATTATTAGTTGCTGTTTTAGGATTTTATGCAGCACCCTTCTTCCTTGAAGCACAGTAGACAGCAGAACATTTGAGAAACAGTAGAGAAGTAACACCGTTTTAAGAGTAGAGAAAATTCAAACTAACTATACTTTTATGGGAATCAATACAAAAGGACTTTTAATATGACCATACAAAATTTCAGCTCATTCCATAAATTTTTGTCGCGTTTCAGTAAATTTAATCATTATTGCGTTTGAAATAGAGTTCAAATTTGAAATTTGGGAAGCTATAACTACAATTAATCTCGTTCTACAAACAGTGATTTTCAATACGGTGATGTTTGAAATTGACAGCAGCTCTAGCATTGAATATCAATGTATGTAAATGTCGTAGTCATGAAATTCCATAGTTACACCTATTCAGCGATGAAAAATTTAATTACGGCATCAAAACATGGTCTTTATTTTAGAATTTTTGTGTGTGAACTATTAGATATGAAAATGTCCCCTCGTGCAATATATTTGGATTTGAATTTGTCGAGGGAGCTCTTTCTTATTGCAGGGTAACTTTGAATTTGATCTACTATGCACAGTGCTCCAAATAAAGGTGGTTCTTTTTTTCCCTCGCGATTGTACATGGTAGCCTTTGGTTCGATTTCTTTTCAAACTCGCAACCTTATGGTTTCTAATTCTAGAGTGTACCATCTGGTCTACTGCGACTACTTAAACTCATTGAACTTGTAGTTTAGAATCAATATCAAACTGTGGTGAAAATAATGTAAAACAGAAATTAAAAAAAGCCTGGTTATGTGTTGTATTAAGTATAAAATGCGACTCTAAATAATTAACATTTCCCCAATCACCTTTCCACCACACGATAAAGAAAAATACTCACACTTCCAAATTAAAATGGCATTAACTATTATTGTTAAATTACCACAATCTACACAATCCCAATTTTGCTTTGAAATAAAAAAAAAAGTGAAACAAGGTATTTCTTAACCGTCCTTCTTACTGTCCGATTCCTATAAATTCTCCCAAAATGTATCATCACAAAACAACGTACTTAGCCCTTTCAAATATCAAAGCCACTTCTCTTGCATTGCCATGGAAATATTCATCAGCAAAGGAACATCATTTATGAAACGCTTTTGAAAGAAACAATTAAATTGATAGCTTAATTCTGTTATCAGAGTACTTATCGGAAGCATGTCATTTTTTTGCTACTAGGGAATACAGAAGCTTTGTGTCATTCGTACAACAACTAGAAAAGCGAAACCCGCATGAATTACTTATGTATCCATTTATTAAAGTGGCTATGGCATATCATAGCTGTGAGGAAGTATTATGAGCTTCCAATGACTCAATCTACATTTCGGACATGGAGTTTCAATTTAATTCCAACGTTGCTATTCAATATGCAGACATACTTTCAAAATTACTGCTATTTATTTCTATTCTCTGCCTTTTATTGTTCCTTTCTAATTAAGACTCCCTTTCGGAATCGTTCACTTTGAACAGTTTGCCACTCGAAATGATGAAAATAACGTGTTTTCTAAAACGTAACGAGTGAAGCCTGCAGACATTTTATCATTAAAAATTCATTGATTCTTCCCATAAAGTCTGTAACGGAAGCATAATAGGCATTGTCGGGTTTCGTGATAGAAATACCAATTGAGTGTCATTGCATATCAGAGGAATAAAGAATGACAATCGAGAGGCTAATAATCCGAGAAACGTTTTCGTGATTATTTTTTCAGTGTGTTTTAAAGTCAATTGATAAAGCAAAATAAATGTTTTTGTTATTGATGGTTATCAGTTGAAAGCAGGGCAGTTTCGATTGATTTATGGATGAATTTTCGTGGAAAAGAACGAGATTTGGTCAAAGTCACCAAAAACACAAACATTCTAAGCATCTTTAAATTTTCTAAAATCTATGAATCTTTTATTCTAAATTAGAAATTTAGAATAATAGATTCATAGATTTTAGAAAATTTAAAGATTCTTAGAATGTTCGTGTTTTTGGTGACTTTGACCAAATTGCTTTGTTAGGGGAAATCTAGTCAAGGTATGAATCCTAAATATAGTTTATAAAGCCTAATTTAGTGAGAAATAAAAATATATTTGGATGATATCTATCTTCCATAACGTTAGGTTGGTTTGAAATTTGATTGATTTTGTCTGTGTTTATCAAAAACAAGAGCAGTTTCATTTTTATTTATGTTATGCGTATTTGTTTTGTACACTATTCATTGATTATGATAATACACAGTTCTTGATTTATCACCGACCCGTAATTCCATACTTTTATGCTATTTAGAATTAATTATGAGTCCATGACTTGACTTGTAACATAGCATATAAACACGATATTGATTTTATATGTAGCCATTAAAAGTAAGAAGATTTTGATAGACTAATATTTTACGAATTTCTTTCTACTCTATCATTCGTTGTTCATGATAGTTCGTAATTTATCACCGACCGACTGGTATTTCGATGCTCTTACGATAGTTAGCATGGTAACGATTCTATGAATTGCAATAGCATAGCGTAACATTGATAAATTGGGATGCTGTTAGTCGTGATGCAATGTTAGGTTATCACCGAGGTTTTTTTCCTTTTATTAGACTATCGACGAATTCACTTACATTTTTCAGAGTGATTTTTGAATGTTCGAGTTTCTAGAAGGTAACTAACCTCAGCATGCATTTTTTTATATTCTAAATTGCGAAATTAATTCGGGAAAGATTCGAGACCTATGTACTCTCCGAACGACTCTGCATTCTACCAGCAACAAGAGGGCAGACTTTGCAGCAAAGACCTCAGCTATACAAAATTACTTATCTCTCCCTGTTGAAAAAGTTGAAATGTTTTTAAGGACAAAAATCAAATCAAAATGGCGAGATTCTTGGTACAAAGAACATAAAAATAAATTCCACTTTATACTGGTATCTATCACAGGATTCGGCAATGCAAATTTGAACTGGATCAATAGAGTACAACTGACAAGACTTCGCATTGGACATACCTGTTTTCGACACAGACATTTATTGATCTTTGAACCTGCTCCGTACTGTTCAACTTTCCATTGCATTTTTACTATTCGACACATTTTGACTGGGAATGTAGAGATTTCAATAATCGTAGACAAATCCAATTTGGAGTTTCAAATCCAACCTAAAAAGAACTTGTGGGAAATCCTTAGAATAAAAATTTGTTTTTATCTATCTCCGACATCGGTTTTGTGAATTTTATTTAGATTTTATACTTTAGCTAGTTTCAACTCAAAGTTGTAAATAGATAAATTTTAAAGCAGTTTTTATTTGATTATAGCTTATTTTTGTCTCGTGTCTAGTTCAGCTTGGTCATGTGTGGCCCTTGCGCCACACAAATGCCAAACCAATCAACCTCCAAGAATATATCTCAGGTTTTAACGATTGATTTTTGTGTATTTTAATACAAATAAAATATACAGATGTATACGTACGTTATTACAGTAACAGAAAGAACCGGACCGATTGTATTGTTCGAAATATAATTTTCCGATATTATTAAAGTACTAGCAATATATCCGACCTTACACTCGGTTTGAATTGGTTTACTCTTGATTGAAGAGATGATCGAAATTTATAATGACTGATGTTTTCCATAGAATAAAATCTATATATATAATTCTCTTACGTGGCACGCAAAAAAGACGTTATTTGTAATCGCGTTTTGGCAACACTGTACGATTGTTTGTTTATCGCGAAGTCTCGCGCATCGATTGAATTTATAGCGTTATCGGATGAAATTTTATTGAAAAAAAAAAAGGAAATTTTAATGAGCTGTTGCAGTTAGTTTATAATAGAAATCAAAGAAAGCGGAGGATCTTTTCAGGGCCATTTAAAAAACGGTCCTTTTCAGGGCCAACAATTATAGTTCAACAAGACGCTTGCACTACAACTTTCGGCAACAAACTCAATGAAAAAGTGTGGGTCGTTTGAGTGCTGGGAAAATGTACACACAAACAACATGCTGGGTATTCAATTTCCAAAGCAACCCTCACATTTCGAGTCAAAATTTGTACAAAGTTTTCATTTGAATTCTGATTTTAGAGATACTGTATATATTTTTTCTGTAATACAGCAAATTTAGATTTGAAAAACATTTTTTTTGGTAACATATTTTGTAAACAATCCCTTCTGCTAGGACACATGTCTACATTGAGGCGAGCGAAGCGAGCATAGGTTCGCGCAGCGAACCAATGAGGATTGCGAAGCAATCCTCCGGGGGTTGGCGAGCGTTAGCGAGCAGGGGGCAGGCCCCCTAGTAATATTTTAACACCTTTCGCCATATTTATAATTTCTGCACATTACTTTGGACACAAATCCGACACATTCATATTCATTCATGAAATACATTTCACATATATCGCACACTTGCTGTATGACAAAACTACAAAGTGCCAAAAGTGACACCAAGGTTACTACTATAAAAGAGGATTTTGAGGGATAGTTTGAAATTTCCTTTCTTAAGTTCTTTTCATGGTCAACTCAATAAATAAAAACGATGATTTACTGTGAGTGCTATCGCACTCATAGTCGACAAAACAATAGTATTTTACTTGTGCACTCTTGCATCCGGAATGCGACATTGTGGACATTCACAATATTATCCTGTCATTATGACAAATAATTTTTTAATGTTTGAAAATGACTAGTTCGGATTTTCTGAACATTATTATTCTTTCTGTAACGGTATTATTCTTTCAAAGATGGCATTATTCTTTCAATAATGGCATTATTCTTTCAATAATGGTATAATTACACTTAAAATTTGCTTTATTCTGACACCTGAAATTTAAAATCGAATACTTTGTGGTGGTATTGCATGTGATGAAAAAGTAACACAATTTATTAAAATAATAAATATTTTTAACATGAAACAAAAAAAAAAAACAGCAAAATAAAAGATGTCTGGAAAAAGTTGTACTAAAGATAGCAATTTTAGATTCCTTTTTACCTCTTGATATCGTACTTGCCATAACTTAGAACTAAAATGTGCCTACAATTTAGGAATGCGAAATTAATTCCGAGCTAAAGAAACAGAACACATCACTCACGCGATCAACCAACGTGAATTTCCGTTTCTTTCCCGGTCGATGAAGAATATCGTCTGTCCCAATTATTCGGAAATCGTTTACATTGTTTAAAGAACAAAAATAAGACTCGAAACAAATGAATTATCAGAGCTGAAATTCCATGAAAAAATAATTTTTTGAACTATAATTGCTTTTTTATAAGTAATGGTAAAGCAATCCAAATATAATCCTAATGCTCAAATACATTTGTTTTTCAAAAACTACCAAATTATGGTTGATTTAAGTAAACTTACTCAGGTGTTTTAGCAAAAATCTGATCTGAATATAACAATAAATATATGCTTTATATTGCTTTCACGGAACTACATAATAGATAATGTATAAAATAAAACACTTTGCAATCAAAAACTTTTTGAAATTACATTCATGTGATGCCTGTACAAACGCACAAACAAAAAAAATCAAACATAGAATATAAAGTCGAACAGACAGACTAAGTACTCACAGTGTCCAAATTTTCCTGAAAATATATTAAACCGTGTATAGGGAACATACATACAATACAGACAGACATACACCATATGCGCAAGAGGTGCATTTTGCATCAGAAGGGTCCAATTGTATGTATAGGGAACATACATACAATACAGACAGACAGACACCATATGCGCAAGAAGCGCATTTTGCATCAGAAGGGTCCAATTGTATATATAGGGAACATACATACAATACAGACAGACACCATATGCGCAAGAGGCGCATTTTGCATCAGAAGGGTCCAATTGTATGTATAGGGAACATACATACAATACAGACAGACAGACACCATATGCGCAAGAGGCGCATTTTGCATCAGAAGGGTCCAAAACGGTTAGAAAACATGAAATAGGTCGAAAACATTTAATGTACAAACAAACGCTCATTTTTTTCGGGAAGAAAAATTTGTTTCTGGGCATGTTTATTTCAAGTATTACATACTGCCGCTGTTGTCCATCCCTCTATGTTCTAACTATGTGCAATTGCACACCCAGCACTCTAATCAGACCGGCCTTGTGTCAAACATTTAATTTTTATTTTACTCTGTAGGTGTCTGGGGCCCATTAACTACCCCATTGGGTGAACCCCTGAGATGAAATTATTGAACAGTTTATGTCAATTTGGTTCCCTCCTCAATTAACCGACATCAAATGGATCAATTTAACTCTGTAGGTTAACATTTCACAAAAGGACATATGAGAATATTGGAACTTCACAACGCATAATTCTTTGATGGTTAGTAATGGTTAACATAATCCGATTAAAAGGCAGAAAACTTTTCTAATTACAGCAAATTGATGAAATGAAGGGGAAAGCTGCAATATTGATAGCTAAAAATAGGTGGAAGCTTAGGAAGTAATGAAAGCTTAAGCGAATTTGCTATTCTTTCATTTATTTTTTGCATTGATTACTCCTTTATGTTAATAATCGATTTTGAAATAATGTTATATGAGGATGTTGTTGAAATTAATTGAGCAAAGATATCGACCTGGTGCTTTATTTAAATGTACCGTGCTTATAGTTCTGCTTTAACCTTTAGACTACGGCTGGTGCAGCAG
Source organism: Metellina segmentata (assembly GCA_947359465.1). Taxonomy (NCBI): domain Eukaryota; kingdom Metazoa; phylum Arthropoda; class Arachnida; order Araneae; family Tetragnathidae; genus Metellina; species Metellina segmentata. Next base: position 67,333,171 of record OX375883.1, read on the forward strand.
TTGCACTTTGATCGCGCTAAAGGAAGAATTCAGACAACGACCAGAATAGCAGTTGTACCTTGAAAATTATAAGAATCGCACCAAGAAAGAATTTAGACTGCGGTCGGTACAGCAGTTGTAACTTGAAAGTTATAATAATCGCACCAAGAAAGAATTTAGACTGCGGTCGGTACAGCAGTTGTACCTTGAAAATTATAAGAATCGCACCAAGAAAGAATTTAGACTGCGGTCGGTACAGCAGTTGTAACTTGAAAGTTATAATAATCGCACCAAGAAAGAATTTAGACTGCGGTCGGTACAGCAGTTGTACCTTGAAAATTATAAGAATCGCACCAAGAAAGAATTTAGACTGCGGTCGGTACAGCAGTTGTAACTTGAAAGTTATAATAATCGCACCAAGAAAGAATTTAGACTGCGGTCGGTACAGCAGTTGTACCTTGAAATTATAAGAATCGCACCAAGAAAGAATTTAGACTGCGGTCGGTACAGCAGTTGTACCTTGAAAATTATAAGAATCGCACCAAGAAAGAATTTAGACTGCGGTCGGTACAGCAGTTGTACCTTGAAAATTATAAGAATCGCACCAAGAAAGAATTTAGACTGCGGTCGGTACAGCAGTTGTAACTTGAAAGTTATAATAATCGCACCAAGAAAGAATTTAGACTGCGGTCGGTACAGCAGTTGTACCTTGAAAATTATAAGAATCGCACCAAGAAAGAATTTAGACTGCGGTCGGTACAGCAGTTGTAACTTGAAAGTTATAATAATCGCACCAAGAAAGAATTTAGACTGCGGTCGGTACAGCAGTTGTACCTTGAAAGTTATAATAATCGCACCAAGAAAGAATTTAGACTGCGGTCGGTACAGCAGTTGTACCTTGAAAATTATAAGAATCGCACCAAGAAAGAATTTAGACTGCGGTCGGTACAGCAGTTGTAACTTGAAAGTTATAATAATCGCTAAATTGATGTCTATAGCCGTAGTCAAAAGGTTTAATATTTAAAAAGATGTATTGTTTTGTTTTCTTCAAAATTAATTATTCCATCTGACAATACTATCTGATGAGTACTACTATATCTGACTATACTATATGATTTTTATAATGAATGTAACGTTTATTTTTAATGACTACATTATTTTAAGGAGTTTTTTCAACAATTCTGAGAGTACAGGGTCTTTCAAAGCGATAAATATAATTTTCATACTTTTAATGTATAAAAGACACAAATACACAGTTTGTGCTTGATAGTCACGTGAATAGTGTATGTTGTTTTTACCTAAAATCATATGTATTGAATAACTAACCGTATGTAACCAAAAGTACAACCATAAGTAACACTATGAATATAATAAGGACCTGAGTATAATTACAGTTGACTCTTACTATATAGAAATATACCATATGATTTTAATTATGACCTAGTAATTTTTTGGTAATTTTGAATTAACGTCGTACAAGAGTAACACAAGGGGCTATTGACGATGGTCCGAGATCAATCCCTAAAAGAAAATCCGATGACAACATCACGTATTTTTTTTAACATGGAACTTCCACACCAACCCAACATGAGGACTTTCGGCCACGACAGATTTTAAGGTGCACCAGCCGCCTCTACACCAGGCCTCGAAATAGATTTTTTAATACAAGTGCACCTTGTGCACGTAAGTTTTTAAATCAGGTGCACATATTATATTTTAGGTACACATTAAAAAAAAAAACGAAATTTTAGAGTTTATGTAATGTAAACTATTTTATTATTTGGGTATGTTTTATAGGTTCGTAGTAGGTAGTAAATAAAAATATCTAAAAATCGAAATTCTCCCTTGTCCGGCGTACGGCTGTCGCGACAGTTACTTCAACAGAGCCATCTGGAAAATGTTATGATCATCGGAAAGTTCTGGTGGCAGTGACACAAGTAAACCTTCTTCCTGTATAAGCACGTTACTGCCCAGCGATTTTGTTTTCGCATAATTTGTAATTAGGAATTTTAATTACGTTCTTTTATAGCGAGAGAGATCAATACTAATATATATTGTTCAAACATCAAAATAACATAAAACACGTTCCCCCCTTCCCATTTTTTAACGTTAGGTGCATTGCGTGCACCTAGCGGGAAAAAATTAGGTGCACAATTTTATTTTCATGTGCACAGTGCACCTGTGCACCCGGGTATTTCGAGCCCTGCTCTACACCATACGCTTACAAACATCCCGGATTTGAACCATGAACCTTCCGATTAGAGGTTAATAGCTTAACCAATAATAATGACCTAGAATTATATGATGACTACTACTCCTTTCTGACTACATTTTTTTATTTTAATAATTAATTTTATAATTGCTTCTAAAGGCTGTATTATATTAAGGGCTGTTGTTCGACAGAAAACAAATCAACTAAAAGTACAAGGTGTCTTAAAACGATATAAACAATAACATGACTTTTTTACGTTTGATATAAAAAAAAAACAGAATTACTACACAGTTTATGCTTGAGAATCACGTGAGTAGTTCTGAAATCATGTGATACAGCTACAGAACGTGAACCAGCCTTCGTTGTACACGGTGTTGCGGTAGCTGGGTTGAAATAGTAACGGACTAGCTACTGAAGAGTTGCTACTTAGAATCCTAGCAAAGACCATCGTGGACAAAGGGGGCTCACGTTAGTTCTATAGGGAGCTCAAATGTTGTTGGCCTGGTGTGGTAGTTTGCAGAGTGGGGTACCAGGACCTTATCATCCGACCGTGATTTAAAATTACACGATAATGTCCCGAGATCTTCTCATTAAGTAGTTGATCCCGGATCGTTAGGAATATCCCGTTGTGTTTCTCCAGTGAAACTTTAATCAAATACCTATCTACATTTGTACACGATGGTCTTTGGATGGATTCGAACTCACCACCCTCCTGTTGCTTATTCGTTACTCTTGCAACCAGGCTCCCGAGGCCTCGAATATCCGGGGAATGTGCCATCTAAGAACAACTTATCCCATGTTAGTAGAAAAGATCATTACAGTACACCAGGCCCGTGATGCCCATACACACCTAAGGGAAATGGTAAGATGTCCATGCTAAAGAAAGATAAATGAGTGATAAAACATTATATTGATTTTCAAAATGGGATTCAGCGTAAAAATGTGAAAAAATAAAAATGCATATTTTCCCAATCAAATCCTGCAGCGTTTAAATAGAAATGTTAAAAAAAAAGTATGCGATTGTGATTACAAACTGGACTGTCGATTAAAGCATGTTGCATAGTTTACACACATGGGCAATCTCCTAATAAAATATGTATGTGGGTGAATATGGTGTATGTGGGTACCTTCCATATAATTGAGTTTAAGCCACATCGGAATGTCTAAGAATACCAATAAGAACAGACGAGTTGCTCAAAGGTTGTATAGTAACGAGATATACTCACTCAAAATCTTGCAAATGTGCTCCAACACTGCATATCTAACTTTTTTTATTTTATTGTAAGCATAAAACCAGTGAAGCCACAAAATTGCCACAGTTTAAAATACCTAACTTCTGAATGATGTTGTGTAAAATGAGCAACACACGCTTCGCACACATGGACAATCTCCTAACAAGAGATATCTGTTATTGTAACGAGAATGTTCTATATAAGTGAGTTTAAGCCACATCGGAATGTCTAAGAATGCCAATAGGAACAGACGAGTTGCTCAAATGTTGTATAGTAACGAGATATATTCACGTAAAACCTTGCAAATGTGCTCCAACACTGCATATTCAATTTTTGTATTTTATTGTAAGCATAAAACCAGTGAAGCCACAAAATTGCCCCAGTTTAAAATGCATTACTTCTAAAAGATGTATGATAAAAGGAGCAACACACGCTTCACACACAGGAGCAATCTTCTAACAAGAGCTGTCTGTGAGTAAAATGAATGTTTTTTTAAGCGAGTTCAAGCAACATCAGAATGTCTAAGGAGGCCAATAGGAACAGAAGAGTTCCTCAAAGATTGTACAGTAACGAGGCATATTCACGTAAAACCTTGCGGACGTGCTTCGATGCAACCTTCCCGATTTTATTTTTGTTATCGTAAGCATAAAACCACTAAATTGCCCTCTAGTTTAAATATACCTCACTTCGAAACAATAGTAAAAACGTTTTTGTGGAGCATATACGAATGATTTTAAGGATCAGTGTACCCAAAAGTACGTTCTTCCTAATGGTCAAGAATGCAAATAGCCTCGTAATCCTAGACATTAAAGGGTAATGGAATCTGACATGCAATCAATCTATTTCTTCACGATACGCTATTATTTCAACTACAAAGATGTAATTGAGAACGTTTCAGGCTTAATAATTGTTTTTCAATTGAGAGGAACGAATTGTAATCATACGGCAGTGCTACTTAATTAGAAACAACGAAGGAAATTTTTGTAGAAGTAATTATTTTCCTACTGAGAAATTCTTTGTGATTAAATGGTTTTGTCATTTAAGTTTGGAATAATTTTTTCGCCATTTTTCTTTTAAGTAATTAAAATTTTCTTTGGAAAACGAAATGCTTTGAAATTATGGGATTAGTAAAGAGATAGTAAAAGCACATTTTTCAGCATGTTGAGAACAAACTCGCTTGTTTATGCACTGAGGCTGCAGGTAGTTTATAATATTTTGAGGAAACACGAATGCGATTAATATACTCACCACAATATTTATTTTGGCATTGGTGTGTGCTTGTGGTCGTAATTACCATACTTAGTTAACAGAAATAAGTTTGCTAGAATTTAATAAAATATTTACAAAGATGATCAGCTCGTCAAACCTACACTGATAGCGAAATTGCTTTTGAACCTTAAGATGAAATATCTCGTTCATCAAGATACGACGAATTTTGCTAGTGACTAAATATATTGTCATCAAAGTCTAACTGATTTTTTTATTATGACAAGAACAAGATTTGGTTACTCTTCTAAAATCGAGATCTTTCGCTCATCAGGACCTGGCAAATTTTCTTCTAATGACGAGATATCTAGTCCATCAGAATATGGTTAAGATTCCTTAAATGACGAGATATCTCGCCCATCAGGATCTGGTCAGTTTTCTTCTAATGCCGGTATGTCTCGTATATAAGAATGTAGCCAATTTTCTTGTAATGAGATATCTCGTCCATAAGAATCTGGTTAGTTTTCTTCTAATGACAAGATGTTTCATCCATAAGAATCTGGCCAGTTTTCTTCTAATGACGAGATGTTTTATCCATAAGAATCTGGCCAGTTTTCTTCTAATGACGAGATGTTTCATCCATAAGAATCTGGCCAGTTTTCTTCTAATGACGAGATGTTTCATCCATAAGAATCTGGCCAGTTTTCTTCTAATGACGAGATGTTTCATCCATAAGAATCTGGCCAGTTTTCTTCTAATGACGAGATGTTTCATCCATAAGAATCTGGCCAGTTTTCTTCTAATGACGAGATGTTTCATCCATAAGAATCTGGCCAGTTTTCTTCTAATGACTAGATGTTTCATCCATAAGAATCTGGACAGTTTTCTTCTAATGACGAGATGTTTCATCCATAAGAATCTGGCCAGTTTTCTTCTAATGACGAGATGTTTCATCCATAAAAATCTGGCCAGTTTTCTTCTAATGGAAAGGAACCTCGGCCGTCAAGATCCCGCAGTTATGATTCCTACAACTAACTCTAAGTGCATTTATCTACAATGTCAGTAAAACTTTATGTATGCATGTGTATTTACATTCTCTATCTTGTGTTTGGCTCAGCTTGGTCAGTTGTGTACTTTTTGCTGTAAAAGACTACCACTTTGCTACTGCACATCTCACTATTGTTGATGAACTTGATGACCTCTTCCTTGTGAAAACGTTTTTGTTTATGCCCCCCCCCCAGATAGGATTTGCAAAAACTTTATTACAATTTCTGAAGCGTTTGAGAATTTTGTTCAGTTGTTAATTTTTAATCAAGTCTTCAATCAAACATTCATGATTTTTACTTCATACAGCAGTACAAGAATATTAAGATGTATCAGGGATACTGCCTTTTTTATGGTAGTTGAATTCACTTTAGCGACGCGCTATTGGTTACCGACCGGAATCAATCCCGATGAGCCGTTCCAGAATATAATTTTATCAACGTCCTATAATGTATATGTATACGAGACACGTATCACGTGTACGATTTAAATGCATCAACAGTCACATCGCTAATGTTTCAAATGTTTACCTAGGTAGAATTTCTTTTTAAACGATTGAAAATTCTATCAAAAGTGAAAAAGTAAAATATTTAGCTAAGTCTGCATATAATATCATGATAAGTTCAAACAAATATTAATAAATCGCCGAATTTCGTACATTTCCATTACAATTGAAGATAATGAAGCGGTAAAGAAATCTTCTATAAATGAATTTTTACATGAACAAGGACTAATTTATACACTACATTAAACTTTATCAATAGTTCAAGACAGTATGTTATATTTGGAAACCGTTAAATAGGTACATATAAGTCGAATATATGTTTGAAATGTTGAATGCTTGAAGACACTAATTTAAAGAGTTAGAAAAAAAATTTAATGAAACGAACATTTCCATTACACTTGAAGATAGTGAAGCGGTAAAGAAATCTTCTATAAATGAATTTTTACATGAACAAGGACTAATTTATACACTACATTAAACTTTATCAATAGTTCAAGACAGTATGTTATATTTGGAAACCGTTAAATAGGTACATATAAGTCGAATATATGTTTGAAATGTTGAATGCTTGAAGACACTAATTTAAAGAGTTAGAAAAAAAATGTAATGAAACGAACATTTCCATTACACTTGAAGATATTGAAACGGTAAAGAAATCTTCTATAAATGAATTTTTACATGAACAAGCACTAATTTATACACTACATTAAACTTTATCAATAGTTCAAGGCAGTATATTCTATTTAGGAAACCGTTAAATAAGTACATATAAGTCGAACATATTTTTTAATGCTTGAAGACACTAATTTAACTAGTTTGAAAATAGTTAGTGTTGGATTAAACGCATCGTCTGTTTTGTATACTTGAATAGTAAGTTTCAAACATTTATTCAGCTAACTTTTAATTTTTACAAATAAAACTCCAATTATCTAAATACTGTCCTTACAAAGTTAACGATGTTAGAGGAAATTGTGTCCTTTTCCCTTTTCTAAAGGTGAATGAAATAAAACAGACTCAGCAAACGAACTTTGAATTTTTCTTTCTTTAGGGCTGCAAATAACAGCCTGCTTTTAGAATGAGTTCTTTTTCAGGGTACGAACGTATTCCAGGAATTTTATAGTTCCTTTTTAACATTTTTTCTCATTTTGTACATTCTTATCGTTTCACAAAACAAAATTTTGACGTGCAGCGTTAAACTAAACTGTAAAGCTTTTCCAGCGAAAAATGTTTCGCCAGGCTTTGCTAGGGAACATAAGTTTTGCTTCTTCGTTTTACATTTTAATGCACCTCGCTTCTAAAGCATATTTGTTTCTTATTTGTGCGTGATTTTTTTTTGTGTGTTTTACTTATTCGCGTTTGGCAACTAAAAAATGCACAGATGGCGCCTGTAACCAGGATATGCAAAATGGTCCTAGGGCTTGCAAATTTCCTTGAGAATTGTGTGGAAATACTTCCTCAAAAAGGTGAAAGGTATACGATTTCGTATGGCTAACCTATTCACCAGGCTAAATGCCTGAAACAGACAATTTATAAAACGTTGATTAAAATTAACCCTCCAAGTGATTTTGACCAGATATCTCGTTCAACCCGATCTAACCAATTTTCCAAATACCAAGATATCTCGCTTGTGTTGATAGTGACGAGTTCAAGACTTGGACTAGTTTTCTTTTAGTGACGAAGTATCTAGATCTGGTTAGGCTTGCTAATGAGGAGATACCTTCAAGAGGGTTAATACTACAGGTATGAGCTTACAAGTATATCAGTAGTAACACACAACGGTATTGATATTTAGGTATTGACTAAAGCAACACAATGGGCAATTGTCGACTGTCCGGGATCAAATCCCAAATGGAAAAACCCGAGAGCAACACCGCGAATTTTGAACCACGGTCATATGACGAGGCAACACCAGAGCTGGCACTCCACTCTCAAATCTTCCACATTACCAACTTGAGAATATTTGAGGCCACGACAGATTTAACGTGCAACATCCCCCCTCGGTAAACGACGGTTTTGAGTTGCGTTCGAACTCGCAACTCGTAACACTACCGTAAGCGTGGGACATACTTTGCCAGAAATCTTAATCTGTAAAAAACATTTTATCTTGATGACAACAGTTATATACGAAGCAGAAAATTGGAACTTCTAATGAAACGGACGAAGTATTTGCAAATGATATATCTCTTCCGGCCGCTCGCTTGTGAGATCTTCCGGTGGCGGCCACGTGGAAAGATGTACGAATCCAAATGCAGGACTAATTGACTTGAATGAGGGAAATTGCTCGACCTTCTAATGAAATAGAGAAGTATATGCTCACAGCTTCATATTATTTCTTCCAGCTTCTCGGTTTGAAGATCTGCCACGTGGCTGTGGGTAAAAGCATGAATCCTATATCATTGATTGGTTAAAGTTATTTTCCACCATGATAAAAAGCACAACTCTGCGCTTCGACAACCAATCAGCTCTGTCAAGTCTTAAACCCTCACGACTCCTCCCACGTGGTCCTTTTTCTCCATTTGGTGGTCGATGGGGAAAACACTTGTTTGCGCTTGAATAGCCAATCAGGTCAAGTTGACACCCAAGTTCACGTGATCAACACTTTTGAGAATTCAGAATAACAACTCCTTTCATGTGTCCTGTTAGATTAGAATATTGATAAATCTGATGCGTGTGCTTATAAAAAGAGTTTTTGAGAAAGTTTTTCTAGATTTGCTTTAAATAAATATTCATATTGTTAAATTATTTTTGATGCTGAAAGGAAACTTCTTTGTCCACTTTTTGTTTACATATTCGCCTTGGATATCGCTCAAGTTCACCTGCCAACCTAAATGTATGATCGTTGTATTATGGTTATTTTTCTGTACAGAATCATGTAATAGCTGAAAGGATTTATTTTGCGCTATCCTTTTACAGCATTTTATTACTTTGTGTCATTCAATGATGTAGTACGGAAATAATTCCTTATAAAATCTGTTTCTTGTGCAGGCAAGCTAAATCTAGTCCATAAGTTATTTCACCTTAAGAAACGCCAAAGCGAATATAGAACTGAAATATAAATTACTCTGGATAGATTACCAGAGAAGCGAGGATGTGACCATGAGAGGTATATTTATGTTCCAACTCCAATTAGTCGGAAAGACCTTTTAACCATGATCAAATTAAATGGATTTCAAATGTCCACTGGTCAATGTAAATATGTCCGTTTAGTGATTTATATCACCCAATAATTATAGGGGACCTCTGAGATGTTTTATCTGATACCATGATAATGGCAGGGAGGAAGTTACCTAGATATTATTACCTAGATTATTGTTTAGAAGTTTCGTGTTAGCAGGCGTTTCGTAATAAGCAAGAGAACTATTTGAACCAAAAGTGTTTTTTTACGGAACCAGTAATTGAGTTAAGGTATTTGACAAAATCCAGAGTTCCTTTTTTTAAATGCTCAGATTATACATTTTTGTAAGGTGAAACAACTTATAAAAACACATTATAAAACAAAAAGTATTGTTGTTTATTATTTAGCAAAAATTGAGAAATTAAGGTAAAAATGTCGTGAACTAAAAACCATTACAACTGAAAATATCATGATCATATTTGCTTAAAATTTTGCATAGGCTTCTAAATATGTATATGTTAGGGCTTGAACTAAAGTATATTAAATACTCCTTTCAACTGATGACATATTGTGCACAATGTACAATGCAAGGACACACATGAAATTTTCAAAATTTTTATTGCATTTACCATGCTTTATAACACTGAAATCTGTCTAAAAAGCTTTCCTTTCAAGATAACTCTTATAAATCAACCCTTCCAAAACAAATCTAAAGATCGTTACACCAAATTTTGTTCAAAAGTGCAATATATAGTGCATATTAAGCTATCGCGTTTCTCGTGCAAAATATTTGCTCAAAATCACAATCATATAAAAAATGCTTTTTAAGTATTAAAAATGAATTTAGAAAACAACTGACGAGATCTTATTAAATCTTTGTAAAGACAGAAGCCTACATTTTAAGAATATTGAATTAAATGAAATAAGAAATGTCTGTCAAAAATCGAGTTTTATCATAATAAGATACCTCAAATACTAAGGAGAGTACATAAGTAAAAGTAGAAGTATCAACCAGTTTAGGTAGCTTCCAGCGGTAATTTACAGGTTCTGAAAATGTCGGTAAATATCAAAACCTAATATTCTCTTGCATCTCTTCCAGAAACTGTAACCAGTGTCCTCGGTATCACAGGCAGTAGGGTGGCCCTGCCATGCAACATCACCCCACCCGGACAAGAGGACGCAGTCGCCCTCATCCTGTGGTACAAGGATGACATCACCAAACCCATCTACAGCGTAGACGCCAGGAAGACCAGCGTAGACCAGGCAAGGCATGTAAAGGGGAAAGCCGTGACTAACAGAGTGAGCCTCAGCCTTGAAGACCACCCCTCTATGCTGTACCTGGAGCACTTAACGGAGGAGGATGAAGGGGAGTACAGATGCAGAGTGGACTTCAGAAGGGCAAGAAGCAGGAATGGGATTGTCTTCTTGCAACTAGTTGGTGAGTACTAATGTGTGTCTACCTGTTCGTCTATGTGAGATGAATCATCACAGAACTTCAATTGATGATACTTAAAATGTGTCTACCAGTTATATCTATGTGAATTGAATTACAATAGAACGTCTTCAATTATAGTTAAGGATACTTAAGTGTATCTAAGATACTTAAGTGTATCTAACTGTTATTCATATGTGAATAGAATTATCACAGAGAACTTCAATTAGTTGCTGATACTTACGAGTATCTACCTGTTATGTGTACGTGAATTGAATTATCACAGAATTTCTTAGTTGATGAGTATTTAAATTAGTTGATGAGTACGTAAGTGTGTCTATCTGTTGTCTATGTGAATTGAATGATCACAAATACACGGAACGCTGTCATAAAACAAAATATATCAATTTTTTGGTCAAAATTTATTACACTTTCTTAAAAGTAATCTCTTCCGACTTCAATGTATTTCTGCCAACGTTTTTTTCCAATCCTCAAAACATGGTATAAAGTCTTTTGTGTGAAACCTTTTCAGGATTTGTATCAAATGTTCTTTTATTACATCAATAGACTCAAAGCGGTGACCACGAAAAGGGAGTTTCACCCGTGGAAATAATAAAAAGTCGCACGGTGCCATATCAGGTGAATAAGTTACTTGTGGAGCATTTGTTGAATGCCTTGTCAAAAAATCACGAATTATAACAGCATTGTGAGAAGGTGCAGTATCGTAATGCAAAACACATCGCACCCCTTGCAAGAAATTTGACAACAAAGAAACTTCAACTTAAAGGATGCTATAAAACTTATATCGAAATAGAATAAGCTTCTTTAAAGTTAAGGTAAGTATTTATGGTGGTAACTTCTATTATATTCTATAGAATAGTAATATAACAGGCTGAGGCACCTCATGCATATTTTTCAATGCCATAACATCAAAATGTTTATATTTTGACGTATCACTTTTCTTGCTGGGGTGCGACATGAGCTATCTCTCCCCACAATTCAGGTCCTTTTTGACTTGTCGTTTCGACGAATAATATAAGAACTTGCTCAATAATGTCCTTATAGTTAAAAGACGATCACTAAGCACCCTTTCTCTGACCTGATTGACATATTGATCATTTGTCGAAGTGAATGGTCTACCAGATAACGAATCATCTACGACAGATTCTCTACCTTCTTTAAAATTTTATATCAATCACATACTGTTGTTTTTGATAAATGGTCGTCTGTAAAAGCTTTATGCGTCATTTTAAATGTGTTCGTAGCAGAAATGCCATTGCGGAAACAAAAAATATAATGCATGTCCTTTGCTCAATTACATTCGTCATTTTGGAAAATCAACGAAGTTAAAATTACGATATTGCGGAGAACAATGCCTATATCCTTTTAGAAATTACTACACCTCACATTTATTTTCCTCTCTCATTGTTACAATCAGCACTTTTCAGTTTTCTCATAAATTCGTTGCAATACACAATTCTTAAGACATCGGCACGACTTTCATCTTTAATCTTTAAAAGTTCGGAAGTAGATTATTATCCAACTAAAGCGGCAGCACTAAGACTTAAATTATAAGAGCAAATCGATTAGCAAACATTCAAGCACATACTTTTAAAATATTTCGTGTTCAAGGTATTATAATAAGTATTGCCACAGTGTCAGATACACTCCATTCAAACTAAAGTAATTAATACCCGTATTTCTTCAAGATATCTAGTTTAAAAGACTGCTATTTTTCACTCAAAAATACACCGTTAGTGCCATTTAAAGAACGTATATAAACTGTTGACACAAAATAAATAATTGTCCGGAGTAAATATAATATATCTTAAACAGAAAGAATGAGGCAACTGAAATAGGGGAAAAGACATTTAGATTACGTGAAATTCGCTTACTTCTGTGAGAGAGAGGATTTTTTGTGTGGTCTGTTTAATGGGGGGTACTCAAGTGCAGTTTGAACTAATTGGCTATTTTAACCGAAAGTCATTAGTTAAATGATGGTTATTAAAATAATGGATGCGATAGTTTTACTGCTGCTTTATCGAATCGGAAACTATATTTCAATTCCAATGCTGCACGCATTATGGAGAACGAAGAAAAACCTGAAATGAGTTCTCTCTGATTTTCAACTAAAAGATTTAGAGATGTTAATTAAAGTACATATAAATTACCTCGTGTCTTCAAAATTTATACAGTGTTTAAATGTTCGGGCCACAATAATTTGCATACAGTTATCAAAATCCTTTACAAGGTAAATCTGGTAGGTTAAAATAAATATGAGTAAAATGGTGAATGGAGGATATTTTACCCAGACTTTATATAAAGTATTAATGGAACAAAAACACATTAGCAGACACTTTTTTAGAAGACATTAGATTCGTATTTTCATAGTGATCAGAAATACATTGTACTTTTGAAATATCAGTAAATATATATAGCAATGTAAAAACTCATAGTTTATATTGTTTAATAAAAAAAACGTAGTTAGTTAAGAGCTGTATATGAAAATTATATCTTTGTCAGTTGATTAGTTTCTGCTCTAATCTAACGTTATCAGCCACACAGATGATGTATATCTCTTCCATTCAAAATTTTAGTCCGTAAATTACATTTTTTAATAATACAAAATGCATAGTAGAATCCTTGAACACCCACGTGCCAACGAACGTTAATGGTACAATTATGGTGATTAGTAATTTTTTAATTAACGTCGTACTAGAGCAGGTATGGGCAACCTTTGGAAAGTTGCGGGCTAAACTTTAGGATTTTAATGAAGTCACGGGCCGTAGATAATAGGTAGTTGTAAAAAAGTAATAATGATAAGGTTTATTTTATTTTATATATTTATAAAGTAGAATGGTAAAGTTACATGAACAGAATAATATCGTATTGATTAAGTATTTACTTACAATCACCAGAAATTAATGAGAAGTTTGAGCTTGAACTTGAGAAACAAGATAATCAATGTTGGGATCAATCCCACTGATACACAGTATGCAGAGTGTTTCCCAAATTTTCATCTGTAAGCCTGGTACACGATACTTCGATTTATTAATTTTCATCATGGAAAAGACTATCCGAGTATTGTTGATTTGTATCAGTGTTTTTACAACAATCACATCCGCAAGTAAGGAATGGAATCAAGAAGGGCAAGGCCGTTACTCGGATACAATTAATAACGAAATGTATAATTATTATTCCCGATTATCCGTGGAATTGTTTGGCACGACGTGTCGCCGATAACTTGTCTGGCGACTTTGAAACCTCGTTTTCATTTAATTGTTCAAGAAAACAGGCTCAGCTATCTCATACATCAAATACTTATTTTATTAGTAATAATAACTATATAAGGTAGTATTGGAAATACCAACTTTTAAATTTTTAAATTCAGGTGTGCCGCAAATAATTCAAGATATATTTAGTGTGCCGTCAACTAAAAAAGGTTGAGAAACACTGACCCAGGTTGTTCAGGTTTTTGTTCCCCCCTCCCCATCTCTTGTTGGCGAGAACCGAGAATATTTACTTTTTTACGGAGCGCGATTTTAAAATGTTCCGCGGGCCGGATCAAAAGCCGGAGCGGGCCACATCCGACCCTCGGGCCGGGGGTTGCCCATATATGTACTAGAACAACACAGTGGGCTATTGGTGATGGTCCGGAATCAATTACATAAAGGAAAGATCCGTGGACAACACCACTTAATTCTGAACCACGATCAGATGACGAGACAATACCTGAGCTGGCACCCCACTCTCCAAACATCCATACCAACCCAACGTGAGGACATTCGGCCACGACAGATTTGAGGCGCACCTGCCGCCTCTATAATATACGCTTACAAAGTAGGGATGCGACATCGATGTCGATGTTTTTTAAAAAAACATCGACGTATTTAACATCGATGTATTGAAGTCGATGTTTTTGTAACATCGATGTTATACTTGTCGATGTTTTTACGTTGTCGATGTTTTATTTTTGAATGAAAAAAAATACCGTTTTAAAAATTTAAAAACTAACCAAGTAGCATAATTTTTAAATTCAGCAAATCGAACGTACTTTTAGACCAAAGGGCCAGTGGGTGTGAAGGGTCTGAAAAGTAGGGATGCGACATCGATGTCGATGCTTTCACAACATTGATGTTTTGGAAAAAAACATTGATGTATTGGATCCGATGTCCCATCACTAGTTGCTAAACCAGTTTTAAGAAATGGGGAAACAAGTTTAAATACACTGAATTTTAAAAACATCGATGGTTTGTTGACGATATGTATTATCAACATCGATGTTTTGCTGTCGATGTAGCATCACAAGTTGCTAAACCAGTTTTAAGAAATGAGTGGAAAGAGTTTAAATACACCGAATTTTAAAAACATCGATGTTTAAAAACCTCGATGTTTAAAAACCTCGATGTTTTTGGGTCGATGTATTCATCGACCCAAAAACATCGACCAAAAACATTCATTTTGGGTCGATGTCATCAACATCGATGTTTTATTTTTGAACATCGATGTTTCAAAACATCGATGTTTTGCTATCGATGTCGCATTCCTATTACAAAGCTCCAGGAAGCTTGCGATATCTAGAGGCTAACACCTTAACCACAGACCGGTTGGTCGGCGGCTACAAATATGAAAGTGGCGTATAGGTATAGTATAGTGAATGTTGAAACTAAAATAATTGTGTTTAGACCAAAAAACTTACATACTCATCAAACTCGTCAACTCATTCACAATGTAACTCTGGAAGATTAAAATAAACTAGGGGGCCCGCCCCCTGCTCGCTAATGCTCGCCAACCCCAGGAGGATTGCTTCGGAATCCTCATTGCTTCGCTGCGTGAACTTATGCTCGCTTCGCTCGCATCAATGAAGACATGTGTCCTAGCAGAAGGAATTGCTTACAAAATATGATATTCCAAAAAAAATATTTTTCAGATCTAAATTTTTTTTGCTGTTTTTCAGAAAATATATATATACAGTACCTATGGAATCATAATTCAAATGAAAAACTTTGAGCAAATTTTGACTCGAAATGTGAGCGCTGATTTGGAAATTGAATACCCAGCATGTAATTTGTGTGTTTATTTACCCCTGCTCTCGAGTCACCCACGCTTTTCCATTGAGTTTGTTGTCGAAAGTTGTAGTGCAAGCGTCTTGTTGAACTATAATTGATGGCCTTGAAAAGGACCTTTTTTTTAATGGTCCTGAAAAGATCCTCCGCTTTCTTTGATTTCTATTATTAACTGCAACAGCTCAACTAAAATTCATTTTTTTTTCAATAAAATTTCATCCGAAAACGCTATAAATTCAATTGAAGCGCGAGGCTTCGTCATAAACAAACAATCGTACAATGTTGCCAAAACGCGATAACAAATAACGTCTTTTTTGCGTGCCACGTAAGAGAATTATATATATATAGATGTAACAAGTGTAATTGATTAATGGAGGATTTTAGGTGTATCGTATAGTGACATTATTGGTATATCAGGGACAGGTATGACGTATACCACTTTCATTTAACTTTTAGATAGTAAATTTAATTGCTTCATAAGCACAGAGTACATAGTTTAAGTCCTTATTCACCCACGTAACCATCGAATGTAGATATTTACAGATTTGAAAGTGGGATTATAACTATAGATAATGTATAGTGATTATGTACTACAAGATGATACCACTTGTATCGTCTCTAGAGCAAACTATTCGCAATTAACTTCTCTTTTCCCGAAAAATATGCATTATACATAAAGAGTCTCTTCAAGCAACAGCGAATTAGCTGGCATTCTACAGTTATGTGGGTGTAAGGACTTCGTTTTTTATGCTCTTTGTAATCTTATTGAAAACCCATCATAACAAATTCATTTACCGTATTTTTATTTGTACATCATCATCACTATATCGTTATTTCTAGCTAAAAATACCAATAGGATGAGGATATTTAAGAAAAGTTTTAATACCTTTTAAAGTATGATTTATTTTAAATCTGCAACGAATACCATAGGAGAGTAAGAGGTTATGTCATCCTACACATTTTTATTAACCTTGACCAATACTTGTACAAACTAATTTTAAACATTCAATTTTCATTCTCGTCCACTGTCAAACTTATATAGTCTGGCAAAGTGATGTGATTAAATACATGATCTGGAATGGAAGATTGATTGAGCAGAACGTGGTGTAGCATAAACAATTGATGGATTACGATTTATTAGCATAGATGACTGATTGAAAATGGCATGGCCTGGTATGAATGACTGATTTAACATGGTTTTGCATGAATTACTGAGTATAACGTTGCATGGATTACTGATAGAATATGACATGATCTGGGAACGGATGACTGATTTAATGACATGGTCTGACATGAACGACAAATTATGCATGATGTGGTTCATCATGGGTGACTGATTGAACATGTCATATAATACAATGGACTCTTTAACACCAATAATGGGTGATTTATTTAATATGAAATGGTCTGACTTCAAATGACCCATTGAATATGACATGATCTGGAAAGGATGACAGAACTGATATGACGTGGTCTCGCATGGTTGAATGATTGATCGTGACATGATTTGGCATGTATAACTGATCTAACAGACATTGTCTGTCATAAAGAACAGATTGTATGTGACATGGACTGGGATAATATAATAATATATTTAACTAAACCTCGTTTAGTAAAACAGGATTTTAAGCTACAAATCAAACATAGACAAATGTTTATGTCCAGACAATGTAACAGTACAACGTTAAAAACCATATCTACCAACGCAAAGGAAAACAGTCTTGAGTTACTAAACTAATACACAACTCAAATAGTGTGCAATTATAATGTTTCCTTCAAGCGAAGTATTAAAAGAGTATCAAAAATAGGCATAATGTTAAAATTGCTCTTAAAGGTCAAACATCAAATAATTTTCCGTATCACAAGAGTTGTTACCGGGAAATATTAATTAACTAAAATTACGACGTTCTCTCCAGGAAGGAAATTGTGACAATGCTAAAAAACGTAATTTGCGATAATGCTGCATGATTAGAGTTACCGGTTCTCTTCGAATTTCATTAAACAATGACTTGCCTTCCAGCTGTTTCTTCGTTATAATTAGAATTCATTTGATAAGCTAACAATCAGCAAGTTGAAGAAAGGTAATACTTGCGCATGTAATATTTCAATCAAGTTTTCTCAATGAAATAACTTTAATCTTTAACTTTTCCCTATTATCTCACAAGCAATTATTACGAATAAATGCCAGTTTTTCTCCATATATCGCTTATAAACCTTTCTAACACTCACGTGGACTGTTTGATACTGACATTTTCTATTTCCGTTCTTAACTGGCATTTTATGTATCAACATTCTAACCCTCCTTCTTGTGATATCTCTACATATATATATATATATATATATATATATATATATATATATATATATATATATATATATATATATATATATATATATATATATATATATATATATATATATATATATATATATATATATATATATATATATATATATACATATATATATATATATATATATATATATATATATATATATATATATATATATATATATATATATATATATATATATATATATATATATATATATATATATATATATATATCTTGATAAGGTTAACTGTCATTATTAGATAGACAGTAAGAAGAAAATCTAAATTCTGGGAAGTTTAAACTTTTGTTTAATGAATTTATTTAAACTTAATATTCTTCCTAAGTGTTTACTTCGTAAGTTACTCCTGGATTCTATTCAATAATTTACTAGGTTTTTGGGGTTTTAAATTTAAGTTGTTAGCATAAGCTTCTGTAACGATTATTTACCAACGAAACTCGGGAATTGCTTAGGAACATTCTTAACACCATTTAGTCGAATTCTTGAATTCCAGGTATTTCGATATTCATTGTGTACTCAATTTGGAATTTATGTATCAACATATTAATTCTTATTAATTCATAGCAAACGAGGTCTTCACTACGTTTTCAATCACGTAATTTTAATCAGGATACATTGAATTTTTGAGGCTAGTCTCTTTTAAAGTAGGCGTCTTTGGATCTTGCTCATTTCTTTCAGCGTCTCTTCTACTTTCAAAACACTACCAAATCTATTGTTGGAATCGTCTTCAGATGTCTCGTCATATACACCGAACAGCCTACACCGTGCGAAGAATTTTCCTTTTCAAAGGTTATTTCAGCGTTGGGAAGTCGCAGGGTGTTGAATTCGGTTTGTATGGAGGCTGAGTTACCTGGGATGATTTGCTGTTTTCCAAATACGACATTGCACCAAATGTGATGAATGGATGGACGTATTGTAGAGAAGAATCTGCCATTCACAGATTGTCCATAGTCGCGGTCGTTTCTATGTAATATATTTCTAATGCAGCGAAGCACATAAAGAACATACTCTTTATTACTAATTGTTTGACTTGGAGGAGAATATTTGTGATGAATAAAAGCTTCACAAACAGAAATCCCAATCAACACTGTCTTGAAATTCCTTTCTACTTGCCGTTACTTCTTCATTGGGAAATCTCTTCCAATTTAAAAAGATACTTAATCATCTGTACATTTTCTAGGGACGAATTTTCAAGTTTACTCAAAAATTGTTGCATTAATTACACGGTCATTTTGAATGCTACGGTCTCACAGAATAAACGTTCATTCAGTGGGTGTAGCCAACACCTCCCTTAAATATATAGGATGTGTTGGCGTAGCACCCAAGTGGTTTGTCCAATGAGTTCCTGACTTTTCACGTCTGCGCTCCAATATCACCTCTCCTTGGTTCCAAAATTACACAAACCATGCTGGTTACGTTACGAATGTCTGGATACTTTCCGCATAATGACCTCGTACTAAATGAAATCTAGATTTTAATGATTTTTCACATATTTGTTTTACAAATTCATCCAAGTTTAATAAATGTATATTCTAATTTACTGCGTTTCAGGGTTGTTTCTGTAAAAACTATATCGATATAACTTTAAACTGATGATTCAACCTCCTTCACAGAGATTCATACATAACAAAACAGGAAGGCAATTTGTGATCGTTACTGCAGAAAGCAGATATATTGCAATGAAATATAAAATGTAATAAACTTTATAATGATCGCTGCGTATTTTGGATTTAATAAGGCACTTGTAACAAACAAGCTGTCAGAAAATGAAAAATACGTTAACTTTTTCTACTATTTTACTTCTGGATTTTAATTGGAGATGAAATGCTTTAAGACTTGTCATTCGCGTTTATGTTATAGGGTATAACAGAATCACTGAAAAGCTATAGGTGATTCTTACACTAGTATTCATGCTTTGAAAGTTACTTGATAATAGAGTGGCATAAGTAACGTCGTTAAAGTTTAACATGTCAGATTTCAACAAATCCTAATAACAAAAGTCCTATCAAATGCTTACTTATCTTAAATATTAAAGGGGTACCGGTAGCACAATTTGTAGAGTCTCGGAATACAAACGGAGGATTGAGTCATAAAACTCGATTCCATCCAAGAGTAGTCGTGTGAGAGGGAGCTGTTGCACATTAAATCTGTCGTGGCCACATGCTGGTGAGGTAAACAAGATTGGAGAATGGGATATTAGGTCGGGTGTTGCTCAGGTCATTCGACCAAAGATCAAAACTAAAGTCGTTAAAGTTTAACATGTCAGATTTCAACAAATCCTAATAACAAAAGTCCTATCAAATGCTTACTTATCTTAAATATTAAAGGGGTACCGGTAGCACAATTTGTAGAGTCTCGGAATACAAACGGAGGATTGAGTCATAAAACTCGATTCCATCCAAGAGTAGTCGTGTGAGAGGGAGCTGTTGCACATTAAATCTGTCGTGGCCACATGCTGGAGAGGTAAACAAGATTGGAGAATGGGATATTAGGTCGGGTGTTGCTCAGGTCATTCGACCAAAGATCAAAACTAACGTCGTTAAAGTTTAACATGTCAGATTTCAACAAATCCTAATAACAAAAGTCCTATCAAATGCTTACTTATCTTAAATATTAAAGGGGTACCGGTAGCACAATTTGTAGAGTCTCGGAATACAAACGGAGGATTGAGTCATAAAACTCGATTCCATCCAAGAGCAGTCGTGTGAGAGGGAGCTGTTGCACATTAAATCTGTCGTGGCCACATGCTGGTGAGGGAAACAAGATTGGAGGATGGGATATTAGCTCAGGTGTTGCTCAGGTCATTCGACCAAAGATCAAAACTAACGTCGTTAAAATTTAACATGTCAGATTTCAACAAATCCTAATAACAAAAGTCCTATCAAATGCTTTCTTATCTTAAATATTAAAGGGGTACCGGTAGCACAATTTGTAGAGTCTCGGAATACAAACGGAGGATTGAGTCATAAAACTCGATTCCATCCAAGAGTAGTCGTGTGAGAGGGAGCTGTTGCACATTAAATCTGTCGTGGCCACATGCTGGTGAGGGAAACAAGATTGGAGGATGGGATATTAGCTCAGGTGTTGCTCAGGTCATTCGACCAAGGACCAAAACTCTGTGGTGTTGTTCTCAGATTTATTCTTTCGGGATTGACCTAGACCATCACTAAGAGCTCTTTGTATTTCTTCAGTCAAACTTCATTCAACTTCCAACTCCCCAAGGAATATTACGTTCTAATTTTCCTTCTGATTAAATTCCTTGCACTGAATACGTATTTCCACAACTATTACGGCATCCCGCTTATAATTTTATTTCATATTTCTGGCAAGTCTTCCATTTTCTGAAATATACATGGTGATTTTTTTTTAAACTGATACTATTCAGAGTCACCTGTAACTCGATCTAACAACCGAAATGGCACCAAACTCGGTAAAGAGACTAATAATAACATGGGAAGTAGGATTCCGTGAAAAAAAAATTAGTTCCAAAAATCACCGATAGGGGTATTTATGACGCTGTTGTAGCTTACCAAACCGAGAATTAGCATAAAACACTGGTATCAAAGCAAAATGCAAATTTATTCTTTCGTATGTGACAACAGCGCCTGTAATTTGGGCTATAAATACATGCAGACAGCTCCGAAAAATATTCTCAGCTGAAGTGAGCCAGCTCAAATGAATATGCGACTCACATTACCAGAACATGCTTTACCTGTGAAGTTATTTTATCTTAATCAGTGCAATGCATCCACAGCTCTTCGTGAGTTTAGAACCCGACAGAAGCTACGTAAGAGGCCTTTATCGCTTAATGCTTTTAAGGGAATGAATAAGAAGTTCGAGGAAACAGGGTCACTGACAATTCGTGGAGGCAGAGGGACTTAAACCTGTGTCAGAAGAGGTAATAACAGATGTTTCAGCTGCAATCGTCGACAGATCACAGGGAACCATTGCTGGTAGAAGCAGCTACCGGGGTGTAGTGCGACAATTGGACAAGAATTTTTCCACAGTATGGAAAGTCTTTCAGCGAGTTCTCCCCTACTATGTGGAGAAGTGAATGTGGTGAATAAACTTAACATTTGCCTGTAATTTTGTATGTGTTATTATTTTTCTTTTTTTTGTTACACTATTTATATTAGACAGCGCCATAAATACCCCTATCGCCGATTTTTGGAACTAAATTTTTTTCTCACGGAATCCTACTTCCCATGTCATTTTTAGTCTCCATACCGAGTTTGGTGCCATTTTGGTTACTAGATCGAGCTACAGGGGGCTCTGAATAGTGTCAGTTTAAAAAAAAATCACCTTGTACTTCATTGTTTGTAGATTTACGCCATGCTGAATCCACTCGCTAATCACCTTGCGATCACTACACGAACCATTCTGTCTTCTGTCTTCGTACGCTCCCAAAGCACCCTAGAATCAAAAGAATTACACATTAATTTGTTAGTCCGCCATGTAGTTTCGACGAGATATTTCGTCCATCAAAGTCTGCCCAATTTTACTAATAAAGAGACATAACGTCCATCAAAATCTGGTCAGTTTTGTTATGGATGTGATACATTGTCGATACAAAGTTATAAAATTTTATCTATGAGGAAAGAAACTTATAGATTGCACATTAAGGATTTAGAGATTGTTTATATCCTCCATGCCAAAATTAAACAATCGAATGTAAAAAAACTACTTTTCATTTCGCTATCATATTTTTCATATTTCTATTGCATTAGAAAAGTTGCAAATGCAGATCATCGAATTCGTAATTGGATCAGAAATCTGGAAATGTCAAAGTTTCAAATATATACTTTTCGATTCTAAATGTAAACTTTTTTTTATTTTGGAAAGTTGTATGTTCCTATTTGATGGTTTAACCTTCAGACTACATCTAGTACAGCAGTTAGACTTTGATCACTCTAAGAAAGGATTTAGTCAATGGCCAGTACAGAAGTTGTGCCTTGAAAGTCATAAAAATCGTGCCTAAAAAGAAATTTGACTACGGTTTCCAGTAAAGCAAATGTACCTTGAAAGTTATAAGAACCTCGCGAGGAAAAAATTTAAACTACGGCAAGTATAGCAGTTGTACATTGTAAGTTATAAGAATAGCTCGAAGAAAGAGTTTACGCGAAGAGAGAGAAAGAGAGATGCCAATACGGCAGTGGTACAGAATTTGTACCTTGGAAGTTATAAGAATTGTGCCAAGAAATATTTAGACTACGGCCGGTACAGCAGTTGTACCTTGAAAGTTATAAGAATCGCGGCAAGAAAGAATTTAGACTACGGCCGGTACAGCAGTTGTACCTTGAAAGTTATAAAAATCGCGCCAAGAAAGAATTTAGACTACGGACGGTACAGCAGTTGTACTTTGAAAGTTTTAAGAATCGCACCCAGAAAGAATTTAGACTACGGAAGATACAGCAGTTGTACCTTCAAAGTTATAAGCATTGCGCCAAGAAAGAATATAAACTACGGCTTGGACAGCAGTTCTACCTTAAAAGTTATTAGAATCGTGCCCAGAAAGAATCGCTCCAGTGATATCTATAGCCGAAGTCAAAAGTGTAACATAGTATTGACGACCTAAGACTCATCGGAAAATTTTTGCTTGTCAAGGTGTCATATCGAATATTTTTATATTAATTGGAGTACATGGCAAACTCTTTTGACAATTACGTGTCTCCTCCATTGACTGTGCTCAAACATGTCTTCCAACACCAGAATAACGATCTTGTACTCAGACTCAAGCTCATTACAAAAAATCGACAATTTACGTACAGTCAATCATCATCAATATCAAAAAGCTCAATAAACTATGTCAATCCCTCTTCCTCATTTGGAGTGTTTACCGATAAAGATGGGGATTCCTGGAATTTGACGAACACTCTTTTAGTTTTCTTAAGGGCAATATAAGTAAATTAATTTTAAGTTGATGTCAGTTGTATTGTTATTTTAAGGCACTTAGATTACCTTAAATTTTAACCGTGTAATGTTGACCATTATATTGTAGTTTAAACGTACATCATATTAATTTTGGTTTATTGGATACAACTAATAGATTTTACCTTTCAAGTCTGCTGATCGGGGTTTAAATAGGTTGTTGTTATGAGGCTCCGGCTTATTCAGTGGTTATTATACACTCTAGGACAAAAAAAAAGTTGACCTCCATTATTTCTATTGCAGAATGCCAAGCGCCTTGTTAGTGAGTCATACAGACTCTTTATGAAATCCTGCGACAGTCCATCACACACTGTTTGAACCCTGTTACGTTGTTCCAGCAGATTACGCGGTACGGGTTTAGTTGTGACATCTTGTCCAATGGTATCCCATACATTCTAAATCGGGGACAGGTCCGGTGAGTATGCTAGCCATGGTAATATATTGTTGTGTCGTAGACAAACTCTAGAGACAGCAACAATATGGGGTCTAGCATTGTTTTGTTGAAAAAGCGGGTGAACCCGGGAGTTCAGGAATGGGAGCGTTACTGGCTGTAGCATTTGTTGTACGTAACGCTGGCCTGTCATTTGAGCCCGTATCGATTACCAAAGGTGATTTGGTAACATACGCAATTGCACCACACACCATGACACCAGGTCTTCTAGATGCATGACGCTTCACAACAAACCGTGAATCTTGGTGTTGACCAAGGATTCGTATGTCGTCCCCACCCAGACAGAAGCGGGATATGTCAGTGAAGGCCACTCGATGCCTTTAGACGCCCCATGTCCTTCTGGCACGACACCATTCCAGTCTTTGACGGTAGATGCCACTACCTGCCAGTTCGCCAATTTTGCTACCGTCAGTAAAAATCTTAATGTCACTCCTAGGTAATTTATTTATGATTTCTAAGCCCAATTGTCATAAGATGATATGTCACAAAATCCTTCTTATTAACAGGGTTGGAGGGGTTATAGTGAAAGTGAACCCTATGGAGCTCTTCCGTTGTAATCATACTACCATGAAGAGAATATGGCTCCACATCATCACTAACTAATTGTTGAGACAAAACTTGACTGTTTTTCTTTAGTCTTTGGTGGTTGGTCCAGTTATTTAAGTATTTTGAAGTTTTGTTGCATTGGTTGTAGTTGGAGAGTTTGCTGTAGTACTTCACAAGATTAGCTTGCCTTCTAATTGGAAGGGGTTGCAAATCAGCTTCATAAAGGTAAAGTGTAAAAGGGTTTTTCAGAGTAAACAAACCAGACGGAATACGAAAGTTTTACGCACCCAAATGATCTCGCATGGGTTTTTGGTGGTTGCTTTGTCGTGTTATCTCATCATTAGCAAAACTGGCTAGATCTTAATGGACGAGATTCTTCATTAGTAAAATTCATGAGACATAAATGGACGAGATATTTCGTCGCAACCACTTGGCGGGTTAAAGTATATTTCACTTCCGTTTCGGCGTCCTTTGGTATGTTTTGACGACATATCTCGTCCAAGATCTGGTCAATCTTGCCAAGTATGAGATATCTCGTAGAGACAAAACTGACTTATTCCTCACATACCTTTCTGAAATCAGAAGACCAAGTGACGTCATGTCCGGTATACGCTCAGCGAGATAGTTTATTCACAAAAACATAACTTCCACTTGGCTAAGCCGCTTTGCTTGCTTTGAGCGAGCCAATTCCATCACTTAGCGTGTAGGTTAAACGTAAGCATTGACTTCCCATAATTGGCGACTTATCGGGGATTCAGAGTCTATTAATTGTTCGGTGCTGGAAAGAGGGCGAGAAGTGATTAAGGGTTAACGAAACAGGTAATTATGGTGTGGCGATCACCATGTTTGCATGTGGCAGACCCTTTGTAAGTTTATTTACCTTTCTATAAATGGATTCCCCTTAGGTAATCTGCCGTCGGAATTTACAGTCGGAAGTTGTACCAGTGCCATACGTACGCATCTGTGATTGGTATTATTCCCAACAGCTGAATAACTGAATAACGTACGATATGTTTCTGAAAAAGCTGTTGCAGAATTCTTCGAACAAACTGTTACGAGTAACAAACTTCTTTGAAGCAAACCCAATCGTTCCAATACACCTTCAATTTCTAAGAATCCTGGGTCAAGGTCCCAGGATTACGCGACGTCTGTTATTTTAGTGTGAAACAAATTTAATATTCATTAAGCCTTTGGGCTTTGTAAGTATTGGACAAAGACTGTAACTCATAAGAATACTGTATCTACAGTCAACCACAATGGAGGCACTGTTCTCATTTGAGGTAGTTTTTTTTTCTAAAGGTTAAGAAACTGATATCTCATCGACGATATTATGATCCAGATGATCTATCATTGTACGATTTTTTACCAACAAATAATTCGATATACCACCGGCTGTCTTTTCTAGTTTTATTGCACACACAACAAATAGATACAATATAGGTAAAATAGCCGGATGTTATTTAATTGTGGATTTCAATAGGTATACAGTAAATTATCTAGTTCTGTTCATTTCTGAGTCGTTTCAGCGTCCGTTACATTCGAAGTTCTGATGACACATGACCACGGAACGCGAGGTGCGCATGCGCCAACATCCCGCCCAGTCTTGCTATGTTCATACGCAAGATCTTTACAATTTCTTCACAAATCTTACAAGTTAGCATTGACAACCAACACAATATTATAATTAATAGAGAAAAATAACATGAATTAATAAAATAAGACACATTAGTACTTTGATCAAATACATACAATGGACATTTTCTCAAAAAGTCCAAACTTTAAGATAATTCTAAAAAAATTTTTATTTGTTAAATTATAAATACAGATTAATAAACAATAACTGATTAAGATAATACACAATAAATTACAATAGTAAAGTAGTATTGTTATTTACAAACTTACATCACAAATATTCAAAGAAGTATGCTATTAATAGTTTTTTTGTCTTATTTATTTTTCTAAATGAAATAAACTAAATTTATAGATGGACCTTTTATAAATTCTCTTACCAGTTTGAACGTCAACTACTCCCACTTTATTATCCTGTCCCAGATAAAGCGCTACAATACGTCCCAATAACCATTTACACGAAGGAAGGCTTTCTTCCCTTTTAAAACCATATAGTTTTAGATTTTCTTTTCAACTATTCATTTTCCTCTTTTTTGCGGACTATTAAAATAAAAAAGGCTCCATATTTGCCAGATTGTTTCAACTCACTGTAATTCTCTACCAAGCATTAAGACGATTTTATACAACTAGAGGGCTAACGCCCCCTGCTCGCTGACGCTCGCCAACCCCCGGAACTGCAAGCAGTTCCCTCCGGATCGCTCCGCGATCCGAGCTCGCTTCGCTCGCCCATAGGACACTACAATTCTTTAGTCTAGCTTAAAAGGGGCCCTATTTAGTCTACATAGACCTGAAAATTTATCTGATTATGTATTGCTGAACGATACAGCTACACTTCTGAGAGAGCAGCGAGAAAGGGGATCTCTTGGGACTACTATGTACTAAATTCATTTTCAGGAACAGTATTGGTGAGTATTTACACTGACAAATAGATTTTTTGGACAGTATATAATTGAATGTATTTACAATAATAACAAATTCTAAGGTATATGATATTTGAGTATTTACACGGTGCAAAACAGTTTATTCGAAGACCCTTTTTATGTATTGCTGAACCATACAGCTAATGTTCTGAGGGAGCAGCGAGAAAGGGGAACTCTTGGGACTACTATGTTCTAAATTCACTTTTCGTAACAGTGTAGGTGAACATTTACACTGACAAATAGATTTCTGATATGACAATGTATTTACAATAATAACGAATTCTGGGTACATAATATTTTAGTATTTACACGGTGCAAAACAGTTTATCTGAAGACCCTTTTTACGTATATTGCTGAACCATACAGCTAATGTTCTGAGGGAGCAGTGAGAAAGGGGAACTCTTGGGTCTATGTTCTAAATTCACTTTTAGTAACAGCGTGGGTGAACATTAACACTGACAAATAGATTTCTGATATGACTGAATGTATTTACAATAATAAATTTTGGGTACATAATATTTTAGTATTTACACGGTGCAAAACAGTTTGTTCGAAGACCCTTTTTACGTATTGCTGAACCATACAGCTAATGTTCTGAGGGAGCAGCGAGAAAGGGGAACTCTTGGGACTACTATGTTCTAAATTCACTTTTAGGAACAGTGTGGGTGAGTATTTACACTGACAAATATATTTTTTATATGACTGAATGTATTTACAATAATAACAAATTCTGGTGTATATGATATTTGAGTATTTACACGGTGCAAAACAGTTTATCCGAAGACCCTTTTTGCGTATTGCTGAACCATACAACTAATGTTCTGAGGGAGCAGCGAGAAAGGGGAACTCTTGGGACTACTATGTTCTAAATTCACTTTTAGGAACAGTGTGGGTGAGTATTTACACTGACAAATAGATTTCTGGGATATGATATGACAATGTATTTACAATAATAACAAATTCTGGGGTATATGACATTTGAGTATTTACACGGTGCAAAACAGTTTATCCGAAGACCCTTTTTACGTATTGCTGAACGATACAGCTACGGTTCTGAGAGAGCAGCGAGAAAGGGGATCTCTGGGGACTACTATGTTCTAAATTCACTTTTAGGAACAGTGTGGGTGAGTATTTACACTGACAAATAGATTTCTGGGATATGATATGACAATGTATTTACAATAATATCAAATTCTGGGGTATATGATATTTGAGTATTTACACGGTGCAAAACAGTTTATTCGAATATCCTTTTTACAAATTGCTGAACCATACAGCTAATGTTCTGAGGGAGCAGCGAGAAAGGGGAACTCTTGGGTCTATGTTCTAAATTCACTTTTAGTAACAGCGTGGGTGAACATTTGCACTGACAAATAGATTTCTGATATGACTGAATGTATTTACAATAATAAATTCTGGGTACATAATATTTTAGTATTTACACGGTGCAAAACAGTTTATCCGAAGACCCTTTTTACGTATTGCTGAACCATACAGCTAATGTTCTGAGGGAGCAGCGAGAAAGGGGAACTCTTGGGACTACTATGTTCTAAATTCACTTTTAGGAACAGTGTGGGTGAGTATTTACACTGACAAATAGATTTTTGATATGACTGAATGTATTTACAATAATAACAAATTCTGGGGTATATGATATTTGAGTATTTACACGGTGCAAAACAGTTTATCCGAAGACCCTTTTTGCGTATTGCTGAACCATACAACCAAATGTTCTGAGGGAGCAGCGAGAAAGGGGAACTCTTGGGACTACTATGTTCTAAATTCACTTTTAGGAACAGCGTGGGTGAGTATTTACACTGACAAATAGATTTCTGGGATATGATATGACAATGTATTTACAATAATAACAAATTCTGGGGTATATGATACTTGAGTATTTACACGGTGCAAAACAGTTTATCTGAAGACCCTTTTTGTGTATTGCTGAACGATACAGCCGAGGTTCTGAGAGAGCAGCGAGAAAGGGAATCTCTTGGAACTTTTAGGAACAGTGCGGTTGATTATTTACACTGACAAATAGATTTCTGGGATATATGAATGAATGAATTTACTATGATAACAAATTCTGGGGTATATTCATTCAGATAAAACCTCCTTGTACACACAGTTGTGTATTTGAGAACTCGCAGACACAACAGTAACAGTATTTCCAGCGGTAATTCTCTGAATTCGTTCATCAAAAGATTCCCTAGTTCGCTGCTCTCTTCTTCGCAAATTATATTGAAATTGACGCAAAGAGCTAATTTTTCTATTAAAAACGTCTCACAATTACCGGGAAGATTGATCAAGGCTTAAACGCGACGCGCTTCCCGTTGTTGAAATGAGGGATAGCAATATTTACATTTGTAAAGGACAAAACCACAAGTATATACACTGACAAATAGATTTTTTATATGACTGAATGTATTTACAATAATAACAAATTCTGGGGTATATGATATTTGAGTATTTACACGGTGCAAAACAGTTTATCCGAAGACCCTTTTTGCGTATTGCTGAACCATACAACCAAATGTTCTGAGGGAGCAGCGAGAAAGGGGAACTCTTGGGACTACTATGTTCTAAATTCACTTTTAGGAACAGTGTGGGTGAGTATTTACACTGACAAATAGATTTCTGGGATATGATATGACAATGTATTTACAATAATATCAAATTCTGGGGTATATGATATTTGAGTATTTACACGGTGCAAAACAGTTTATTCGAATATCCTTTTTACAAATTGCTGAACCATACAGCTAATGTTCTGAGGGAGCAGCGAGAAAGGGGAACTCTTGGGTCTATGTTCTAAATTCACTTTTAGTAACAGCGTGGGTGAACATTTACACTGACAAATAGATTTCTGATATGACTGAATGTATTTACAATAATAAATTCTGGGTACATAATATTTTAGTATTTACACGGTGCAAAACAGTTTATCCGAAGACCCTTTTTACGTATTGCTGAACCATACAGCTAATGTTCTGAGAGAGCAGCGAGAAAGGGAAACTCTTGGGACTACTGTTCTAAATTCACTTTCAGTAACAGTGTGGGTGAGTATTTACACTGACAAATAGATTTCTGGGATATGATATGACAATGTATTTACAATAATAACAAATTCTGGGGTATATGATACTCGAGTATTTACACGGTTCAAAACAGTTTATCTGAAGACCCTTTTTGTGTATTGCTGAACGATACAGCCGAGGTTCTGAGAGAGCAGCGAGAAAGGGAATCTCTTGGAACTTTTAGGAACAGTGCGGGTGATTATTTACACTGACAAATAGATTTCTGGGATATATGAATGAATGAATTTACTATGATAACAAATTCTGGGGTATATTCATTCAGATAAAACCTCCTTGTACACACAGTTGTGTATTTGAGAACTCGCAGACACAACAGTAACAGTATTTCTAGCGGTAATTCTCTGAATTCGTTCGTCAAAAGATTCCCTAGTTCGCTGCTCTCTTCTTCGCAAATTATATTGAAATTGACGCAAAGAGCTAATTTTTCTATCAAAAACCTCTCACAATTACCGGGAAGATTGATCAAGGCTTAAACGCGACGCGCTTCCCGTTGTTGAAATGAGGGATAGCAATATTTACATTTGTAAAGGACAAAACCGTTGCCACACACCGGAGAGAAATACAGGCCGATTTTGCGCCACGCATAAGCGTATTATATATATAGATATTACTTAGGGATGGTTCAACTATGGTAGTTATCAGGCTTCCTATCAGGAAATGTGCCGGAGTTAGAACCTCTAAGTCCTTGTCATTGGTTGTAAGTGGAATAAGCGGGCGAGAGTTCAAAATTGCTTCTACAGGGTGTTCTAAAAGTTCCCGTATTCCAACATTAGAAGAATTTATTGTACGTATTTTTTTTAATTATTGAATTTTATCATTTGCTTATAGTTTTATCGACTCTTTAATTTTTATCGTTTGATTTTCTTCGCATTCAAGTGGTGCGATAATAAATTTCCACGTCATTTTGTTCTTCATTTCAAGATGAATTTTTCGTGCAGTCAGAGCATTGCACTGTTTTATGCTTATTTTGAATGCAAATTATATGATAGATGTAAAGAATTTTGGTGACTTAAATATACAAATGATGTAATACCTAGTAAGGATACGCTATATCAACTTATTCAACAATTTGTCATTATTAGAAGTGAATGAACGAGACTCTTGGTTCCAACAAGATGGTACAACCTGCCATACACGTTATGAAACCATGGGCATGCTTCAAGATTTATTTGGCGATCGACTGATCTCAAGAAACCTTTGACCATCTCGTTCCCTTATCTGCCCATCCCTGACTTTTTTTTCCTGGTGATATTTAAAGAACAAAGTTTATAAAGATAATCACCAAACAATAGGTGACCTGAAAATTGCCATTACTCAAAGGATACAAGAAGTCACTCCCAGAATCTTGAAACGCGTTTCTAAAAATATGCGCACAAGACTTCAGTTTTGCCTCCTCGAAAAGGGCGAAAATTTTGAACATTTGTTATAAATGTGTTCAATTTTTCTAAAAAAGTGCTTTTTACCATTGGCATAAAAATAATTATTTTAAAGTTTGTTGTATTTGTATAATAAATTCACGAATAGTCACTACGGGAACCTTTAGTACACCCTGTATTTACGTAACAAGTGTTAGCAATTCTTCATAAGCAAATCTGGAATTTCCCATTACGCGTTTGAAATTGTATGTAAACAATTTTATGTTTGCCTCCCAACAGGCCGCCCCAATTCAAACTTCTGGGGGGAATAAAACACCATTCTATTTTTCCTCCGTAAAAAAGGCAAACAAAGACTCATGTTGATCTTTGATTAATTTAAATAAACTATTAAGATCTCTCTGGTTAGCCCCTGCCATGTTGTACCCGTTATCCGAAATTTTTTTATGGCATTTACTCTTTCTTGATCTAAACATTTTCAGAGTAGCTATTACAATTTCTAAAGTTAAATCACTGATTAGCAAGAGGTGTATGGCCTTTGTTATCAAACATATGAAAACACAAACATAAACTTTAATTTCTGGACCTTTCCTCTAATTTTTATTTTTGACTATCAATATACCCGACCTTGCTACGTTTTAATTGGTTTACTTTAGACTGAACAGGTGATCCAAATATAAACTTACTTTCGTTAATAAAATAATATTTCAACACCCTTTCGCCATAGCTTTATAATTTATACAACTTACATGACACAAATCCTACACATGAATATTCATTCATGTAAAACATTTCACATACATCGCACCCTTGCTCTATGACAGAGCAACAAAATGACGAAAGGTTGCTGTTGTCGTGCGGGCCCTATATGGCCCAATTGGGGTGCCATTGCCCCGGAGGGTTGGACTTCTTCATGCATGACACATCCGTTTTACAGGAAGGCCCCTTTCACACATCCATTCACTCACACATATCGTAATTTAGATCCCAATCAGAGGCCGATAACCCCTGATCAGGTACCCTCAGAGGTATTGATTAGATATGGGAACATGGGGGACTTTGTGACCACGACCTATTTAACGTACCCCAGCCACCATTAGAGAACACGACGGTCTTTAGCCAGGTCCAAGCCTACAACTAAAAGACGATTTTGAGGAAGATTACGAATTCCCTTTCTTAAGTTATTTTCATGTTTCATGTTCAACTCAATAAAGAAAAACGATGATTTACGGCAAGTGCTCTCGCACTCATAGACAACAAAACAGTATATATTTTTTTATTTTGGCACTCTTGCATCCGGCATGCGACATTGTGGAATTTCGCAATCTTCTCCTGTCATTATGACAAATAATTTTTTAATATTTGAAAAGTTCTAGTTTGGATTTTTAAACATTATTATTCTTGCAATAATGGCATAATTACACTTAAAATTTGCATTATTCTGACTTACCTTTCACTTTAAGTCGAATACTTTGTGGTGGTGTTGCATGTGATGAAAAGGAAACATTATTTATTAAAATAATAAATATTTAAAACAGAAAACGAAAGAAAACAGCGAAATGAAACAAAATAAAAATATCAGGAAAAAGTTGTTCTTCAGATATTAATGTGTGATTCCTTTTATCTCTTGAAATCGCAGTTAACACAACTTACAACGAAAAAATGCACAAAATTTAGAAATGCGAAATGAATTCAGAGAAAAAGTTTACCACTTTCAGACGATTCTTGACAAAGGGTCAAGTTGCTACTAGTTTTATTCACAAGATCCTGTTCACATAAAAAGTTTAATATTACTTACTCAATTTTTAAATTTTCTGCCTATCAAGGAAACAACGTCAAATAGTCCTACACACGCAAGATAAACTACTGAAACAGAATTGACATCTAGAATCATAATTCCTCTAATAATCTCCTCTCTTTCTGAATAGAAATAGTATATTACAGGGGTTTGATATTTTTGTTATTTTTAATTAACATCGTACTAGAGAAACACAACGTACAGGCGATACATGAAAATATTGACTTTTACACGTTGCTTTCAAAAGATGGATTTAATGAAACCGTATTCAATATTCACTCCACACAGAATTGGAAAATACTTATGAGAAATACCAATGTTCAAAAGTATTTCTAGGAAAAAAAACTTAATCGTTTTGGATGTTTAGCTTTACGTCCTTTCTAGAAATAAAATTTAATCTTTCTGGATGTTTAGCCCCCCCCCCTTCACATCATTTTAAGAAAAAAAACTTAATCCTTCTGGATGTTTAGCTTCACGTCCTTTCTAGAATAAAACCTTGATCTTTCTGGATGTTTAGCTTCACGTCATTCTAAGAAAAAAAACAATACTTCTGGATGTTTAGCTTCACGTCATTTCTAGAAAAAAAACTTAATCCTTCTAGATATTTAGCTTCAAGTCATTTCTAGAAAAAAAAACTTAATCCTTCTGGATGTTTAGTTTCACGTCATTTCTAGAAAAAAATCTTAATCCTTCTGAATGTTTAGCTTTACGTCATTTCTCTAAAAAAAAACTTAATCCTTCTGGATGTTTAGCTTCATTTCAAAAGCTACCCTGAAAAGCCAGCGTCTGATAAAGAAAAACCTGTTAAATATTCTGTGCAAGGAAAAGGTTGTTATCCAATTCAGATATTCCTTTCCCTAGAACTTAAAGAAACACAAAAGAAAATCACAAGCAATAACAAAAGACTTAATGAATCCCTTTCAAGCCACAGACTTGTAGCGGACAGCTGACCCTTTGACCTAGAGATACAACATTCTTCTTGTGCAGTATTTTGAGACTTTCTGGGAAAATATTGCTGTCACAACACGTGATAACTAAATGCAAAAATACTTATAAATATGAGAAGGCGCAAAGATGTTTTAATAGCCTTTCCAGACTACTTTTATGCCTGCTCAATCAAGCGAAAATCACCTGTCATCCAACTTCTTAGGGAAGGGACGTCGAAAATGGGACACTCACGCAACTCATTTATGGCCCAATTTTGTGATCGTTCTGAAAGGAGGTTTAAACGACAAACATCGCAGTGAAACCTGCAGGTTATTCTCCGTTGGTTTCCTTAGCAGAATAAGGCATTGTTCATCTCAACGAGGTATCTGGAGACGAACAAAATTGATAGGTAAGTAGCTCAATTAACTTTGCACTAGTGTAACTTTGGTCTGATCACGAGGTCATTCATGAACTGGCATCTCCTTCCACTGATAGTATCCGAGAATATTTTACTTCTGTCGAATTGTTCTGGTTTGATATATATCGTGCTAACCTTCGAATGTGGTTTATCGCCATTTGCACAACGTGTTTGGTGTTGACTCTTATTGGAGTTGACATAAAATACCATATTATCACTCAAATTGCAAAAGGTCGTATACCACAAATTTCGTGTTTGTTTATTGCCTTATGTGGAATTTTGTGATTTCCACTTGGTGGCAAAATCTCTTATATTATATTTGATCCAATAAACAAACAACAAAACTCAAAGAACATAAAAATGCATAGAATCAAATCATAAGGAAAAATTAGATTGCCCCTAAAAAATGCGGCTTTTAGAGATATCGCGCCCCGGGTAAAAAAGTGACACAACTCAAAATTGCAGAATTTGAGAAAAAAACACATCAAACTAAAGGATACTATAAAACTTATATTGAAATATTATAAGCTTTTTATGAATTTTAGGTTAAGTATTTATGGTTGTAACTTCTATTATATTCTATAGAGTATAAACATAACACGATGGGGCACCTCATACATATTTTTCAATGACATATCAAAATGTTTATTTTTTTTGGCTTTAGTCACTTTTTTGGCCTTGGTGCGATATGACCTTTTGCACTTTGAGTGACGATATATTATGATATATCAATTCGGAAATTTTTAAAACAAGCCCAACTGTCTTCAGGTTAACCCTCTTATTGGTACATCTTCATTAGCAAATCAGACCAGATTTTGATGGACGACTTATCTGGTCAGTAAACAAAAAGGGACCACATCTTGCTATCTTGTAATCATAGAAAATCGGCAATATATTTGTAAGATATCTGATTAGTTGCAAATTTGGTCCGATCGCAATGAACGTGGAGTAAGAATAAGTACAGGAAACACGCATAATCACAGACAATTTGCTTAGCTTGAAAATAAACATATTTCATAGTTAGTACTGGTGGGTATGTGTCGTTAATGCATATCACTTTTTTATGATTTGTGTTTTCAGCCATTTAGAGTTATACCTGTTTTTAATATACAATTTTCGTTACTGCGATAAACTATTTACTGTGAGTCCTTGTTTGCTTAAAATGTTCCGCCATATCGTCTCCGCTACTTGAAGATATTTATTTCTATAGCTATCGCTTTCGAAAGTGTTTTTGATCCTTGATCTGGTAGGAAAGAAAAATCTCCAGAATGCGACGTCTTAAGATAAAATGTCAAGAATGAGCAAGATAGAAAGCAAACTTTAGAGAGGATAGAAGAAAGAATCCGAAGTCGGCCATCAAAAAGAAAACGGGCGCCATGTTTTTTTTATTTATTTACCTTATTTTTTTTCACTTTTTGGTATCGTACCTAAGACTATGTAGAAAGTTTCGCAGAACTTTTTGCAATCTTATGTGCCTATCGCGCAACTAAGAACAGTGACTAGTTTGTGAATTCAAGCGTGGAATATCGAAAGTAAATAATAAAAACAGTTTCACTGGAAAAATATTAGAAAAACATCGCGTCGTATAATTTCTACTTAAAAAGAGTATTTTGAATATTCTCAGCGGAAATGCTTTGTATTTTTATTTTTAGGCTGTGTTATCTGCTTGGAAGGATATATATATACACTCACTGTCAAAGGTTATGCACGAAAGGTAAAATGTGAATAACATTTTACACAGCTACAGCTTTGTATAGCTTTGATTGACACGAATTCAGGCAGGAAAGTAGCAAATATATTTATGCATACAAAAACAAACAAATAATTTAATAGAAAGATGAAAACAATTTTGAATTTTTATAAAGTATAAGATGAAATATATTGGAGTCATCAAAATGATGTTTAAATCCAAAACAAATAAACAAAAAAAAACAATAGGGTATGTGACCAACCCTCATCCTTATACAAAGTTTACAGCCTGTGACCATGCTCTCCATGAGGTGATTAACCACCCCAGAGTCAAGTTCGCCATTCCTCCTGTAGAGCAGTTTGTAACTATGTGAGAGTAGCTGGGTATGGGAAACGTGCAGACGCAGCACGGCCGAGGGCATCCCAAAGATTTTCAATTCACTTTCCAAGTAGTCGTCGACGATATCTGCTCTGTGGGGACTCGCATCATCCATTCAAACGAAAGAAGGATCAACTGCTGCAGTGTACAATGTCATAGTGGGATCGAGGACTTCTTACCTATGCAGGACGGCCTTCACAGACGGTCTAAAGATGTTCAGGTCGGTGCAATATCCCAATGAAATCCTGACCCACACCACGATGCTTCCACCTCGGAATGTGTGATACTCGATGATGTTCTGGGGCCGATTGCGTGTGCCTTGTACTCATCCGTGAACATAACGTTAGCCCAATCAGACATGCTCCAATATTCACATGTTGCTTACACCACTTTAATCGCGCCCCTCTGGATGGGACGGATAGATGAAGTCAAACTCGTGGTACTCGAGCGTACAGTCCATTCATGTGTAGCCGTCGGTAGACAGTAGCGGAAGATAACGTCTTACCATTGGACGCCGCAACCATGGATGTCACACGTGTGGAGGTTGCTCTTCGATTCCTCTTTGCTACAACAGCAATATAACGATATTCCGAGGGGGTAATAACCAATGGGCGGCCGCCCACATGTTTGCCTTGTTTGGAATTCTTTCCATAATCGTGAAATGACGGAATGATGAACGCCGAAGAAAAGAGCAAATGTAGTGATTGATTGCTCTGCTTCAAGGCGTCCCACAGAACGCCAGAGCTCACTATTTGCCATTCGTTTTCTGTAAGCCATAGAAACACGTCTGTATTTAAAACTAATCGTACGAAAGTTTTAAACCCTTTTTATTAGCATTTACATGCAAATTATCCAACCCCTTACAATGCTGGATTCTTATACGACTGCCTTTTGTGCATAAATTTCACGACATGAAACCGTGATTTAA
This sequence comes from Metellina segmentata, assembly GCA_947359465.1. NCBI lineage: Eukaryota > Metazoa > Arthropoda > Arachnida > Araneae > Tetragnathidae > Metellina > Metellina segmentata. Next base: position 67,371,401 of record OX375883.1, read on the forward strand.
TGTTACTTAACACATTTGCAAACTTCCATCTACTTCTGCAGTAAATTGCTGCATCATAAATTGAGTTTGTCTTCTGGAAATTAGTAGTAAAAACAGTAGAAATTAATAGTAGTAAGTGCATCATCACTATAGGGGACAATGGTGCTGCCATATCTACCACGCGCGATTTTGAGCTTGCCTGGTACTTCAAAACCAGTACTAAACGAGGAGATGGAGGAACTTCTAGCAGTCTTGGAAAAGGACAGTAGAACGTTCTCTCTTATTGAGTATTCTTCCAAAGGAACTGCATCTCAAAATATTTTAGGGGTGGTATGTAATATCCAATACGTTACAAATTATGGCGATTTATAACCAAATGTGTTAACCTTTCAGTTTTCGCGAGTTGGCGCGCTTTCGTTCAGTTTTAAGGTAACTTTCGTATTTCTACCATTTTTTTCTATATTATTTTTTTACATTAGTTGTGTCTGTGGTTGCTCCGTCCGTCGCTCTCGAATTTCTTTGTTGATTCTTTCAAGTAAGTTGCACTTTTATTTTGCTTTAATAGGGTTTAGCCCCTCGCGAATTTTGCGTTTGCAAAAGTAAAATCAAATGCATAAATAGGATTTTTTTTTTAAACGAAAAAACATTTATTAATACAATAGAACAAATTTTAATGCAAATCTTCTAATTTTTCTGTTAGGTATTTATTCTAAACATGTACGTTCCTTTTGCGTTATTTCATCAATTATTTAAAGGCCCTACTCCTTAATTTTTAAAAATTGCCTGAAAAATGTAAAAATTTGAGAAAAAAAACGCTGGTTAGCTAAGCATCCGAATTTTGGAATATTCCGGATTTCGGACTTTTTACTTTAGAACTAATCATATTAATTCTTATTTTTTTTGCAAAACTTTTTGATGGTAGTATACATTTAGAATCTGTAAAGATGCATTTCAGTAATTTATATTAAAAACACTGGATGGTCTTTGTGTAGGAAATTCTCGAAATGTACCATGCGGAGGAACCAAAAAGTGGTTATATGCATGGAAGCCAATGGTGATTGCGTCTCGCAGGCAGGCGGGGGTCACGTGTTATGACTGTGACTTATCTACATAAAAATTCCTACTGGTACTGTGGTTTATACGCATAATAGCCAACAGTGAAAGGTTCTCACCGGCAGGCTTGAGTCGCACGTTATATGCTGTGACTAAGCTACAAAAAAATTTCCTCCCAGTATAGAGATTTATACGTATTGAAACCTTGTGCGCTATGCACTGTCTTACATACAAAAATATTCCTCGTAGTCCCGTGGTTAAAAAAAAAAATCCTTATTTTCAATTCCATATATTCATCTCTGACCACGAATATCTAGATCGAGTTGGCCACTTAATACTAAGTAAATTGTTAGACGAATTCTAAAATGAAATTCCATCTCAATTATAGATGTAACAAACCTCCATTGTTTTTTCTCACATTGAAAAATATTTGGTAGATTGTCAGGATCCCAGAAATGAACTGATTTATCTTCAAAAAAAATTCATTTTTAATTCCATATACAGTACAAAATTCCAAATCCAGAATTGTTGATAATTCGGACGTTTCGCTAGCCAGCGTATCTTTTTTGTTTTTCACTTTTTTACATCTTTCCGACAGTTTTTCAAAAGCTGAGTTTAACCTAGACCTATTTGAGGAAACAACGCAAAATCACGGACACGTTCAGAGTAAATACTACACAGAAAAAATTAGAAGATTTATAAGTAAAAGTTGTTGCATTGTGTTAAATTGTTATTGGAATTTATTCCTTTTTTTAAAATTATTCCTAGTTATGTAATGTATGCAAAGATTCATAGTTCGGATTTTGCTATATGGCGGCCATCTTGGATTGGCCGCCATCTGGTTTAGCGAAAAAAATCGCTTTGGCGACTAACGTAACGGATACTACCACTCCACCTATTTTAGAAATTTAGAGAAGATATCACTAATTCTTCGTAGTTCTAATACAAAATTTGTATCAAGATAAATTCGTGGGCAAAAAAGTGAAATTTAACCTCGACTCCATACAAAGCCTACCTTTGAACGAAAAAAAGGAGAGAAAGAAGGAAAAGAAAGAGTATAGAGAGCTACGAGGAATTTACTGGGAGGAAATCGTCTAAATAAAGAGAGAAAAAGAAAAAGAAACCTATATAAATTAGTTTAATTAAGGAACTCAAAAACTAATTACACCTAAGACTGAAATAGATAAAAAAAAACAACTTGAACACCCGAAGAAGACTAGTTGAAAATGAAAGAAAAAATGGAACTGAAATCTGAAGAAAGCTAAGAGACTCACTCCATCATCTGTGGTGAACCTTTGAAGAGTGGATTCATGTAGGATTTGTGAAATTTGGGCTCAATAAAATAGATCCGATCTTGAAGGAAACAATACGTTTTATGAATGTAACGTCTGTTTTACCAAAAAAACAAAAAACACAAAATGCATTTGTCCTTAAAATAAACTGTTACCTTTTTCAGACTCATAATATTTTAATTTCTCATTTATACCACTTTCGTATCATGTATTAACTTAGTTTTACGATCCTTAATTTGTACTTCTATAATTTTTCTTTAAAATAACCCCGCCTGATAATAAAAATTTATTTGTGAAACCGAAAATAATTCTCTTGTATATTTTGTTCTACGCTCACAACCCTCCACAAGTAAAATTGATAAAAATGTAACAGCTAATTACATTTTTTTTTATCAATATATAAAAATGTTTGTTAAATGTTAATAATTGTATGTAATGACTGTAAAAAATGTATTGATATTTTTATTTTAGAAAAATGTGTTTTAAGTGGTGTTTTTATTGAACAATAAAGTTTAAAATAGAATGTAATCTGGTCCAAAATAGGTACTTAATTAGGTAGGCAAAAAATGTACTTAAGGATTGCGGTTTTACTGAAATGTACTAAAGTACACACATTTCATTTTTATTGAAATACATTGTCTGGATAATTAGGAAGGCAGCACCAAGTTTTGTTTTTGACTGTTAAAATTCTGCTTTTATATAGGATCTGAAAAAGAAAGCTGTCATTCTTACTGTTATAAACTGTCGTGCTAATCATGAAGCACCATCAAGTTAGGTCTGTTTGGTTATTAAAATGCTGCATACAAAACTGTCTGATACATCTTAACATTCTCAACAGAACACGTTCAGTGAACAGTTCTTCGATTATACTATAATGCTAATGTTCTTTAGAACCGTAGTAAAATTGATAAAAATGAAACAGTTCGATACATTTTTTTTTATCAACATATAAAAATGTTTGTTAAATGTTAACAAACGTATGTAATGACTGTAAAATAAATGATATTTTTATTTTAGGAAAATGTGTTTTAAGAGGTGTTTTTATAGAACAATATAGTTTAAAATAAAATGTAATCTGGTTCAAATTAGCTTTAAAAAAATTTTTAATATAAGAAATGCTTAGGTTTCCGATACTACTCCATCTTCTCCTAAAGCGTCTGACGAAGACAGCACCAAAATTTGTTTTTAACTGTTAAAATTCTACTTTTAAAGGTTCTGAAAAAGAAAGCTGTCATTCTTACTGTTATAAACTGTCGTGCTAATCATGAAGCACCATCAAGTTAGGTCTGTTTGGTTATTAAAATGCTACATACAAAACTGTCTGATACATCTTAACATTGTTAACAGAACACGTTCAGTGAACAGTTCTTCGATTATACTATAATGCTAATGTTCTTTAGAACCGTAGTAAAATTGATAAAAATGTAACAGTTCGATACATTTTTTTTATCAACATATAAAAATGTTTGTTAAATGTTAACAAATGTATGTAATGACTGTAAAATAAATGATATTTTTATTTTAGGAAAATGTGTTTTAAGAGGTGTTTTTATAGAACAATAAAGTTTAAAATGTGGAATGTAATCTGGTTCAAATTAGCTTTAAAAATTTTTTTAATATAAGAAATGCTTAGGTGTCCGATACTACCCGATCTTCTCCTAAATAGTCTGACGAAAGAACAGCAGCTTGTGTGAAATAATAACCAGTCCGAATATATTCGGCATTCCGACAGGTTCGAAAAATTCCGACGAGTGTGAAAAAGTAATGTGAAAGTCTTCAAAGTTGTGGGATACAGACGGAAAATATTTCGTTGAGTGAGATCTCAAGGGATACGGGAGGGATTTACGTGGAGTGGGAGATAAACACGAAATATTTCGTGGATAGAGATTAAACCTATTATTATTTAAATATCTAAGGTAACAGAGAAACTTAGATAAATAAGGTTTTATAAAATACTGTTTTTAAGAAGACAATCATCATATTCATTTTGGGAGCTTGGATTTATTAGCATTTTGTAAAGCAAACAGACGTTGACTCCATCATAAATAATAAAGAATTTAAATCTCGATTATGTGAACTCAATGTTTCTCCAACCATTAGCGTAAGCGTGCGCGACAGTTGAAACTGCGCTTCCTTGGAACAATAATCACATTACATTTCCGAAAATAAATTAACTCGCGAAGACCAAAGCCGATTCTTTTATCAAGATAGATTAACTCAATTCTAGAATAAGATTCGCTAGAAGACGGTCGATTTAGTAAAATATAAATTAACAGCTTTGAGCGAAATTTTTGAAATTGAGTTGGCAGACGTCAGGAAATGAGTGCACTGAGAGAATTTTAAAGCTTGTAAGCCCTGTGAATTATCGAAACAAAATTAGAATGCTGAGTAGTGTTTTGTTCCGTTTTCTGTTTGCAGTGTATTTAGTAATTTATATTTTTGTGTTCAATTAGATCTGTAAAGAGCATCGTTCTGAGGTTTGTTATTTTTGTTAGACTCATCCTGGTTCTGGAAGGATTTCAGTTTTTTGTAACACATCCTTTTATGATGATTAAGAAAGCGGTATCAAGTTTGGGTTTTTGGAGAATGGTTGTTAAAATTCTGCTCTTTTAGGGTATGGGAGAAAGCTTTTATGTTTACAACAATATACTTTTTATGATCACAAGAATAGCATTGATTTTGGTCTCTAGGTTTGACGGTTGTCACAATAATGTTGGTATATGTACTGGAAGGATCTCATTTTTACTGAAATATACTGTGGTGTTAATCAAAAGGGGGCATCATCAAGTTTGGCTTTCTATTTACTGCTTCTTAAAATGCTGCTTTATGGTTTGCGGATGAAAGACTTCATTATTACTGATATATATAATGCTGCGCTAAGCAAGAAAATGATCAAGGTTGTTCTTTTATAGTAAATGGTTGTCAAAATGCTGCTACTTTAGGTTCTGGAAGGATATTATTTTAACATACATACATTTTGTTGGCATCAAGAAGCAGCATCAAGTTTGGTCATTAGGGTTAACAGTTGTTACAATAAAAATGGATTAGGTTCTGAAAGAAGGGTTTCATTTTTCAAAAAAATACATTTTTTGATCATAAGAACCGCATCAAGTTTGGTGCTTTGGGTTGATGTTTGTTCCGGTAGTATTGTTTTAAGTTATAGAAGTATTTACTTTTACAATAATATTCTGTCGTGCTAATCAAGAAGATTGCCTTCTCGATAAGCCATCTTGTCTTTAGGTTTAATGTAAAAATGTTGCTTTTATCGGTTTGGGAAGAAGGGTGTCACTTTAACTGATATATATTGTCGTATTAATCAAGAAGCATCATGTTTGGTGTTTTATTGTTAACGGTTGTTAAAATGCTGCTAGTTTAGATTCTGGAAGGACTTCATTCTTACAGAAATATACTTTTGTTCTGATCAAGAACAACTTCAAGTTTCGTCTTTAGGGCTAACAGTTGTTAAAATTCTATGGGTTTAGGTTCTAAAATAAAGATTTTATATGTTATAGAAATGTACTTAAGGGTTTCATGTTTTTCTCAAATGTACTCAAGGGTTCAATTTGTGCTGAAATGTACTCTTAAGGATTTCGTATTTACTGAAATGTGCTGAAGCACACACATTTCATTTTTATTGAAAGACATTGTCTGGATAATTAAGAAGGCAGCACCAAGTTTTGTTTTTGATTGTTAAAATTCTGCTCTGAAGGTTCTGAAAAAGAAAGCTGTCATTCTTACTGTTATATTCTGTCGTGCTAATCAAGAAGCACCATCAAGTTAGGTCTGTAGGGTTATTAAAATGCTGCATACAAAACTGTCTAATACATCTTAACATTCAAAACAGAACATGTTCAGTGAACAGTTCGTTGATTATACTGTAATATAATATTCTTAAGAATTGGAGGTTACTTCATCAACAACATACAACAATTGCTACTCGTAAGTACCAAAATTTATGATACCTCCAAAGCAACCAACCAACCAAAATTGCTAACATTGCCTTTTGGACCCCCACGGCAGTAAAAACCCATATCCTCTATATCCACTTTCATAAATCTTAGAATGTAGAATGTGTAATATAGAAACACATTTTATACAAATTTCAAACCGAAAACACAGATGCGAAATAAAAAATACTGCGCTACATGAAATTTTTTATTTATATCGCTATATCGTCCCATTTACTTATTTTAGAATATTACGATTTTTAAGAATGGATATTCAGCGTGTGATTAAATGTAGTTGGTGTTCAATAAATGATCTGTGCTTTTAATATATCTCACCTTTTTTTCTTAAATTAAAGGCATTCCAGAACAATCCGATTTCCAAACAGACATCGACCAAAGTTTACAGAAGGCAAAATAGAAACCATTCCAATGGATCCATTTTGTATCCGGGATTGTAGACGCTGAACTTAAATGTGGCCTAACTTAGTGGCAGAACTTAGTTACAGAAGGCAAAATAGAAACCATACCAATGGATCCATTTTGTATCCGGGATTGTAGACGCTGAACTTACATGTGGCCTAACTTATGGGTTAGCCCTCCAAGGGAATTCGACGGGATATCTCATCCAGCAAGATCTGAATATTTTGTTAATGACGAGATACCTCGTCTTCCAAATATTGATTAGTTTTATGATTTTTTCAATACCTGGTCTCTTCTTTTTTTTCTAGAGATATTTCATCCGCCATCATATTGTCATTTTTTTAAGATGACATGATCCAAATCTGTTCAGTTTTTTTTATAATGACGAGATATATCGTCCATATAGATGTGGTTTGTTTTTCTAATATCTGTGCGTCAACCACCAGGAGGGCTAACAAATACCTATTTTATTTATGAACCTATAAAAATTTCGACCACCCAAGTAAATCAAATAACGCAAAACACATCCTGTGGTATCCAGGTTCCGGAAAATTATCAACTCATTCCTACACCGAGTTAAATTTATGACGCCTAGAACACCTAAACCCACTCACACGCATAAAAACGAAATAAACATGCAGTTCATTTCCGGATCGGCAAGAACTTGGGTGTGGTTAAAACCACTACCACCACCACCCATTTCTAAAAATGGGTTAATAAATTTCCACATAATTCATCGCAGTGATTGGGGAAATCACCACTGGAAAAATATCGCCTCCTTCTCGGCATTAAAACCGATGCAAAAAACCAAAAACCTGACGCGAAATTGCTCTTTACCGAATGCATATTTTAGTCGGGAGCACGGAATGTAGGGACATTAAAAACCGCAAGAATTTTATGAACTTTGCATTGACATTTTGGAAGGGGGAGGGGAGGGTGTTTGCTAGTTTGTGAGGGTGTTCAGGGGCGGTGGTCAAAAATAAACAATATTTACGGTCAGCGAGAGGTTGTAAAATTCAATGAAGGAGGATGTCTCAATCTAGTTGGGGCTGTGAAAGGGCTGGATGTTGGTTTTACGACCGTTTCGCGTGCTTTACCTTCACAAACAGGGGTGAATTAACGGGGTAAGGTTTGGGAAGGAAAATAATGCAGTGAAGCGAGGGATGGAAGATCTTATTGGTGGTTTTAACCAGGGGAGATTGGATTCAAAATTTCCGTGGGGATTTGGTTAGTTCATACCCCAGACGTCTAAAATATTTTCTGCACTATACCTTTTCAACGATTATCCTTTACGTTTATAGTTCATATCAAGTTAAAACTACATACTAAAATACTCAGAAGGGCGAGAAGGGACAGAAAAGTCGCTTTTAAAAGCCTTTGGAAGCACCTTTCACGCCTGTTCAATCACACGAAAATCATGTCAATCAACTAATCGAGGAAAGGGAATCGAAACAAACAGGGGTAAATTAACGGGGTAAGGTTTGGGAAGGAAAATAATACAGTGAAGCGAGGGATGGAAGATCTTATTGGTGGTTTTAACCAGGGGAGATTGGATTCAAAATTTCCGTGGGGATTTGGTTAGTTCATACCCCAGACGTCTAAAATATTTTCTGCACTATACCTTTTCAACGATTATCCTTTACGTTTATAGTTCATATCAAGTTAAAACTACATACTAAAATACTCAGAAGGGCGAGAAGGGACAGAAAAGTCGCTTTTAAAAGCCTTTGGAAGCACCTTTCACGCCTGTTCAATCACACGAAAATCATGTCAATCAACTAATCGAGGAAAGGGAATCGAAACAAACAGGGGTAAATTAACGGGGTAAGGTTTGGGAAGGAAAATAATACAGTGAAGCGAGGGATGGAAGATCTTATTGGTGGTTTTAACCAGGGGAGATTGGATTCAAAATTTCCGTGGGGATTTGGTTAGTTCATACCCCAGACGTCTAAAATATTTTCTGCACTATACCTTTTCAACGATTATCCTTTACGTTTATAGTTCATATCAAGTTAAAACTACATACTAAAATACTCAGAAGGGCGAGAAGGCACAGAAAAGTCGCTTTTAAAAGCCTTTGGAAGCACCTTACACGCCTGTTCAATCACACGAAAATCATGTCAATCAACTAATCGAGGAAAGGGAATCGAAAAGGAGGCACTCGTGAAAATAGTTGTTGACCCACTTTTGGGATCGCCTTCGAAAGGGGGTGAAACGTAAAGTCTCGCATTGAAACCTGCTGGTTATCTTTCCGTGAGCTCGTAAGGGAATTTTTTTCTCTGCGATGTATCTCATTTTTCGCAAATATCAACTGTTCGCGTATTGGACGAAATATTTCGCAGAAACAACATGGAGGGTCAAAAGAGTCGATAAGACAAATGAAATAAAGGTAAAAGAGATATCAAAGGAAAGAAAGCATAAGCTTTGATCATTAGTGGGTATTACCAGCCATAAAGGCAATTGTTGTCAGAATAAATAAGTGCATAGGTGTTTCCAGGTATCCATATAAAAATATTGGGAACCTGAATAAAAGGTTATTTCGGTGATTCCTTCAACTGAGCTCGATCCAATCATTGGATACATTTACTCACTTGACTCTCATATTAGCTAATTGAATCATGTGACTGAATCCTCAATTTAATTTCTTTCCAAACTTAATTATGGGGACCAGTGCATAAAGTTCTTTCAAAATATATATTAGTACATATAAATTTGAATAAATATTTATGCAATTATGTTTTAAATAATACTGAGTGTCTATTAAAGAATGTCCCAGTTTCAATGGTATATTATAAAATTTTAATTTAAACTATTTACAGCAAAACATGTATCAAATTGAAGGTAAACTCACCGTTTTTCTTACAAATGTTCAATATGTGCACCTTTAGTTATACGGCACAACTCCAACCTAAAATTCAATTCTTACCATAACAGGGGTGGCTTATCTGGATATGTTGAAAGAATGACTCTTTCCCCAATTAGTAGAGGGTGGACCTGTAAACTTTATATGGCAACAGGATGGAGCCCCTCTCCATTGGAATCTCTTTGTACGAGAGTGGTTGAATGTCGAAGTCCCTGACCATTGGATTGGTCGTAATGTTCGAGACGACAGAGATCTTTTTCGCAGGCCTCCACGTTCACCTGACATAACGCCATGTGATTTCTTTCCTTTGGGGATTTATAAAAGATCGTGTCTACGTTCCATCGCTACCTAATGATTTGCCAGAGTTGAGACAGAATTGAAGATGCTATTGTTCCTGACTTGTTAACCAAAGTGTGGGAGGAATTAGACTTTACGTTGGATGTGTGCCGTATAACTTAAGATGCACATATTGAACATTTGTAAGAAAAATTATGTGATTTTACCTTTAATTTGATAGATGATTTAATGTAAAGAGTTTAAATTAAACTGTTATAATATACCATTGAAACTGGGATATTATTTTATGAACACCCTGTATAATAATATAGAGATATGATAAATAAAAGTATTTCAAATCATTTTTTGAAAAAATACTTGTACGTTTTGACGTAAGATAATTTTTATGCACATAAATCTTGAATATCTCAAAATACATATTTTTTTCCATAAAGGGAACATTTTTTTCAGTCTATTCAGGAATGTATAAAAAAATTGTTTACAAGTGAAACATCCTTATAACATACAATATTTTAACACGGGCATTTTTTCTATCTGCTCAGAAAAGTTCATTTTGATTGTTAAAAAAGTGAAATTGGTCATTATTCACAAAAAAATAGTTAAAGCAAAAATTTCAAATTTAAAGTTTAAAAAAAAATCCATGTGTTAAGGTGATTAAAAGTGTCTTCATATCCTGTATCAAAAATTTCAAATCAATACACATAGTAGATTCTGAGAAAATACTTCTTAAAATTTGACTATTTTAACATTACGGAGACAGGACTGCACCGATCGCTTTAAGAATTGAAAAACTGTTGTCAGCCTATTGATTTGTCCAACAAGAATATTACGCCCATTTCCCCTATCCCAAAGACATAAACACTACAGGCATGCTGGTACTATTTATGAATTATTGTCCTGGTTAATGTACTGCACATAGTTGCTGCGTATAAATAAATATTTAACGTTAAAAAAAATATTGTTTTCATCTGACAACCATCTGTTGCGTCACAGTTCGCAACATCAATCACTTATTCAAGAGGTTGGTATTCAGTGTATAACTAAAGTAATTCTTACCATACAAGCAAAGACATTTCACTATTTTTAACTGTTTGCTAGACTACTGTTGTCATCCTATATTTTGCGATATACGACCAAACATCTGGTAGCTAGTGGATCACTAAAGTAATTCTGAGCATACAAGCACTTCACTATTTTAACGGGTTGCTGTAGTCTAATATTACCATCCTATATTGCCATCCTATATTGCCATCCTATATTACCATCCTATATACAACCATCTGTTGCGTCACAGTTCACAACAGCAATCACTTATTCAAGAGGTTGGTATTCAGTGTATAACTAAAGTAATTCTTACCATACAAGCAAAGACATTTCACTATTTTTAACTGTTTGCTAGACTACTGTTGTCATCTTATATTTTGCGATATCCGACCAAATAGCTGGTAGCTAGTAGATCACTAAAGTAATTCTGAGCTTACAAGCACTTCACTATTTTAACGGGTTGCTATAGTCTAATATTACTATCCTATATTATCCGATAATCCCCTAAAACATTCATTACATTTAAGACATTTTTTGTGACGACCAGTTAAGTTAAATACCAATACTTTTCAAACTGTTAACTTCTCGATTCAAAATCAGTCTGAAAAGAAATAAGTTTTATTCCTTCTAGAAAATAAATATCTTATTGGGATTATTATTTTTAACAACAAATTAGGTAGAAAAATCAAATTGAAGTAAACTAGTTTGCATTCAAAATATTATGACACGTTATTTGTATTTATTTTTATAAAATAACGTCAATTATTGAATAGCTAGCACGATTTCATACAAAGATTTCAAAAGAACAAATTTTCCTTTTGGTCGCCACAATTCAGGAGAAAAAGTTAAGAGCTAATGACATTATTAAAAAAAACTTGAAAAACAGAATAAAAACGGGTTACTTAAAAATCACTCAAGTAATCATTAGGGTAAGGATCATTCCTCTTATAAGCGTTATCGCAAAAATTTAGTCGCGATATTTTCAATCAAATTTTAGTAAGAAATAAGCCGTCCTGGAAACTTCTGCTTCCAATTTAAAGGCCGAAGTGATTCAATGGATATGCCTACTGCGCCAGAAACCTGCCAGTTGTAGGAGGTGCAAGTTCGAATTCTCCATGGGTGTATTTCTATTTCCTGTCATAATAAACATTGCTGTGTGTGTATCTTTATTACTTAACGTTCTCTGAATTCTGTTTAGTACTTTATGTTGTCTGTATTCCTTTTATTACTTGATGTTTTCGGTATTCTTTTCATTACTTGACGTTGTCTGTATTCCGCTTATAACTTCACGTTGTCTGTATTCTGTTTGACACAGCATGGCCAAATATGACCCATTTGCCATAAATGCAATTACCATCATATGCAATTACCCAACCAATCAAAAAGACAATGTTTGAAATGTTATTCATAACAGAGAATACTGTTTGGTAATTGCATGTTCGGATAAAGCATTCTCTATGACAGGCCTCGAAATAGATTTTTTAATACAGGTGCACCTTGTTCACCTAAGTTGTTAAATTAGGTGCACAGGTTATATTTTAAGTGCACATTTAAAAAAGAACGTAATACAAGAGCATTAATGTAAAATAAACTACTTTATTAGTTGGGTATGTTTAAATAGGTTAGTAGTAGATGGTAAATAAAAATATTTAAACACCTAAATTCTCCGTTCTCTCCAGCGCACGGCTGTCGCGACAGTCGCTTCAACAGAGCCATCTGGAAAATGTTTCGATCATCGAAAACTTCTGGTGGCAGTGACACAAGAAAACCTTCCTCCTGCCTAAACCCGTTATGGCCCAACGATTTGTTTTTCGCATAGTGTGTATTTAGGAATTTTAATTACGTTCCTTTGGAGCAAGAGAAGTTGATACTAATATTTTGTTCGGACATCAAAAAAACATAAAACACGTTTCCCCCTCCTTTTCTTAACCTTAGGTGCACCTAGCGGGAAAAAAATTAGGTGCACAGTTTTATTTTCATGTGCACAGTGCACCTGTGCACCCGGGTATTTCGAGCCCTGCTCTATGAGCCTCAATTCTACACCTAACACATAACCTACAACTTGCACAGCATAATGTAATATCTCAGGAACAATTTCTCTTTTAAACTCTCATTTAAAGCACCAATAAAAATACTGTAATGCCATTTCATTTCACACACGAAATTCTAAATATAAGAGGATAATTATAAGGAAACGAAACGTCATATCTTAAGTATCGCATATTCAGGCTTTTATGCTAATGTTCAAATAAAAAGTGTTTTGTGCTTCACTTTATAGAAACGTCAGTCAATTACGTAATGTCCTCATGCATACTTCTATATTATTTTGGCATAGAAATCAACATCTTGGAAGCAAGCAAAAGTTCACCTGAATAAGAAGTGTATTCCCTCCTAAAAAAATCATTATTTGGTAGTTATATGTTATATGTAGTTATACCGTTTCGAAGGTACGAGTACAAAAAAAATTGGATCTCGTAATTTTAAATCATTTTCTTAGAACTTTATGGTTATCTTCCTAAATAATATCTCTATAGCGGTGATATTCTCTACCATGTTTCTGTTAAGCAACCCAAACAAAATCTACTTAATATTTTATTTTAAAAATAATTTTTGGTATGCAGTAATAATTATTAAATTAGTGTTTGAAAAAATACTTAATTGAAACCTTATTAAGTTTTGATGAAAATTGATTCTGAAGAAATTGTAATATGGTCATGCAAAATTTCAGCTCGTTCCGGTAATTAGTTTTTGAGCTACATTAAACTTTACTCGTTAATGCGATTTTAGGGAGCAACGAAAATTTTAATAAACGTTTGACGAACCACGGATAATAATTTCTTTTGTCGTTTGAACTTTCATATTTAATATAGCAAGGCAATTCTCAAGTCGTTTCCACTTGCGTAAAAAATGTAATAATTCGGGGATCGCTGAAAAATACGTTTGAAATTGTGTTCATATTCGATATTCATGTAAGCTTTAACTACAATTAATCTGGATCTACCAGTAGCGACTTTGTATTTTAAGATGATCCCTGAAAATTTCACAAACTTTACGAACTTTATATCCCGATATATAAAATTTTAAAGTCATAAATGTCATAATTAGAATAATTTAACTATGCAGATTCTGATTATGTAATCAAAACATTGTGATTTTGTTGTTTGTGCAAACTTTGATATGAAGTCTCCCCGTTATGCAATTGTTTGGAATGTCAATTTGTAAAAGACCTAATTCCCTAATGAATTATATCTTTTAATTTGCTATAGTATGAATAGCGCTCGAAATAAAGAAGGTGGTTCGGTTTTTTTTCTGCGACCGTACATGCTTGTCTGCAAGACAACGAACTTCCATCAAAATCTGAATCAATATTTGGAAGTTACATTCATTTTTAAGGTCGACTTGGAAAGTTTCAATAATATGGTATATATATATATATATATATATATATATATATATATATATATATATATATATATATATATATATATATATATATATATATATAATCTTTCGACGTCAACGTGAAATAACCAATCACAAAAGGCAGGTGGCAGCACATTGCAGTGTAGTGTATATAAAGGATGTCCTAGGGCATCAGAATGCATTTCAATCGTTGGCGTAATGCAGAAACGTAGCGATTTATCCGATGTCCAAAAGGGCATGATTATTGGCTTTCGGGCCAAGGGTGGAAGCATTTCGGAAGCTGCTCATTTTGTGAACTGTTCGCGTGACGCCGTGGTAAAAGTACAGCGTGCATGGCAAAATGGCACTATCCAAAATCAGCGGCGTGGCACATGTGATGCACCACGGGCTATAGATGACATAGGCGAACGAAGGCTACGGAGATGCATTCGGCGAATAGACGTGCAACTGTTGAGCAACTGACCGCCCAGATGAACCAAGGGGCTACCAAGAGTATATATATATATATTAATCCTTTTTTAAGAGTTACCGACATTTTTTCATCATGAAAAGTAAACTTGAGGAACATGGCATCTGTTAAACCATTGTCTTTATAAAACCCATTAAAATCATATCGATCGTCCTTTTATTTAAAAATCGTAGACCCCGAACAAGCCGTACTAATCGAATATCTATCGAATAAACATAAAAAAACATGCAGATAATTTATCTTTAAGCGCAATCATGGGAAAAGGGTTCGATTGTACAATGACATCATTAAGCTGATCAAGCAAATCCACAGGGGGGTCGCGACGTCCGGTAGTAAAAATCTGCAAAATACGTGCGTGTCTATGTTTGTAAAATATGCTCTGCGCAGCACAAACTATAATGATGTTTGTTTTATTTATTTTTACCTGCTAAAACTTTCAGCTCGATTGTCTTGTATTTCTAGGGGAATCAATATATATTAAAATAATTTGCATAAATAAGCGATTCATTTCAGAAACGACATATGTTCGCTTTCTAAGTAAAGATAACAAATAACTTTTATGTTCCAAATTTTTCAATAAGTTCGAGAGAAATATTTGTTGCAAATTCAGTTCTCATAATGTCTATATAGGCAGGTTACATTAACGTTGCACTGCAGCACTACAACGAGATATTGGCGACGGTCAGGGATTAATAATACAGATGAGAGATTCACTTTATACCGAAAACAAGACAATTAAACGAATACAGTGTGTACAATTAGACAAATATAGTGCAACTTCAATAGCGCGTCGGACCACCTCCTGCTGCAATACATGCCGCAATTCGGTCCGGCATTGAGTTGATTAGACATCTGATGTTGATCTGAGGCAGATGGGCACAAAATTCGTGAACAGTCACCTCCAAATCATGTACAGAGTGACACGGCGGCATCAGGCGTTTCAGCTGGTCCCATACATGCTCTATAGGGGACACGTCCGGGAAGCGGGCCGGCTATGGAAGAGTCTGAGCATGACGTAGGAAGTCTTGAGCAACTCGAGCTGTATGCGGACGAGCATTATTTTGCTGGAAAATTGCGCCTGGAAGATCATTTAGGAAAGGTCCCACGTGGGGTCAAAGAATGTCATCAACATAACCCTGGCCCGTTTAGGCTTCACGTACCACAATTAGAGTGAACTGGCTATCATAGGCTATGCCCCCAGACCATTACGCCTGCTGTGCGGGCAGAGTGTTGCGCGACAACGTGGGTGGAATTGTATCATTTACCAGGGCGCCTCCATATCCGTACGCGGTTATCATCTGTCCTCAAAACGAACCGGGATTCATCACTAAACACCATGTTTTGCCAATCTGTGGCATTTCACGTCTCTCTGGCGTGGTACCACTGTAGACAGAAAGAATCCCCGATGTTTCGGTGTTAAAAGCAGTACACGAAAAGGGCGCTTGGAATACAGATTCGCCTCCTCAAGGCGTCTGGAAATGGTTTGAGGAACAACTGACACCCCTACATCTGATTGTATCGTGGAACGAGTCATTGTGGAATCCACTTGCCACATGATCCTTCAATCCTCTCGCATCGTCGTCTTCCTGGTCGCTCCAGACCCGGTACACCGCAAGTGGGTACCATTTCGTGTCCACTGTTCCCAACATGTTCTGACGGCACACTCCGAACGATCGACCTGGCAAGCAACACGGCGCGTCGACCAGCCTGCGGTTTTCATGCCGATGATGAGGCCCCTCTCAAACTCGCTTAATTGTGAGAAATGTTTTCTCATACGTCTACCTGGCATTCTTCGATTACTAAAGTCCTCCTAGAGTCGGAATGCGGTCGTCATGTTCATGAATCTTTCACTATGCGCCGGTCCCACTTCCTGATTACAGTGCCACTGCAGGGTGTGTGGTCATGCACATTGACACCAAATTTGGATCATTTGCATATCGGATGTCACTGTACTAGTTTGCAAAGTTTCGCTTTCTTTCTTGGTGCGCTATTTTCAATGTTCTGGAGTATATATATACAGGGTGTCCCTGAATTCATGGGTCAAACTTTAAGGGTAAGTAAAACAGATATAAAGAAGCATTTTTTGTACAGCAACATGGGGTCGGAAATGAAAAGTGCAGGTGGAAAAACAACATATGCTGAGGAAATTAAATAAAGCTCTTTACTTACATAATATTTTTAGAGCAGACGATAGAAACCTTTAGTGACGTAGCTTAAAAAAAAGATGAATTTTTGGGAAGAAAAATATTGAATAGTAGACGTTTATTTAGTTTACATTATCAAATCGTCTGCAAAACAATTTTATTGAGTTTGAATGGCATTACGCGACCTGCAAACGATTCTTTGCTGCTCGAGAGTTAGTTTTCTGTTAAAATCTTTGCTGTTGGAAACGATTTTTTGGTTTTCATTTCGTCAGCATTTCCTGTTTTTCCACCTGCCCTTTTCATTTCCGACCCCATGTTTCACACAAAAAACGCTTCTTTCTATGTATTTTACTTACACTTAAGGTTTGGCCCATGAATTCAGGGACACCCAGTATATATATATTATTAGCAAAAAGCAAAATGCGACAGCAAAAGTCTTATTCGAAAAAGGAAATACAATTTTTTTGAAAATAGAATTTTTTTAAATGTTGAGTATTTTCCTAGGAGATGGCGCGCGGACGACCCGAGCACTCGAGGATATAACCACGCTTTCATGTTTATGTTCAAAGGGGTTCAATAGACACCTCCTGTTTTGTTGCGTATCACAGACATCGAAGACGACTTCCTGCCGAGAACCAACCTCGTAGCTTCCCGTTACTTTTTAATAAATCCGTTATTTGTTAATCCTGAGTTTTGTTCTTTTGACTCAAAGAACAGGAGTACAGCTACAGTATACGTTTATGAGCGGTGGCAACGGCCTTGGCGATTTTCTTCTGGCGAACTTCTAAAGTCGTCAATGAATGAATTATTTCTAAACTCTTTTTCTTTCGAAAATATTTTTCTTTTTAAAACTGAAAATTAAAACTTGAATACACATTTGAGAACGTTTTGAAAAGTATATGTTTTTTAAAACTTTCACACAAAGTAATACGCTTAAACACATTTCAAAACAAATTGTGAACCAGCAGAAAAGCTAAACTGCATTTGTTGGGTAAGAAAACCCTGAAACATCGATTACAATAGATACAGTAGGCTTGTTGAAAAAGAAAAAGATTTTTAAAAGAAAAAAAACAAGGAATAATACAACCTGATAACGTTAGAGCTTTTACGTGAAAAGATAAATAAATAATGAAATCAAAAATGATAAAAAAAAAACTGTTAATCATTTCGTGAAAACTATTATAATAAAATAAAAATTCCACAACTGTCGAAATACAAATAAATGGGCCAATGGTATCACAGAAAACGATTTAAAAGGACCAATCCAATCAAAGGATATTTTAAAAACAATATAATTAATGGGAGGAAAGAACTAATTTCAAACGAACCAATGAAATTAAACAACTTTAACTGATTTTGGAAGAACTTTCTAGAATATTCAAAATGAAAATTGAACGTTTCCGTCTGCCGAGGTTGCCATGAAAACTACAACAAACGTAACGACAGATGGTTTACCTTAATTTATTGTAACTCGCTACTAGAAGTGCGCCAAAAAAATCGCCAAGCCGTTGCCATAACTCATAAACGTAGAGTGTAGCTTTAGAAGAACAGGTAATGGATCGGTTGGCTTGTCCAAGCACAAAATCTTAAGAAAATTACATAAGTGTCGCATGTTTCCTTCAGTAAGCAAATTTGTTTTCTGTTCAAAAAGTATGTGTGGTTGCATGTGGACAGGAAGATACACCTGTCCACTACGTACCACAATGCGAAATTATGAAATATGTGCGCATAATTTACGATATCGTTACTACCAAGCCGAAAGAACGAATCTGCATTTTTGGCAATTTTTAACTAACTGCATTTTATGAGTCACCATTTCATGTTTTACTTGCCGGGCTGCGCCGGCTAGCGCTCGGCGGAGAGTAATATTGCTTTTTTTTACACACCGTAGTTAAACATATTTTGATTTGTATATTTTATTTATTTTTATGAAACAATTCTCTAAATCATTGCGTATTCAATCAAATATTTAAGGAAAGTTGGTCGAATTGCATATACCGCTACAAAATTACCTGTTTAGTGATATTTTGCAAGAAATAGACATATCATTAAAATCTAACAATAAAATAATATTTCTGCAATAGGTAATATTCCGGAACATATAATGCAAACAAAATTCCAATCCTTGAAAAAATGCAAAATTCTGAAAAAAAAAACCACATTTACGTATCTATTAAACGTGTTGGATTTCGACTTCCTGAATATTTTGTGAAATAGAATAATGCGACAAAAGACTTTTCAACGATATTGACAAAGACAATAATAATTTATTAAAAAAAAGAGTACAGATTTATAATACTTGGGAATCCTCAAATGTCCGCAACATCTCGCAGTCAACTCAAATACCCAAACACGGAATTCTAAATCAAATTAAAAAAGTAAATATTAATTCTGACGTGGCCAGATACCGGGTAGCAAAATTACTTTTAAATTACTTTTACATCAAAGAAAAAATAAAAAGTTACTTCAAACATAAATATTACAATTTAATTCCTTATTTTGCATAGAAATTGACCTCGGCTATTTGAAAACAGCAAGAATTCAAAATATCTGGGTTATTTTATTTACGTTGATTGTTGCCATTCGACGATACACAAATACCGTCGATTTCGGGTCCACGTACGTTAGTGTTTTATATATATAAATGCTATGACAAAGCCACGAATTATCTAGATTCCTTGTTGAAATGCCGACTTTCTCGAGAAAGCAATGACTTTTGAGTCGTAATTCTATTCTTCCCCAAGCATCAAATCTTTGGAATGCATTTTTGTAGAAACGTCAATTTTGCAGATTCGTGCATTTGGCATGGTGGTAAGGATTAATTCACCCAGAAATGTTGGCTCTGATCTCAGAGAAAAGACAGTTATTCCAGATATTTATAACCAAACAACAAATTTGTAATTTTATTTTTAACAAGCAATATGAACCCATTCATATCATATCTAAACAGGTATAAATTTTACAAGTACCAATGGTCTCTTTCACAGGTGTAATGCTCATCAAATCTCCTTCAATTTCCATCTTTTGGAATAAAACTCTCTCAGTAAAGGAGGTAAACTAAGAATTAGACCTAAGCTGTAGCAGCCTTGTTCCCATTCCAGCCTCCTTAAAACTCTTCTCAAGGAACGGATAAAGTATAAAATGGAGAAAAATATGGAAACTGGAGGTTACGAGATGACCCCTTTTCGAGGTCCTTCGCATAGTCCTAACTCACTGCAATCCAAGACAATGGAATTTCCATGTCTTTTTCGGGCCATGGCCCCTTTCAACAGTACATTTTCCATTTCAACAAAACCAAAACAGATCTCTGTGCTCGCAGTTCGGCGGGATTACTCTTCCACAATATCTCCAGCTATCCCCTCATGAATAAATTTCACTTGTATAGTCGCGAAAGTGAACCGGACAGAGTTTGGAGAAAAATTGTATTTGGCCGGCGAAGAGCAAAGAAACAATTCTGCTGACTGATCCTTTACCTGCTGAGGCATGAAATGGCTGCAGCTATTTAATCTTTGTAAGTTTTATTATGTAATTTTTCTTTCATCTACAGGGCCGCATCGGATTAGTAAAGGGAGAGTTGCGGGTTCGAATTCAACCAAAGAACGCCATGTACAATAGGGATTGAGCGAAGTCTGTTGTTGCCTCAAATATCCTCACGTTGGCGTGGTAACGAAATTTAGAGAGTGGGGTGACATCTCAGGTGTGACCTCTTCATCTGACTGTTGTTCAAAATTACGTGGCGTTGTCCTTGGATCATTTCCTTTGGGGACTGATCTGTAGCATCGCCAATAGCCACATGATGACAAAATTTTTTTTTAATTAACTCAATATTTCCCTTGATTACATATATTCAACAAACAACATCAAATTCTCAATAAAGAGATACATTTTAAAGCATATTTTATAAAAGCGTCGAACAAAAATCTCTGAATACATATGTTTTTCACTACAAAATGGAATCCTGGAATAACTAAGCCGACGAATTATAGAAATTAAAAAAAAAAAAAAAGCGATTAAAATGTTTGTTTCAAACTCATTCATTTGCGCAAGCCTAAAAATCTTTCTAAAAGTTGTCATATTAGTTGCCAGTCCAATTGTAAAATATGTTGCTCTGTTTATTTTATTTATACTATTTTCTTATCTTTATATTCTGTCAGAAATATTCAGAATTTTTTGTTTCGTAAAGATTAAATAAAGCCCGAAATAAAATATAAGATCAAAAATAATTTTTGGAAAATGTTCCACATACATTTCAGCTTTGAAGGCACACAAATTATGTAGCAGGGCCGTAAGCGGGAAACCAAATCAACGATATTTAATCTTTTGACTACGGCAATAGATTTAACAGGCGCGATTCGTATGTCTAAGGTAAAACTGCTGTAACGGCCGTAGTCTAAATTCTTTCTTGGCGCGAGTCTTATAATTTTTAGTTACAACTTATGTACTGGTCGTTGTCTAAACTTTCTCTAATTTCTGAAGGCTCGATCATGATACAACTGGCTGTACCGGCAATAGTCTAAAGGTGAATGATTGTAATATTTAATACATGGTTCGAATTAAGTTACTTAGAATTCTTACTACAATATCCTCGCTTCCCCCCCCCACACACACACACAAAAAAAAACCTGATATATATTACTATCTACGGAACAATTCAAAGACGCATTTGGGAACTGGGGAGTTGCCAGCGAATCACTCTGGGAATATACCGGATGTTATGTTTAGTGAGTACACAGAGCCAATGGAGATCATTTTCGCATCTTTGAAAATCGTTCAGCCTATATTAGATTTCAGGGCATATCGATCGGTGTTGTATTTCCGATGCAAAGCATTCGGTGAGAAATCGATTCGACAGTGGGGTTTCTTACCATTCATGACAGTTCGAAAGTAATATTTTTTAACTATACGGAATTGAATGAAGCAAAGGAACGCAGATACGCTTCAATTTTTTCTGAAACTACGGTAGAACCTTGATCATCTGATAAGAGCGACACCGAAGCAGTTTTATTTAACCAACGTTTAACCCTACAGGTGGTTTCGACGATATATCTCATTCATCAGGATCCGAAGAATTGACTAATCTGCTAATGACGATACACCACGCCATTACGATATTGCCGATTTTTTTATGGTGACAGTATAAAAATCTGTTCGGTTTCCTTCTAATGACGAGATATCTCGTCCATCAAGATCTGGCCAGTTTTGCTAATGTCGAGATAATTTCTCGAGCCAACGACCTAGAGGATTACTAAGAATAATGGTGTAAGATACAAGCAACTTCCAATCACATCAGGATCTCATAAGCTCCAATTGATACTGATTGGGAAATCAACGATTACATATTTTGTGAGAAAATGAGATTTTTCTAATTTTGTTATGTATTTTATCCGATGCATTATTTAAATCGATATATTTTTTCTATATGAATAAAACGATGATCTGGTACTACCTATTACAACGAGAACTACTCTCTCCCTTAAGTATAGATAGTAGTGATCACGAAAGGAACAGAGTTCGTATATTTCATTACAGTGTATTGGTATTTTTAATTAACGGCGTATTAGAACAACGGGCTATTAACGACAGTCTGGTATTAATCTCTAATGGCCAATGGAAATATCCTAGGACAAAACCACATAAGTTTGAACCATGATCAGATGACGAGGTAAAGCCTGAGTTTACAACCCAATCTCCAAACTTCCACACCACACCAATGTGAGGACTTTTGAGGCTATGACGGATTTAACATGTATCAGCTTCATTGTACACGACGGTTTTTGGCTGGATTCAAACTCGCATGCCTCCAGTTCTTTATCCGATACTCTTCCAACCAGTACAGGTATTCTTCCAACCAGTACAGGTATTCCAACCGTGCTACCGCGGCCCTTTGATTATAGGGATCCTAGTAGATTTCTATCCATTATTTGGCTTCAACTATAGGATAGGTTAGTTAGAAATAGTTTACTAGAAGCGTGGCGTGGTGGAGTTTGAAGTTAGAGGAAAATTTAGTAAGATGCACTACAAGTACATCTGCTCGCTATATAGATATCCTTTGTCTGTCTTAAAATTCCTTTCTATGTCCTATTTTAGAAACGACAACATAACCTTCTAAGCCGATCTTTATCAATTGATTTATTTAAAAAGTCTTAGAAAATGTACATGAATTTACATGTGCCTTAAGACCTTTTGACAACGGCTATAGGTATAACTGGTACGGTTCTTTCTTGGCGCGATTCTTATAACTTTCAAGGCACAACTGCTGTACTGGCCGTAGTCTAAATTCTATTTTGGCATGATCAATGTAAACTGCATTACCGGACGTAGTCTAAAGGTTAATTATTAACCCTCCTTGAGGTTATACCTACGAGGTATCACGCGTGGTATTACCGAAATGGAACGAATCCTGATGGACGAGATATCTCGCGTGGTACTACCGAAATGGAACGAATCCTGATGGACGAGATATCTCGCGTGGTACTACCTAAATGGAACGAATCCTGATGGACGAGATATCTCGCGTGGTACTACCGAAATGGAACGAATCCTAATGGACGAGATATCTCGTGTGGTACTACCTAAATGGAACGGATCCTGATGGACGAGATATCTCGTATGGTACTACCTAAATGGAACGAATCCTGATGGACGAGATATCTCGCGTGGTATTACCGAAATGGAACGAATCCTGATGGACGAGATATCTCGTGTGGTACTACCGAAATGGAACGAATCCTGATGGACGAGATATCTCGCGTGGTACTACCGAAATGGAACGAATCCTGATGGATGAGATATCTCGCGTGGTACTACCGAAATGGAACGAATCCTGATGGACGATATATCTCGCGTGGTACTACCGAAATGGAACGAATCCTGATGGACAAGATATCTCGTGTGGTACTACCGAAATGGAACGAATCCTGATGGACGAGATATCTCGCGTGGTACTACCGAAATGGAACGAATCCTGATGGACGAGATATCTCGCGTGGTACTACCGAAATAGAACGAATCCTGATGGGCGAGATTTCACGGCATTTGAATAAAATTGACCTGATCTTCATCTTTTCATCACAAAACAATAACCAGTATTTTGATGAAGAGTTATTTTATCCAGAATGAGTAACATCTTGATGGACGAGATATCTTGTTGAAACCACATGTGTGTGTGGATGGTTTAAATATCAAACAACTAAACCAATTTGGAAGGGATTATTTTTAGAATTCACTATACAAATTTCGTTTTTACCATCTGGAAGACAGTGGGCAGAGAATTTTGCGACTCTTCATTGTTCTAAAACAATTTTGTGTTTTTTTGTTGCTTTGCATTTAGATAATAATTTATGATGAAAAATACTGATGTTTTTAAACGTGAGGAGGGTACGTTGCTGCCGTGCAAAGCAATGGGCACATCATATTTATTTACTGGTTAAGAGGTATTTTTAAATTAATAAAATCGACATTATCTTCAGTTTCTATTCAAAAACCATTTTTACAAAATTCAAAATCAAAGTTCTATATTGAATTTTTTGATCAGAATGTTAGAAAACATTCTTTTAAAAAATTGGCATTCATTCTACTGATAGAAAAAGATCCAAGCGTTAGACTGATAGAAGAAAATTTATCTTTTTAATCGATTTAATCTATTTAAAAAATTTTTAATCGTTGAATGTGCTGCTTTTTACATTAAGAAATGTTGTACCTGCTATATAGGTACTTTTTAGGATAAATATTTTTGACCGTAAAAAAAACTTCAAAATGAATGTTATAAGAGGCTTTCTCTGACAAGCTAAATTTTGATAAATGCTGTGTTATTGTAACAGGACGCTTTTCCAGTACATAATCTGAACGTGATGTTAGATGGTTTGTGTTTGAGTACGATTTCACCTAATCATCGATAGAAATTCCAAAGATAGAACTCTGAATTGATGTATCGTCGACTTGCAAATGATACACTCTAAGTCACAATTAATTTTCAAGGTATGATTATTTCGATTTCCTAGACCAAAATTTGGTGATGTTTAGATTGCTGAAATCCACTATATTTTTCCTTTTCCCATGAAGGTCTTGAGAAACATACTTAGTAAATTTAGCAATATACAGGTGTAAAATATTTTCCTCTTCATTTCTTCAGAACATTTTGACTTTATGTGTTTCACTTGCAAGCCAATGATATCATATATGATTAATCCACGCTTACAGAACAAAACACCAAACGTCTGGAAATGACGAAAAACTTCATTTTAAGTATCCCCAGTATGTATCATTCTAAGACATTTGTGTAGCGGAAGTAAAATCTTTGCAATCTGTCTAGTTTGCTTTTTTCGGCTGAAAATTACTCCCGGCCAGTTTGATTGATATAATAGAAAAGGATGCTGTCAAATGCTGTCACCTAATGTTGTGTATCGTTCAATCAATGATGCCAGGCGGTCGTAGCTTGATGATTTGGAGCTGTGTATCATCGAATCTAGAAAGTTCGGTGGTGGTAGCTTGATAGTTTTTAAATGTATATCAGTAATCATGGACTTGAATTAATTACTGGTAGTATTCATGGTAGCTATGTTTCACTATCAACACTTCTTTAGTAATATGGTTGGTGGTTGGGATTTTACGTCGCAAGGGCTATATGTTGACAAACTGCATCAAACATAAGACAGTACAATCCAGGAATGGATGTGGATCTACTAGAGAGGTTTTACTAAGGCAGAAGAGAGAAATACACCCAGGGTAAGCTACTTGATATCACAGTGATCAAACCCAATGAGCCAATGCGGCTCCCTCTAGGTGAGGAGTCATGCATCTAACAGCATAGAGCACCTTTTTTGACCTTCAAGATATACCTCAGATGTAGAGAATAGATATGGGACTTTTCAGAGCACCCAGACCTGAATCTAATAGGGTCCATTTGGGATGAATTTGGACATCAGATGCCGATCTTATTTACAGGTCAAATTTCTTTTGATAACTAATTACCATGTTCAAGGACAAATATGTCAAAATACCATCAACTCCTTGACACTCCTCGTGGCAATTTTGCCTATGTATCTCGTCATTATTAGAAAATGTATCATATATTAATCCCGTCATCTTAAAAAATTTGGCAATATCTTAATGACGAGAAGTTTCATCATTAGGAAATTAGTCTCATCATGTTGGACGAGATATCTCGTCGAAACCAATTGGGGTTTTTAACAAAAGTTGATCCAAGGTTTATCCAAAAGGGTGCAGAATGTAACTAGATTCTATAGACTCCCTATTAATGTCTAATATCATAAAAGGAAGTGTTTGTGTGGCTGTATATGTGTATTTGTGTACGTTAATCTAGAACATTTTAAAATTAATTTATTCGTTTTTTTTCCGATCGTTTCTTCACTCGCGGAGAGAATTCGATTCCAACAAACACCGTTGAGTACAAAGGGGACGGTTGCATGTTGAATCTGTCGTGGCCTCAAATGTCCTCACATTGGCGTGGTGTGGAAGTTTCGAGAGCATCGTGCCAGCTCAGGTGTAGCTCTTCATCTGACCAAAGTTCAAAATTACGTTTTATTGTCCCCAGATCTTTCCCTTTCTAAGATTGATCTCGGACCATCTTCAATAACCTATTGTGTTGCTCCAGTACGACGTTAAAAAAGCAAATATCTATTCGCGGTGTTGATGTCACAGCTCCTCAATAGAAGATAGCAAAGGATTTTGCGTTTTTTGACCTTTGGAACTGTGCCAAAAACAGTTTGTTCTTAGTCCAAGTTTCTATCTTCGCAATTGTTAAAGATAGAGTAAAAATTTCAACGGATTCGAAATCTGCAGAACATTTTACACCAGATCAGTCTGGTGTAAAATTTTCAGTCCAAATGTTGTGCGTTATTTCAATAAAAACAAATTTTTTTAAACATACTGATGTCCAGATATGTCTTCCAGCAGTGCATACTTATAAATATAATTTGTAAAAAATGCTGAAAATGGCTGTCTTAAAATAAATGAACCTGAGAAAAGAAATCTAATGTTTCATTTTCTTTTTTTTCTTCTTAAGATAAATTTCAAAACAAAACTGTTCATTGATTTATATTTTTCCGAACTACTTTAGAATTTGCGCAAACAAAGAGCTAGGATGATACGTGTTTTAAAAGAAAAGCTTAAAATATAAGTTCCCGAAGGACTTTTATTGAAAGACAGAGCCGTCTTTGACAATGGTGGAATCGAGGAACTCAAACATAAAAATGCAAACTCCCTGTGAAAGGTGAATACCAAACTCTTTAAGCAACACTTCCTTTTTATAGCATGCGTCAAGTTCCATGCATTGCGCTATACCATATCCAAACAAAAGAGAACTTAACAGTCCGGTGCTTTTGTTGCCGACAGAAAACGACAATCACTTCCTTTCATGAGACGTATCATAAAAAAGCAAATCATTTCTGTGTATCTGCTATCACATATTTCAATACCGGACGGCGTCGCCTTATTACAATAGATCTCAATTCCTTTTACAAGTTTTTGGTTATTTCTTAGGCTAATTTTTTATCGATATTATTAAACCTGATAACATCGTGTTTTTATAACATCTTGATTTCTTTCTAACTTTCACAGGTTGGATAAATTAATTGAAGCATTTGTAACATAGCTAGCTGTTGCTCTAAGAATATTTTTTAACCCATTAGTATATGAACGCCAAACTTAAATTGTTCCTAAGATTCCTGTCATTGAGGTGCGAGCACTGACATTTGGTGTTCGTCACCAGTTAAAAATGATCGAGAATATACTAATTTTATGTTTATATATATATATATAAGTTTTTATAAGCGTTTTAATATGTTTAACAAAGCGTTGGATATGCTTACCAAAACGTTGGATATGTTTACCGAAACGTTGGATACGTTTAACAAAGCGTTGATGTGTAGCTTTGACTATTCTTTGATACATTAAATTCAATAAAGTATCAAGCTTAAAGTTGTTCTCAAGATTCACTAGTTCTCGACATTGGAATACGTGCATTGAAATTCAGTTTATGTCACCACCTGCGAAAGATCAAGGAATAGTTGCATCAGGTTTTTGGTTTTTGCGTAATATGCCGATCTCTTTCCCTTTACTTTCGTTCCACGTTCCTTACGTTTTACAAGGCTGTGCTGTGCAGTTCTAAGGTAATGCTTTGATACGATATTGGTATCATTTTATACGATATGATATAATTCGATAGTATCAAACCCCTTATTGTTGTCGTGCGGGCCATTTATGGCCCAAATTGGGGGTGCCATTGCCCCGGATGGTTGGACTTCTTCATGCTTAACACATCCGTTTTACAGGAAGGTCCCTTTCACACATCCATTCACTCACACATATCGTAATTTAGATCCCAATCAGAGGCCGATAACCCCCTGATCAGGTACCCCCAGAGGTATTGATTTGGTATGGGAAAATGGGGGACTTTGTGACCACGACCTATTTAACACGCCCCAGACACCATTAGCGAACACGACGTCTTTAGCCAGGTCCAAGCGCCGATCTCGCAACCATCAGAATTGCAGGCTCTGCTGAGGACAGAACCCACAACCTTTCCGATGCGAGCCCTACGCTATACTGACTGAGCTACCGCGGCTCACCTCTTATTGTTCCCTAGATTGATTAGTTCTTCAACATTGAAGTCCAGCATATTTACACTAGCTGAAAGAGAGATCAAGCTAATACTTGTGTTTGGAGATCTTGTTTCAAAATATTCCAATATCTCTCCTGTTACGAGCATTGTAAAATTACCACAGCGTTGTACATTTTTGAATATGTAAGAGATCAATCATTCTTCTACAGGTTAAAGTTTTGCCTAAATTATTCCCAGACTTGATTAGTTGTCAACATTGAGATGCAAACAATTAAGTTCACTCGACTAGTGTTCTCCAACATGCGATTCTCAAAAGGCGTGTCTGTCATTAACTGAACAAAATGTTAAGAATATTCTTGCATCAGATTCTTGTTTTTGCATACATTGATATATTTGTGTTCGTTCTAGGTTGTGTTTTTGTGGTTTAGGATTTTATGGCACAAGTTCTAAGCTTAAATTCTTTGTAAGTTTGATATGTGCATTACTATCTTAATTTACACTTTAACTTACCATGGTAATGCAAGACCTGATCAAACAGGAACAATGTCCAGCGACACTAGACATGGCTAGGTAGGTATTTTAATTAACGTCACAACTGGAACAACACAACGGACTATTGGTGAAGCTCCGGGATGAAACCCGAAAGGAAAGTTCCGAAGACAACTGCATGTAATTTTGACCTACGCCGACGGTCAAATGACGATCGCCAGGCAAGATAGTGTGTAATGTGTTAGACTCAATATTTTAAATTTTCATCGTTTGATGGTTTTGCATTCTACAAGCTACCTCGCAGTTAATGAGCGACCAGTGTTTATTTCTAACATACTCATCACTTATTTCTCTATTTGATCTATTTTTGCTCTGTATCAGCTTTACAAAAATAAAATCATTGAAAGTTCCTCTAAATTTCAAATAATTTTTTTTCAAATTGAAAGATTGAATTTTCGTCTCAATAAACTCAATGATAAAAAATCTTGCATCATCTAACAAAATGTACTTTCATTTGTTTTATACAAATTCTTATATCTTGATTACTTGTTTGCCTGTTACAGCTTGCTTGATTCAGAGTTCAAAGTCAAATACCTAATTTGCTGAATTTGTAATTTTTAAACAAAGTTAATAGTTTATTCTTCCAAATAGAGTTTAAAGAAATTATCTTGATCCCTTTTGTGTGTATTTTGAATCTCGTATCATTAGTCTTATATTTCCCCTGTAAAGCTCATGTAACGTTAGTGAAATAAAGATAATATTATTTTTCTGTTATCAAATACTAAGAGGACCATTGAAGCATCAGTGTATTTTTACAGTGCTTCAAGATTTTCTATGTAAATAATGTGTACTTTACGTCATTCTGCATATTAAATTCTAATGAAAGAGTTCTTAATTACGAGTAAATGATTTCCTAAGATACTTGGTATTCCTTTATTCTTTTGTGCAGCTAAGCTTGAAATCTGCTTACGTATCATTCATTCCATATTTTGTTATTGAGAAACGAAATAACTCCTTCAGGGTATTTATTCCCCATTGTTTAGCAACTAAACAATGAAGTGGAATGTTTTAAGTGTTATTATTGTATGTAATACCACAAATAAATATTATAACGAAGGTGTCCAATTTTCCGGGTAAATTCTTTCTTCTGTTGGAACTGTGGAGAATAAAAGCCAAATGCGCAATGTTTACACCTGAGTGCAATTTTGCTTAAGGGTGAAACTTCTTGAATTCTTTGAAACATTTCTGTAGCCCTCTGAGCATAAAATATTTCCAAATAGTGTATTTTTTATTTTAAGCTACAACTAAATAACCACATCTATTGGATGAAAGAATCCCTGGGATACTTTTATTGGCTGAAAGAATCTTAAGAGAGATTCTGTCCTTGGAAATAATCTATACGTTCAAAGAATCATAGTAAAGATTCTATCCTAGGAAATGTTCTATACGTTCAAAGAATCCAGGAAAATATTCTGTCCAAGGAAACGCTCACAACTAAATAACCACATCTATTGGTTGCAAGAATCCCTGGGAAAACGTTTATTGACTGAAATAATCTTACGAAAGATTCTGTATGTGGAAATAATCTATACGTTGAAAGAATCATAGTAAATATTCTATTCTAGGAAATGTTCTATACGT
Organism: Metellina segmentata; assembly: GCA_947359465.1. Taxonomy (NCBI): domain Eukaryota; kingdom Metazoa; phylum Arthropoda; class Arachnida; order Araneae; family Tetragnathidae; genus Metellina; species Metellina segmentata. The sequence goes on from OX375883.1 coordinate 67,402,043, forward strand.
TCAAAGAATCCAAGAAAATATTCTATCCAAGGAAACGCTCACCACTAAATAACCACATCTATTGGTTGCAAGAATACCTGGGAAAACGTTTATTGGCTGAAATAATCTTACGAAAGATTCTGTATGTGGCAATAATCTATACGTTGAAAGAATCATAGTAAAGATTCTATCCTAGGAAGTGTTCTATACGTTCAAAGAATCCAAGAAAATATTCTATCCAAGGAAACGCTCACAACTAAATAATCACATCTATTGGTTGCAAGAATCCCTGGGAAAACGTTTATTGGCTGAAATAATCTTACGAAAGATTCTGTATGTGGCAATAATCTATACGTTGAAAGAATCATAGTAAAGATTCTATCCTAGGAAGTGTTCTATACGTTCAAAGAATCCAAGAAAATATTCTATCCAAGGAAACACTCAGAACTAAATAACCACATCTGTTGGTTGCAAGAATCCCTGGGAAAATGTTTATTGGCTGAAATAATCTTACGAAAGATTCTGTATGTGGAAATAATCTATACGTTGAAAGAATCATAGTAAAGACTCTATCCTAGGAAATGTTCTATAGTTGAAAGAATCCAAGGAAATATCTATCGTAGGAAATGTTCTATACTTTGAAATAATCATAGGAAATATTCAACTGGTTGAAAGAATCACAGAGAAGAATCTGTTGGTTGAAAGAATACCAGAAGAGAATCTGTTGGGTGAAAGAATCCCAGGAAGATTCTATTGGTTGAAAAAAATCATAAGAACTATTCTAGGGTTAAGAAATTCAAACAAACTGATGCAAGGAAAACTAAATTGCAGAATTACTACACGAATGTGATCCCTGCGAGGGCAAGAGAAAACAACTAATATGTTTTAAATAAAAGTACTCTTATTAATATGGTTCGGGATGGATATTTTAACTAATGTCGTACTGGAGCAACACAACGGGCTATTGACGACGGTCCAGGATCAATCTCCAAGAGAAAAATCAAGGGAAACTCCATGTAATTTGAACCAGTCAGATGACGAAATGACTGAGCTAGCACCCCACTCTCTGAACTACCACAACACGTCAACGTGAGGACAGCAACGAATACATATATTTTTTATATGTATCTGTTATTGATTCCCACAATACCAGAATATTTGCCTCTTTTGAATGCTGTTTAAGATAACTTTTATGTGGGTCTTTTGAGGGTACTACTGAATTTATTCTTATCTACAGTTTTCCCCATCCATTCCAAATAGCTGCAGAATGCCCTAGGAACAAAGACAGACACTTGTGTTAGTTTGAAGAAAAGTGTTACTTGTTCCGAAATTGAGATATTTAGTTAAAAATTTATTTAAGCTTATCGAAAATCTGTTAAATGGAAGAAGTTTGGCCTTCAAACCGTAATAAATGTAAAACTGAGAGCTTCAATCATTACATTACATGGTCATTTTTGGTTACACGAGAGAAAGTTGGTCCTTCGCCAATGACTTAACACTCTTGATGATTGTCTTGATGAAGTATCTCTTACTTAGGAAAATTGACCAGATTTACAAAAGATATTTTGTCATTAGAATAAAAATTAACTATATCTTGATCTCTTCACTATCAAACTATCTTTCTATCAAAAAATCACCAAAATATTGATGACACGATATCTGGTCATGGCCAAAGTTTGTAAGACCTTGATAACCGAGCTATCCCGTCAAAATTACGAGGGATAAAGTATACGAACCCTATTGATATAAACTTTTCGATATTCTTGACCCTGATTGATCACAGCACTATAAGATTCGCGATTTTGAAGCAAAATGTGGAAAACCTACTTTCAACTGTCTATAATTGAAGGAAAATAATAATAAAGTTTTTTTTATTTCCAATGGCAAGGCTGGGTACATATAATAATAAAGTAACTCTCTGTATATTATATCGTGATAACAAGGTCCATGCAAAAACGATCGTGAACGTGGAGGTTGGCGCATGTTAGATCTGTGTTGGACTCAGATGTCCTGACGTTAGAGAGCTGCGGTAGTTTTGGGAATGGGGTGCCAGCTCATCTGATGACCTCCCCCCATATGACCCTGGTTAAAAAATTTTGAGGTGTTTACCATGGATCTTTCCTTTCAGAATTTACCCTTCACAGAGCCAATAGCCCGCTGTATTCCTTCAGGGCGACGTAAATTCAACTACTTACCTACCTTGAAACGGCAAGCAAAAAGACGAACAACTTACAACTTACATAGAAAACAGGATTTTTAGCACTTTGGGCAAAAAACTGCAGGAATTAAAATTTTCCACACACATGTTTGAATATACTTTTTAATTTTTTTCTCAAATGCAGAACACATTTTTAAGCAAATAAAAAAAATTCTACAAATCTCTGAAAACAAAATACTTAAAAACATCGTGAATGTTTTCTGTATTTTTAAAATGCAAAACAAACTCTCAGTTGCCTTGGACCAACAAAATGTTTCATCACATTAGGTAGTAAATATTTATCAAACTTCGAATTTGGGTTTTCTTTATAATGTAAATATCTACACAATTTCCAACATTTACATTGGTGTACTTTTTAAATCCCTCTTCGTGATAATGCAAACAAACCTAAACGTTCTATCAATGAAATCCTTTCATTGTGTCACCATTTGTAGCGTAGTTATTCATTAATATGCATCGCCAAAGAATTTCAATGTAGCAACGTAAACTTCACAAATGAAAGAATTATTTTCAAAACTTCAAAGCTCCCAAAATAGCGAGTGAAAATAACGTTGATTCTTTTTGTCCTGAAAATTCGTATTGAAATATTTATGCTATTCAGAGACACAAGGAAGAGTTCATCATTTGTCGGGGTTTTATTGTTATAAATTCCAAGCCTTCAGTTCGAGCCCTAAAATTTAGCCATAGGCTCGAAAACGTAAGCGCAAAATGAAACACACTGAAGAAACGAAAATATATTAAAAAACAAATCCTCGCGTCCTGCCTTAAAACTCTCCGCTGGTGAACAGTAGTTTCCAGCTACCTTATTTATTTTTTTCAGTACTAAAAGTTGATCAAGTACTTATACGCAGCGGCATTCCTACACTAAAAAAATAAGTAACGACGCGAAGTAAAACAAGTCCAAAACAAAGAAAACCAAAAGAACTGCACGAGAGTTTTAGTTTTCTTCAGCCCAAAAACGATTTTTTCGAATTCTCTGTGAAGTAAAAAGGGCCACGAGAAAAACGCGTTTTCCTTTAATTTTATAGACAAAATGGTGCTTTATTTTTTTCTCTGAAGAATTCGGTTTATTTTCTATTTTCTTTTCCTGGTCCTGGAGAACCTGTTTTCTTTTAATCGAGTTTTCTTTAAAATTCCGGATGTCTTTTCCCGGTTCTTTCCGCATCGGGAATAGGGACCTTTTTATTCGTGCGTGTGCTGTTGAACACGAATTATCAATTTGCCGTGCAGTTTCGGCGACATCGAATTTCGATTGGCTTTATTTGTATTCGATAGTTTAATTTGCGGGAGGGGTGGCTAAATCTAATATATGTTGTTTATGTTCGATACAAAGTAAAGTCCACGCGAGTGGTAGGAGTTGGAAAACACATTTTAGTCCTGGTTTGGTTCTGTTTCAAGACAACCTATTAGTATACGTGAAGAAAACTCATGCCTCGTTGGCTCCACAATTCAGATTTGGTAACTGAGAAATTTGGTTGCTTAACCACATATTTAGAGCAACATTGTTTGAATAACCTCAGATAGCAAAGCTACGATTTACTCAGATAAAAATGCTGTGTTTGCTTAAAGTGAAAACGAAAAATAATTTAATGTCATATTCGATAATCCTTTGGTACAGCTACATTCTACGTTTATGAGCGGTGGCAATAGCTTTGGCGATTTTTTTGGTGAACTTCTAAAGTCGCCAAGGAAATAATTATTTCAAAACTATTTTTCTTTTTACAACGGAAAATGAAAGTTTGAAAACACATTTGAGAACGTTTAAAGAAGTATATTTTTAAAAAGACTTTCGAAAAAAATTGTCAGCTTAAACGCATTTCAAAGGACATTTTAGAACCAGCAGAAAAACTAAGCTCCGGGTTTTGGATAAGAATACCCTGAAACTTATCAATTACACTAAATACAGTAAGCTGTTTGAAAAGAAAAATATTTTTAAAAAAGCAAGAAATAATGCAACCTAATATGTCAGAACTGTTCCGAAAAAAAAATAATAAAAAACAAAAATTCCACAAATGGCAACAAAAAAAATTTAAACGTTTCGTAAAAAATATTACAAATACAAATACAAATATTGACGACCAGCTACAGGCTCGAGCCCAACAAGGCTGGTCCTTTGTTTATGAATTCCCCAATTCCCACTGACTATCGTATTGTATCTTAAATTCGTACACTCCCTTTGAATTAACTATATTTTCTGGCAAAGCGTTCCAACTGTCTATTACCCTATTAAAGTAGTAGTTTTTCCTTAAATCCCGATTAAAATGTGTCTTATTCAATTTATACCCATGGCCCCTTGTTCTGTTATCCCTATTGAAATTTAAGCCCTCTGTGTCCCCTTGTTTTACAAACTTGAAAAGCTGAATCAAATCCCCCCTCCTTCTTCTTCTTTCCAGTGTATACATGTTTAGCTTACTTAAACGTTCATTATAGTCGAAATTTGCTAGCCCCTTTATTATTTTTGTAGCTCTGTGCTGAACCCTTTCAATTGATTCTATGTCCTTTCTCATATATGGAGCCCAGAATTGTACAGCATATTCTAGATGTGGTCTTACTAAACCCTTATATAACGGCAAGATTATATTCTTATCCCTTGAAGTTACAGTCTTTTTAATATACCCCAATAACCTATTAGACTTTTTACCCGCAGCTGAACATTGGTGACCCATTTTAAAATCCCTGTGAATTATCACCCCAAGATCCTTGACTGTTTCTCCCTCCTTTACCTTTACTCCCTGCAGACAGTACTCGGCTCCACTGTTCCTGTAACAAATATGCAGAACTAAACACAAAAAAATAAAAATTCCACTACTGTATAAATACAAATAAATGAACCAATGGTATCAAAGAAAAAATTTAAAAGGACCAATGCAATCAAAGGATATTTTAAAATCAAAATAATCAATGGAAGAAAAAAAAATTTCTACGAATCAATGAAATCAAACGACTTAAACGAATGTTGGAAGAACTTTCTAGAATATGCAAAATGAAAACTGAATGTTACCGTTTGCCGAGGTTGCCATGAAAACCACAATAACCGTAAGACAGATGAGTGCTTTAATCTACTGTAACTCGCTACTAGTAGTGCGTCAAAAAAATCGCCAAGGCCGTTGCCACCGCTCATAAGGGTAAGAGTGTAGCTGTACCAATCCTTTTCCCCACCATTTAATTCAGATTTTATCTATACAAATTAAAATCCTCGCGTGAGGTAGACTTAGGGAAAGCTATTGGTACAGCTACACTCTACGTTTATGAGTGATGGCAACGGCTTTGGCAATTTTTTTTTGGCGCACTTCTAAAGTTGCCAAGTAAAGAATTATTTCCTAACTCTAATGTCACAATTTTTTTTCTTTTTACAACACACTTTTTAAACATATTTCAGAACGTTTTAAAAAGTATATTTTTAAATACAAAAACTTTCACAAAAAGTAGTGTGCTTAAGCACATATCAAAATACATTTGTGAACCAGCAGAGAAACTAAGCTACGAATGTTAAGAATAACCTGAAACTTATCAATTACACTAAATACAGTGAGCATGTTGAAAAAGGAAAAAGATTTACAAAAGAAAAAAAGCAAGAAATAATACCTGATGAAGTCAAAATTCTCTCGTAAAAAAATAATGAAAACGAAAATGGTCAAAAAAACAAAACTCTTAATCCTGTCATGAAAACTATTATGACAAAATAAAAATTCCACAACTGTCAAAATACAAATAAAAGGACCAATGGTATCACAGAAAACGATTTAAAAGGGCCAATGGAATCAAAGGATATTTTAAAAACAAAATAACCAATGGGAGGAAAGAAAAAATTTCAAACGAATCAATGAAATCAAACGACTTTAACGCGGATTTTGGAAGAACTTTGTAGAATATTCTAAATGAAAATTAAAAGTTTCCGTTTGCCGAGGTTGCCATGAAAACCACAACAACAGCAACGAAAGATGGGTTGCCTTAATTTATCGTAACTCGTTACTAGAAGTGCGCCAAAAAAAATCGCCAAGCCGTTGCCATCACTCATAAACGTAGAGTGTAGCTGTACCAAGCTATTTGAGTTTTAGTTTTTTTTGTTTCAAGGCAATCTATTTGTCTACGTGATGAAAACTCGCGCCTCGTTGACTTCATTACTCAGATTTGATAACTGAGAAATTTGGTTACTTGGCCAAAACATTAGATCATCATTGTTTGAGTTACCTCATACAGCTCATTTACGATTGCTTCAGATGAAAAGGATTGAATATGCTGAAAGTACAATATTAACGAAAAGCAATTTTATGCCATATTCGATCATCCTTTCCCCCTGAATTTAACTTTAATTTTGCGGAACTGTCGTTCACGGTAAGAAGGCGATTTGTCGCCAAATATGGTAACCTCACCTTTTGCATATTTTCTTCAAATCTGCCGTTTTTATTATGGCAACCCTATCTGCAAAATTTCTCGCACTCCACTCTCGGAATGGTATTTTTTGCGTTGTTTCATTGGCGACAAAAATTAGTTGGCGACAAACGTCTTACAGTGAACTACAACTCCACTATAAATTTTATCTGTATGAATTAGAATGGAGTGTTTGTGCGTTGGATATTTTAGACCTATTTCAAGTAGTTATTTATCCGTTTGAGATAATTCTAATGCAAAATTGAGTATTGTATGTACGTACATTCATTTATAGAATCAACTTTACTATACTTCAGCCTGTCCATCTTCCCATTACATAACTATTTTTCAGTTTGTGTTTATGTGCTAGTTTCATATGGGGTATTCAATATATCTTAATAAAGGAAACATATTTTGCAGAATCTATTTAAATTTAGTGAAAAAGTTACTAGACCTTTCTTTTTTATATATTTAGGCACATTTCATGTAAAACATCTAAGTAACTATACTTCTATATAAATCATAATTTAGTAATTTTGAAAAAGATGGAATATATATTGATCATTGCAATCATTGGAATTATGGTTCTTTGCTTTCAAATTTAGGTACGTTTCGTAATCAAACATCTGAGAAACTATACTTATTTAGCCATAGTTGGAAAGTATCGGAAAAGATGAAATGTGTATTGAGCATTGCGATTAATTGGGTTGTTTTATCAGTGCTGTTGAAAAATAAATTACTTTTCTCATAGTTACTTATACGGAATTTAAATTATAATACATTATTTATAGAACCTTATATTATAGAACCATATATTATTGAACCTTATTTTTTCTTTCTGAATCAAACAATTTCCTAAAATTTAAGACAGACGATATTTTTTTATATTTCCAATGGCAAGGCTGGGTACAGATTGCAAAGACAAATACAATACATGATACAATACAGTACAGAATTGACCGAAGTCATTGTAGCCTTATACAAGGGCAGAAGTGATGGTCACTTGTGAAGGGGCACCCAATGGGTGGACCATCATTGTCCCTAACAAAGGACAGCACAATTTACATCCGTGCCCTGACCCGGATTCGAACCAGGAACCTTCCGATCCAGAGTCCAACACCTTGACCACTAGACCGGTTGGTCGGAAGACAGACGATATAAAGATAATGATACATTTTTCAATTCTTGAACGACATGTCTGCATTTCGACCAACTTTTCTCGAAAGGTCTATCTTTAAGGCACGCAGTTGTAGTACTCCGTTTAAAGAAAGAAAGAGAAACATGCTGTACAAAACCTTAGCAACTAGACTGGTAGTTAATCAAATTTATTCAAAATATTTTGATACACGTTTCCGTTACAAAAGGTAAAACTCATTAAAATGTGCCATTTTTCTTTCTTTCTTTCAATATACACTACCCTACAATAATACAGAACAGCAGTATGTGATGGTATAAGGGAAGTAATACATGCTTTAATAGGGGATGGTCCCCCACGTGTTGCAATTATACTAGCTACCCTTCTGGGCATACTTTCAACAAGGTTTTGATACACAGCTTTGGGTATTTGCATCCATTTCTCCTGCAAGAATGTGGCCAGCTCAGCTGTAGATTTAGGACTCGGTTCCCTGGTCCGTAAGCGTTGCTCTAATGTTCTATGGGGTTTAGGTCGTGACTCTGAGCAGGCCAAGGAAGATGTTTTACATCCATGTCTTGATACCACTGCTTGACAGAAGCTGAACATGACACGGAGCGTTGTCGTCCTGGAAGTAACATCCGTCCATTCCATAAAATTGCGAGAGCAAAGGGAAAAAGTGATTCTCCAAAACGTTCACGCAGGCGTCGGCGTTCAATTGACCAGGAACAACATGCAAAAGTCCCAGGTCATACCACATTAACACCCCCAAACAAGTAGTCGGATTTTATGCAAATCCGCTGGCGTCCGGTCAGTTATTATAGGGTAGTGCATATATGAATAACTTAGTTCGGAACAGCTACACTCTACGTTTATGAGCAATGGCAACAGCCTTGGCGATTTTTTTGGCGCACTTCTAAAGTCGTTAAGAAAATAATTATTTCCTAACACTTTTTCTGTCACAAATTTTTTTCTTTTTACAACACACTTTTTAAACACATTTCAGAACGTTTTAAAAAGTATATTTAAAAAAAAACTTTCACAAAAAAGTAGTAAGCTTAAGCACATATCAAAACACATTTGTGAACCAGCAGAGAAACTAAGCTACGAATGTTGGGTAAGAACACCCTGAAACTTATCAATTACACTAAATACAGTGGGCATGTTGAAAAAGAAAAAGATTTACAAAAGAAAAAAAGCAATAAATAATACAACCTGATAACGTCAGAATTCTTTCGTAAGAAAATAATGAAAACGAAAATGGTCAAAAAAGCAAAATTCTTAATCCTTTCGTAAAAACTATTATTCTAATACTATTTCGTGAAATAAAAATTCCGCAATCGTCAAAATACAAATAAATGGACCTATGGTATCACAGAAAACGATTTAAAAGGACCAATGCAATCAAAGGATATTTTTAAAACAAAATAACCAATGGGAGGAAAGAAAAAATTTAAAACGAATCAATGATATCAAACGACTTTAACGGATTTTGGAACAACTTTCTAGAATATTCAAACTGAAAATTGAAAGTTTCCGTTTGCCGAGGTTGCTATGAAAACCACAACAACCGCAACGAAAGATGGGTTGCCTTAATTTACCGTAACTCGCTACTAGAAGTGCGCCAAAAAAAATTGCCAAACCGTTGCCATCACTCATAAACGTAGAGTGTAGCTGTACCCTTAGTTTAAGTGAAATCTGCACTCAATAAGCAATTAACACCACCATTCCCATTCTAAGCAGATTCATGATTTTCATTCAAAATTTAATAAGGTGCAACGAAAACTTGTGTGCGTTGACCACATGCAGTAAAAATATTTTCAATTATTTCGGTAGAAATTAACATCGCCTTTTAAAATTGTCCTAATTTTTGTTGTATAAGTAGGAGTTACTATACAAAAGATAACGAGATGCAAAAAATCAGTAATTAATATCTTCAGAGCAGCTATTTTCCCTTTCATATCATTTTCATGTCACTCTGTTCTCTGTGGTTGTTTATTGTTTTTAATTTTTTTTTATTGTATTGTAAGTCCTACTCACACACATCAGATGAAACAACAAACAACGGAATTTGTGTAAAACTGTATGCAAGTTGACCTTGGGGGTTGTGAGTTCAAATCCAAACAAAGACCTTCGTTTACAAAGGGGGCTGATACACGTTAAATATGTCGTGGATTCAAATGTCCTCATGTTGGCATGGTGTAGAAGTTTGTAGAGTGGGATGCCAGCTCGAGTACGACCTCGTCACCGGGACTTAAAATTGCGTTGTTTTGTCCTCGATCATTCCCTTCGGGGATTGATCTCGGACCAATGCCAATAGCCTGTTGTGTAAATCCCGTGCGATGTTGATGAAATAACTAACTACCTGGATACATGTTAGAGGAAAGTAAATTTTAAATTTAACCTTGCAGATTTGGCTAAAAGAGTATTAACGCTAGAAAAAATCTGAATTAATACTTTTGAATTATTAAAAATTCTTTATTGTAGTGGCAGAAGGGTCTATATTACGAGTTGGAGTATATTTAAGAAATATATTATTTTGTTCAATGTTTGTTGAATATAACCTTTTCTTTGTAAAAAAAAACCTGTTAAATTGATATACTATTTGGAGGAAATGATAGTAGGTTACCTTTGCTTTGTCTCTACAGAAGACATTTAATTTAAAACACATTGTTTTATTATTGCACAGTTTAAAAAATTGAATTTTCAAGAAAAAATATTTTCTCTTTCAGAAACCTAATAATGAATACCATATTTCAAATTAATCTTTCATCATCCCCTTAAAGATGTTGAAATTTGAAAATATCGCATGCCTGGTCAAAGAGTGCCGTCAAAAAGTATTCGTACATAAACTATGAATGCAAGAATATTTGCTTTAAATTCCCAATTGGGCAATTTTACAGAAAAAGAGTTCGAGAAAAGGTATTTCTATTCCCTCTTAAAGCCGTATTTTCTATTAGTTACCTAAATGTCACCTTTTGCCATTTTGTAGCTTTATCATATTGCGTGGGTGGAATGCATATGAAATGTGTTGCATGGAAAATATTCGATTTTATGACTTTCTTTAGTTGTATACGCGCCAAATGGAATTTTCTAGAAAAATGTATCGGCTTTAAAAATTAATCATGAATGTATTGTTACATTAATTTGCCAGCTTTACCCTAAGTATACCAAAATTCGAAAATAACGCATGTCTGGTACTAAAATGTCACATATCAAAAATATATGCGGGATGGGTTGAATGCTACAGTATTTTCACCGTAGATTCATCATTTTTATGAATTGAGTTCCGGCATTCCTAATCCCCCAACAGCCCCTCAAAATCGACTTTTGTAGAAGTTATCCATCGTAGTTTTTTTCATACAACAGGGTGCGATGTACGCCAAATATCTACTGAGGGAAATGTATGTATTTTATTTACATCGTAGAAGTTAAGAAGCTATTAAGTTGCAGAAGTTACAAAAATGTTGGAAAGCAGTAAAAAATTATTTTTCTGGCATTTAAAAGATGTGCGGGTTTGATATTTGAAGAACGACTGAACGTTAAAAAAAAACCTGTTTATTCCAAGTTCTACTTAAAACAATGAATACATTAGATTTAGATTCCACAACTTGTGGAATCTATTAATGGTTACTTTGATTGGCATCATCCCGACCCGTGTATAAGGGAAAATTTTGGTTCCATGCTACGTGATCAGCATCCATTCTTCCGCTAGTAACTATATCTCAGAATAGGTGGGAAGGGAACTCCAAGTCAACAGGTTTGAAATCATCTGAAGTTCTGATCCCGTCTTTTTCCATGCTTCCGACAATTTTAATTCTCAGACTAGATTGGGGTGGTTGTCCTTTTTAGAAAGAAAGTTTAAACCCTTTATACAATAAAAGAAATGACGACAATCGAAGATTTGCATATTGAGTTTTCACATTCCGTTGTTACAAGCAATTCTACAGGGCAGCTTCCCTTGCGGCCCAACTATAGATGTTAGCATTTTTCGACGAGAGAGAAAACTGATTATTCTGTTCACGTTTTCAATGTACACTGCAACAATTCAACAACCCTACCTAGGTAGTACAACTCTGCTAGTATATGTAAGCCGAGTTTACACTGAGTGTTGTAGACATTTGTCTGCAATTTTTCGAAGATTTGCATATTGAGTTTTCACATTCTGTTGTTACTAGCAATTCTACAGGGCAGCTTCCCTTGCGGCCCAACTATAGATGTTAGCATTTTTCAACTAGAGTGAAAACTGATTATTCTGTTTACGTTTTCAATGTACACTGCAACAATTCAACAACCCTACCTAGGTTGTACAACTCTGCTAGTATATGTAAGCCGAGTTTGCACCGAGTGTTGAAGACATTTGTCTGCAATTTTTGTGTCGAAGACATTTGTCTGCAATTTTTGTGTCGCAGATATTTGTCTGCAATTTTTGTGTCAAAGACATTATTCTGCAATTTTTGTGTCGAAGACATTTGTCGACGACATTTGGTCGCAGGCATAATACAAGTGGGTTCTTGCAATTTTTGTGTCGAAGACATTTGTATGCAATTTTTGTGTAGAAGACATTTGTCTGCAATTTTTGTGTCGAGGGCGTTTGTCGACGACATTTTGTCGCAGGCATAATACAAGTGGGTTCTTGCATTTTTTGTGTCGAAGACATTTGTATGCAATTTTTGTGTAGAAGACATTTGTCTGCAATTTTTGTGTCGAGGACGTTTGTCGACGACATTTGGTCGCAGGCATAATACAAGTGGGTTCTTGCAATTTTTGTGTCGAAGACATTTGTATGCAATTTTTGTGTAGAAGACATTTGTCTGCAATTTTTGTGTCGAGGACGTTTGTCGACGACATTTTGTCGCAGGCATAATACAAGTGGGTTCTTGCATTTTTTGTCGACAGTACAAATGATGTGAGCACTCTTCTCAGTATATAAAAAAGCAAGCACAGAGATTCGTTTGCAGACATAATAAAAGTGGGTTCTTGCATTTTTGTCGACGTCACAATTGTGGTGAAGCACTAAGCACTCTTAAGCACAAAGAGCGAACAAAAGACGGCGTGACCAAACACGGGGCACCGAAGGACAGAGTGTAGCGGATGTCTGCAATATAGAAAATGCACCCCAATTGTAGTCACCGACAGATGTCGTAGTCCTTTGATCTTTTACCAACTTCTGGGGGAAAATAAAATTTGTGTTGCAGACGCGCGAAATCTGTCGATGACACGAGATATTGACAGCATAATTAGTACCATCGTCAACACGTGTCTGATACGCGGCTTTATATTCACGTTGTCGTGGTATAGAAGTATGTGGATTAGGGGTGCAAACTCAGGTATTGACCTCGTCATCTGACTGTTGTTCAAAATTAGGAGGTATTGTAATCGGATATATCCCTTCGAGATCGATCACATACCGTAGCCCAGTCTGTTGTACTTTTCCAGTGCGACGTAAATTCAACTGTTTACCAACTTTCATTCAAATGTAATTTGTATACAAATGTGTCTCACTAGGATTAATTTTCAGATAAATGACATGTGCTTTTCCAGTGCGATGTCAATTCAGCTATTTATCAACTTTCATTCAAATGTAATTTGTTTACAAATGTGTCTCACTAGGATTAATTTTCAGATAAATAACATGTGCTTTTCCAGTGCGATGTCAATTCAGCTATTTATCAACTTTCATTCAAATGTAATTTGTTTACAAATGTGTCTCACTAGGATTAATTTTCAGATAAATAACATGTGCTTTTCCAGTGCGATGTCAATTCAGCTATTTATCAACTTTCATTCAAATGTAATTTGTTTACAAATGTGTCTCACTAGGATTAATTTTCAGATAAATAACATGTGCTTTTCCAGTGCGATGTCAATTCAGCTATTTATCAACTTTCATTCAAATGTAATTTGTATACAAATGTGTCTCACTAAGATTTATTTTCAGATAAATGATATGAACCAAAAAAGCTTGAAAATAATTAGTGCATAAGTTTAGGTTGCATTACTGTCATTCATATTAATTAATCGATTTATATTTTTAGTGCCTCCAAAGAAGCCAATTATCACCGACCAAAATGGCGAAATTCTGGAGAGTCTGATTGGGCCGTACAATGAAGAGGATAATCTGCACCTCATATGTGAGGCCGAAGAAGGTAATTCTTCCATGAATATATTCTTTTTTTAAGTAACTTAATCTGCATATAATAAGTTTCAAAACTTTATAACTAACTGTTTCAACTTCGTTTGTGTGTTACTTAAGGGTAATACAGTCTGGTTTTCCGACTGTTTTTACATTTTGGCCGCGAACCAATTTTATTCCTTATGAGAAACAATTGAATCCAGATTATGTTCTGTAATATGTGAGATGAATGATAGCTAAAGAAATCACTGCGTGGTCTAAGCGTCACTCCACTCCCAACAGAATCAAGTTCAATCTGAATCCCGTAGAATCTGACTAAAGTAGATTCGAGAGCATTGACACGGAACGCATCAGATTCAGTCATTGTGAAAGGTTTTAGGACGAACAAGCGCTTTCTTTTAGATAGAAAATGGCTTTTCCGAATCTTCATTTCTCCGTTTTTACATGATTTAGATCTATTCGGGATGCCCCGGACTCTGTTTAGGGCAAAACAACCCTAATATATCAACTATACCTGCTGAAGGGGATGTTTAGATCTAAAAATATGCATCGCCGAATGAGTTCTGCTGATCTGAACACTATTTTTAACCTTATTGATGAGTGTCTTAACAAGGTAAATCGTCATTATTAAACTTGACCAGATTTTGATGGTTAATATATTTCGTCATTATAAGAAAATAAATATTTTTATTAATCGCATTATCATCACAAAATAGACAAAATGTTGGTGACGAGATTTTAACGATTGTCATTAGCAAAATTGTTCAAATCTTGTTTTATGATATGTCTCGTTGCAACCACTTGGAGATTTACATTAATAGCTTATTTGATTATCTCATAATTCACTACTGCCCGATAGTACACCAGCGAATTGAGATTCTCGGGCCCAAACTGTGGAAGAACAAAGTACAATAAACTATATACAATATTGAATGAAATAGTACATCAATACAAACAAAATAATACAGTGCTAAAAAAAAAAAAAAAAAAAAAACCAAGGCAAAATTATTAAAACATTAAGCTGGAAAAGCATTTAGATAAAACAGACAATGGGTCATGATTTTTAATGGCGTTTGAAAGTATCTTTCAAAGTAGTAGGTTGTTATAAGCTATTGGATTGCTTTCGCGATTTTCAGGAGTTAGCCTAGAGGTATGAAACTCAATAACGGGGTTAGAACGTTTTCACTCTGCTTGTGTTCTGCCATGCCTGCAATTATTCCTATCTTAGACACTGTCATGTATTGGTGTCCTCCCTCAATCTCACATTTTATAGTCCTCATATCTTAAAGTTCTTCCCAATTCCTGAGACTTCTCATAGCTTACAGTCCATCTGATATCTTGTAGCCATTTTCATATCTTACAATCCATCTCACATATCTTGTAGCCATTTTCATATCTTACAATCCATCTTACATATCTTGTAGCCATTTTCATGGTATAGTTCTCTTATCGAAGCCTTTTTCCCTGAATCTTAGACACCCATATCTTAGCCGTTCTCATATCTTCTAGACTTTTTCATATCTTAGGTTACTTCTCGTATTCATCGGTTGTTATATGGAAGTAATAATTGGAAATCAAGAGGAGAGACAGGAGTATATACTCTATTTCAGCTACATTAAGTCGATTGGAATCTATGATATCAGACTAAAGTGTAGTCTTTACTAGAGTAGGACGAGATCAAGAACGACAAGTTATTATTACTACTTACCTTTGACCAATCTTCAAAAATTGACTATCTATTCTCCCCTTTTTTATTAGTTATATTAAGAAAAAAACCTCCTCCATATATTTAAAAAATATATCCAAGAGAACAGTAAGCATCCGCATATTTTTAAAGTAAATTTCACTTTGTTGCAATAACGATTTATCTTCATCGTGATAAATGACATCCTTTGACCACAAGCTCTTAGTTTTTTTTTCTCAAACTAATATCACTTAAGTAATTTTAAGGTTAAAATAGTGTATTAAAAAACTATTAATGAGATATATACTGCTTTAGTGAGGCTCAAGAAAGGGACTGTTGCTGCCCAATTTGACGTTAATTAAAATACCTACCTATCTTTCTTCTAGTATCATCTAGTCCTTCACAGATTCTAGACTACTTCCCCTAATCATCTGTGGTTCTATGTAACCATTAACCAACCTGTTGATTGTTCTGACAAGGTTTCTCGTCACCATCTAATTTGAACAGATCTTGATGTTCGAGTCGTACCTTCGTTAGAAAAAAAAATGACGAGCTTTTGATCTCGTCATTATCGAAAAATGTGCAGTATCTTATTGGGGAGGTATCTCGTCATTAGCAAAATTGGTCAGATCTTGATAGACGAGATAACTTGTAGAAACCACTTGACAAATTAATTGGGAATCAAGAGAGATTAACATATTGTCCATTTGATGGACAAAGTTTAATGGATTAAAACATTTGTCCTTACTAGACAGTGGCAATAGATCAAGAACAACCACAAATTAATTTGCTCTTTCCTTTTTTGACTTATCTTCAAAAATAACTCCACTTTCTACCGTTGTATGATTTGAGGCTATCACAACAAGTGTGAGCCGCTGTAGCTCAGTCAGTAGAGCGTAAGGCTCGCATCAGAAGGGTCGTGGGTTCTGTCTTCGGCGGTGCCTGCAATTCTGATGATTGCGAGATCATCGCTTCGACCTGGCTAAAGACCGTCGTGTTCAATAATGGGGACTAGGGCACGTTAAATAGGTCATGGTCACAAAGTCCCCCATGTTCCCATACCAAATCAATACCTCTGGGGGTACCTGATCAGGGGGTTATCGTCCTCTGATTGGGATCTAAATTACGATATCTGTGAGTGAATGGATGTATGAAAGGGACCTTCCTGTAAAACGGAAGTGTCATGTATGTTAAGCAAAGTCGGACTCCCTCACAATGGGGCTCAATAACATGGAAGGCGCACCCCCCTCGCCTCTTGCCGTCTTCGACGGGCCTGGCACTCCTCTGGTCTGCCAGTGTCGGCATAAGAAACAACAACAACAAGTGTGGTATAACTCACTAACATTACCAATAGAGATAAATGCGATTTTTTTGGCCCATATCCTTATTTGTACTTATCTGCAACGAGATTCTAAAACTTTGTTTTTCAGTGATCAACAATAAGTTATATTGTTGTTTTGAAAGACTTGCACATTAATGAAAACGCTTTCAATAAAAGGTAATTATAGGGGGTTTGTGGGTTAGGCCACTCTTGCTATGATAGTTATACTTAGAAAAAAAGCCTCCATAAATTCGAAAAAGATTTCTAAGAATAGCAATCAGGAGGCTTTTTTTCTGCGAAAAGCAATCTTACTTCTTAAAAAGAAACTTCACATCGCCGTAATAACGAGTTATCCCCATTATGATAAATGACGTCAGTTGATCACGTGCTCGTTCCTTCTCCGACTAATTCCTTTTAAGTAGTTTTAAGGTTAAAACTCTGCAATTTCACTCAACGCATTGAGAAGAGATTACCCTTGAAGGATCATCCAAATCACAGGTGAGGAGGACGGCTATCGCTGAAGAGGACTTCTGTCCAGGATCAATGCAAAGAAAAAAGACTTCCAACGAAAGTTTCTTTGAGAGCGGGATTTCCGAGCAACTTTTATAGTTATTTATTGTGCACGTACAAAAAAAAACGTGTTATTGATCCGGGTGGGAAAATGAAGTCATTGATTTCTGTTGCCAAAGTTTCCTTTTCTTGTGCTCCTTTCAGCTTTTTCCGATATTTCTGCTCCAAATGAGTTTATTTTGAGACGCATTATTCTTCTGCTTCCTGCGTTCTTGAATGATTTCAATTTCGGGAAAGGATGATGTATGGTCCTGTTGTCCGGTTAGGCATCTCGAGAATTTAGGTGATAAATTTTGAAAGATAAATGCTGTGTATAAAGCTGAGCAATGTTTATAAATATATGCCTGGATGCATATAAAGTTCTGCCCCTAGCCATCAAAAACAAGTTACTTTCATTACGCCTAGATTTAATCCTTTAAAATCCCACCAAAGATGACTATTATAGTGGTTTTCTAAATACATTTATGTGTTCGTAGGCAGGCAGGTTCAAGTATCCCCAGGGTATATTTCTGTCTCTTTTACGTCAGTAAAACTTTGTGTGTATGACCATTTACTTGAGGATGCCATACATTTACTTGACGTTTACAAGATGCCATATTTGGCCAGAACATCTTGACCAAATATGGCATCTGGCAGTATAAAAACCATATTCATCTTAAATTTATAGGCCCGAAATTACCCGGTTGAAAGAGTAACAGATTAGCAACTAGAAGGTTTTGAATTTGAATCAAACCTTTGTGTGACCTCGTCATCTCACCGTGGTTCAAAATAACGTGGTATCGGCAACGGGATTGATCCCGGCCCTTCGCCAATAGCTCGTTTTGTTGTCTAGGTGGGATGTTAATTTAATACCACTACCACCATATACACGAAGCTACTTTATGTAATAAAGTATCGCGTCACTTCCATATTTGTACAGTAGTCTAAATTCGAATAACATTTTTGAATCGTGATTTCAGAATAAATTAAAGCAAATTAGTTTGGAAATTATGGGAAAATGGTAAATACTTCTAAGGTGGATTTTTGTGTCATACTAAGTGTAGGTGGTATTACCGTTACTACATCAGAACGTCTTTCCTGTAAGTATTCCAAATGTGACGCCACTTGGCTTGATCTTAGGTTGCGATTTAAGTACATCGCCAAATTAAATTCCAAAATATTGTATTCCGAATAGATATGTTACAGCTGATTGGTGAACACCAGTTAGATTAAATGCCAAACATAACCAATATGGTAATAAACTATATGTTAACCTTTCGACTACGGCTATATATATAGCAAGATCGATTCTTTCTTGGCGCGATTCTTATAACTTTCAAGGTACAACTTGTGCACTGGCCGAAGTCTAAATTGTTTCTTTGCGCAATTCTTATAACTTTCAAGATACAACTGTTGTACTGGCCGTACCAATATAGTAATAAACTATATGTTAACCTTTCGACTACGGCTATAGATATAGCAAGAGCGATTCTTTCATGGCGCGATTCTTATAACTTTCAAGATACAACTGTAGCACTGGCCGTAGTCTAAATTCTTTCTTGCGACGATTCTTATAATATTGAATGTACAACTGGTTGCACTGTCCGTATGCTAAATTCTTTCTTGGCGCGATTTTTATAACTTTCAAAGTACAACTTTTGTATGGGCAGTAGTTTAAATTCTTTCTTGGCGTGATCAAGTTACAACTGTTATACTTGGCCATACTCTAAAGGTTAATTTATGCCCAATATGGAGAAGAAATATTCGATTAATTCGACAGGAAACTCATAAGTTTCATGTGCTAAACTTTAAATAGTAATGTTAACAACATCGTTATGAAATTTATAAAATAGTAACAAATGTATTGCGAACAAATACTTTTCTTACCCACTGTATATCGATTCGGAATTCATTCTTTAGGACGTTTATGGAGAAAGGGCTAAAATCAATTTGAAAGACAAGCCACTTCACGTTTGGAATACTATACACACGAAACAGGTATCGCCGGAGTAGCACTAACGTCACTTCTTTATCTTGACAGATATACAGCCAGAATCTCAGTTCAAGTTCGATAAAGTATAGCTTACCAATGTAAGGAAATTCTAAAACTGTTCATTTCATCTACAAACCTTCAAGAGATTTGACGAGATATCTCGTCCAATGTCTGCTTCATTTTGCTATATGACGAGATATCTCGTCCATCTGGATTCAATCAGTTTTGCTAATGACGATATACACGGGCGAGCCAAAACATTATGACCATCTCCGCATTTTTCAATGAACTCGTCTGGATGACGTGGAGGGCACGTGATTAAGTGAGAATGGTATTTAACTGCTGCTGGAGAAGGTAAGTAATCATTCTTGCACTTACTTTTGCGAGTGATGGGAAAGGCTGCTGATCTAAGCGAATTTTATAGAGGGCTGATCGTAATGGCCCCAAGACTCGGAACGAGCATCAACGAAACTGCACGACTGGTAGGTTGTTCACGATCTGCCGTTGTTAGTATTCATGCAAAGTGGATAGATGATGGTGACACCAGCAGTAGACGCCAAGGTGTTGGTCGTCCACGCGCCATCAAAGAAAAAAGGACGTCGGAGACTGTCCCGCTTGGTAAAACAAAATTTGCGCGATACAGTGGCTCAGCTGACAGCCCAATACAGTGCAGGTCCAAGCGCAAGTGTTTCGGAACACACAGTTCAGCGGACACTGTTCGATATGGGACTGTGCAGCGGACGTCCCACTCGTGTGCCTCTGTTGACCAAGCGTCATCGTCAACTACGCCTACAGTGGCCCGAGAACATCGAAACTGGACCATGGATGAGTAGAAAAGAATTGCCTGGTCAGATGAATCCCGATTTCTCATTCATCACACCGATTGTCGTTTCAGGGTACGCAGACTGCCTGGCTAACAGTTGCTCCACTTTTGTACAGCAGGTCATACACGGGCTGGTGGTGGTAGTATTATGCTTTGGGGGATGTTATCATGGGCGACTCTGGAAACCGTAGTTGTGGTAGTTTTGAACAATTTTTGAACGAAAGCAGACCATGAACGATGCGAACTATCCGAATATCATTGCGGATCTGTTGCACCCTTACATGGCGTCTGTCTTCCCAACTGGAAATGGAATCTTCCAGCAAAACAACGCCCAATGTCACAAGGCTCGGATTGTGTTGGAGTGGTTCGGGGAGCATACTGATGTATTGAACTTAATGTCCTGGCCACCTAACTAGCCGGATCTTAATCCGATAGAGCACATTTGGGGTGTCATGGAGCGGCAGCTCAGAGCTCAAACACCACCATGCACGAATATCTCGACTTTGCGTGACCGCTGCTTCGAGATTTGGTACAAACTGTCACCAGTCATTTACCAAGAACTTGTGGCATCTATGCCCAGGCGAGTTGCAGCTGTTTTGCAGGCCAAAGAAGCCGCAACGCGTTATTGACTAGGTGATAATAATATTTTGGCTCTTCAGTGTATCTTGTGGAAGCAAAGCCGCCCAATTACTCCAAGCGGAATAAAGATCCAAGTAGTAAAAACTGATTGTTCATTTCCTGTTCTTAGTGGCTGTTTGAAATCGATTGATACACTAGAGACTAGTCTTTACATGGCAATTTTCGCAAGAGAACTAATAGTAGCGCCACTTATATTTAGCTTCACAGATATAAGATAAATCTCATTTCAAATTCGATAAAAATAGACTACCCCATGCAAGGAAATTTCGAAACTACCTTTATTTCCTCCTTTAAATCTCTAAAATTGTTTCGACAAACTATATCTTCTAATATCAGGTTCATTTTTCTAATGACAACATATCTTGTCGAAACAAAGTTGCCCAATTACTCCAAAAGGAATGAAGATCTAACTAAGAAAAACCAATTGTTCCTTGACTACAATTAGTGATTGTTTGAAATCGATTTATGCAATAGAGGCTAGCCTCTACAGGGCAGTTTGCGACAGAGAAACATTAGCGCCACTTATATATTTAGCTTCACAAGTATAAGAAATAAATCCCATTTCAAGACGGATATAGTATAGTTTACCCCTTACACGAAAATTCCAAAACTATGTTTATTTTCTCCTTTAAATATCCAATTTAACACCGAGATGTTTCATCCAATATCTGGTTCCTTTTGTTAATGACAAGATATCTTGTTGAAACAACTGGCCAATTACTCCAAGGGGAAGGAAGATCCATAAAGGAAAAACAAAAAGATGCTTGCCTAGAACTAGTGAATGTTTGAAATAAATTCATACACCAGAGATTAGTCCCTACAGAGCAGTTTTCAAATTGAATATAAATCACGAGAAGGATTAAAAAATGCTACTTCGTGTAGTTTTTATTTATTTTGTAAAACACTATTTCATATCTGAAACCATTTTAAAGTATACAATTGCGGAAAACCTTTCAGGTGTATGTAATTTAATTATTCGACTGGTGGTTTACACATTCCGGTGAAGTCTGCCCCGATTAAATTAATTTTAATAATCTTATTTTGTAGCAGTAGAACATTCCAATTTCGTGTATAATTAAAGATGTCTCAATTATATTTCCTTAATCTTCAGAATTATTCTTAACAATCACGGAACAAATAATTAAAAATAACGAAATATTCATCTCATTCTCCATCCGTTGTGCATTCAAATCAATACCGTCGCCTTAAAACTAAATAAACAGTGTAGCACTTGACTAGCGAGGCCATTTCACTGGTTTGTTAAGACGTAAAATAAAAAGGGCAAAACCGAAAATTACAAGGCTGGATTACCGGAAATGAAAATTTCGCGAGAGCTTCGATCTTCTTTCCTTCGATACTAATTTAATCTTGTTCATTCCTTAAAAGCTTCGGATTAAGTGCTTTGCCATTTTCGCAAGAACAAGTTCGATAATTGAAATTTGTTTCAGTAACGTCGGATTTTCGGTGAGGCGTTTAAATTTTTAAATAACTCTCAGTATTGTATTAAAGTCACTGGAGTTAATGTGATGATTGTAGAAGTTGAGTTTTCAAAAGACAAATAATATTATTTAATGCATATATTGATATTAAATTATTTGTTATTTTTTCATGCCCGTCTCCAACCTCTCTGCCAGTGGTTCAAAAATTACGTGGTGTTGTCCTGTGATCTTAGGGGATTGATTCCGGACCGTTGTCAATAGCCCGTTGTGTTGCTCTAGTACGACGTTAAGTTGCTCTAGTACGTTGTGTACGCTAAGACGTTGTGTTGCTCTAGTACGACCCGACTAAAAAATCACCAAATTACCAATTACCAACCTCTTTCTATATGTTTTAAAAGTACCGTCGTGGGAAACGAAAACGAACGACTTTTATTTTGTGCACTTTACATAGTAGAGCAAATTCAAGGATGTAATTCAATAGGGAATAACGTTCTCTACAAATTAAATTGCAAAGCATATGCATTGGGGCCCGTCTTCATATCACTATTTGCACAAACAGCAAAATTTCCTAATAAAACACTATGATTAGAGGTTTTTGATGGGATTCTGCTTCGTTAAATTAGTCTAAATGCGAAATTTCATGACTTTACTATTTTTATATCTGGAGTTATTTAATGTTAAAATTGTTGTCAATTTCAAGGATGATCTCCACATTGAAAATCGCTAATCGCAGACCGAGATTAAATGTAGTCGTTCAGGAACAGTTCATTTTATGCGTGACTGAAAGAAGTCTAAAACCTTCAAATAAATGTCCATTCTTGGTAAAACCATTTGAGAAATTTTCATTCCTGGCATATTTGAAATTCTACTGTCAATAACTTTAGGGTAGTCTTTGAGGTTGCCTCCAGTCAATTCGTTTAGATCATACAAGGATACATAGCTGATCTCCCTACTCCAACATACTCTCTACTGTCGTACCCATATACAAATGTGTGAAGCTCTTCAAATATGCAAACATAAAGGCCAAAACGATGAGTTTTCATTTTACAATTTAAATATGGAACATTTGAAATATACATATTTTTTCATGTCATGAAGTCCCCGTCACCTAACGTGGGAAACAGAGATCATTGTCTATTCTGGTAGTGGAACACGAAGCATAAATATGCAGGCTTTGCTTATACAGTCATACTAATGAGAAAATTCTTTAGATTAGATCCAATAAAGCTATGGGTTCCAACCAAAGTTCTGTACAACATTTCATAAAGTGATGTAGATATAGTGGCCTTATCTGCAGAAACAGCATGAGAAAAATTAGACAGTTGTGTAATAGGAACATGATACATCTTCAGTAGATCCCTGCACGTCTTGGTCTAAAAGGAAACGAAATTACTGATATTTTAAATACGAAGGAAAGTTTAGATTCATCCTACAATGGATCCCTAAATGTGTTGGTCGTAAAGAAAACAAAAATTACTGATATTTTGAATACGAAGGAAAGTTTAGATTCATCCTACAATGGATCCCTAAATGTGTTGGTCGTAAAGAAAACAAAAATTACTGATATTTTGAATACGAAGGAAAGTTTAGATTCATCCTACAATGGATCCCTAAACGTGGTGGTCTAAAAGAAAACGAAACTGCTGATCTTTTGAATAAGAAGGAAAGTCCAGTTTCATCCTACAATGAATCCTTAAACGTGTTGGTCTGAAAGAAAACTAAACCGATAACCGTTTGAATAATAAGAAAAGACTAGATTCATCTCACAATGGATCACTAAACGTGTTGGTCTAAAAGAAAAATAAACTGTTGATCTTTAGAATACGAAGAACAGTTTAGATTCATCCTTCAATGGATCCCTTCATGTGTTGGTCTAAAGGAAATCAAAACTGCTGATTTTTTGTATTAGAACGAAAGTCTAGATTCATCCTACAATGGATCCCTTCACATCTTGATCTAAAAGAAAACAAAAGTGATGATATTTTGAATACGAAGGAAAGTCTAGATTTATCCTACTATGATATCGCTTCAAAAATTAGTACGTATGAACATAATTTGGAGGACTCGTGCCTTATACGCCTGTTGTCGTCTCAGTACCTCCCTGCCTAAAAGAGATAGAACAAAAGACCATACTTCACTCCCTAGGCTTCGCACTGAACATTGAAGCAAATCAATTTCGAACTGTGTTGCAAGCATTTCGGTCTGTACCCTAAATGCAACTCAGCTCAATCTTGGCACGAAACTTTATTCACTATTATGTGCTGGTTCTTTAGGGCTTCAAACCTCATGGGCTAATATCACGGGTGTAATTTTTAATATGACATGTGTGATAAGTAGAAATAAACTATCGAATTGATACTAGAGAGTGGGAACTATTTTATCTTGAAGACTTGGTTCATTGCATTCATTGGAGTCATCTTACGATTCTCTAAAGTTACTGTGATCGACAAGTTATTGTTTCAATTATAATTAATATCCAACTGTGTGTTTACGTGTCTCTGAAAGCGCTAATGGCTTAATCAATCAATCCAAGGCGAAATTTTCGCCCCAAGTCCTCTCTCATGGCTCATGAAAAACTTCCCGAGACGTGTCATGGCCTCAAGGCGAATGCCAGGATTTATGATACATCATGTCCTGGACAAGTTTCCTTCCTTTTTGTTCTGGCCTATAGTCGTAAAAATTTTGAGACACTCCTGCACATTCCTCACCACCTGTGCTGCGGGCTTGATTTATTGATGGTTTTTTTACTCTGCTCATTATCGTAAATGATGATGGGGTTTTCAAGATTGCTTAATGATGGTCAATCAAGAGTTCTGGAATCTTAACGAAACAAAAGAAGCCCTGCGGGCACAGTTATTTATTGTATTTTCATTCCCTCTCGACGTCGACAATGAAGGCGTATTTAAGCAACTAAACGTTGGTGGAGGCCGTGCCTGCTTTTGTTTGCTAATCCTTAGTGATATTTTACTTTTAGTTCCGGTGTTTTAACTTTAATGTGGTGCTAATTACAGGGTTCCTTATTTAGGGATCAGGGCGTTTACAGAGCTATTAGTGTTTGTGCCCGTGGATTTCTATTCTAAGTTGTGTTGCGCACTAATGTACACATTTGGTTGGTTAACTTTTATGTCTCAAAGTATACATTTGGATATTCCACAAACGAAATTTTTTTTAAAGAATATTTAGGCTTAAGAATATTTAAACAGTGTGTTACTTTCAACTTAAGAAATATTTAACAGATTTAGATTTAAGAAATTTATATTTTTAGAAAATAGCTCTAGAATATTTTGGCATAAGAAATATTGAACGGATTTAGATTTAAGAGAAATTATAGTTTAGAATATATAATTTAGAATATTTCGGCATAAGAAATATTTAACAGATTTAGATTTAAGAGATGTTATATTTTAGAATATAGGATCTAGAATATTACGGCATAAGAAATATTTAGGTATGGACCTCTAGACCAGGGGTCGAAAACTCTTTTTTAAAGGCTAGATCGTAAAATTTTAGGCTTTGCGGGATAGGTAGCAAACTCAAAGATATTTACATAGATAATTCTACTCATAGAGCAACAAAACTGATTCCATTGCAAACTGTACTGTGTTTATTAGCATTTTCTTGACTTCCTTGTAGATATATTTACCTGTAGTTGTTCCATGCAGACTATTCATAGAAGCTAATGCTTCAGACACCTCAAGCAGAATGAATGGAATGAGCAAACGGAGAATAAGATTTACGCTACTAAACCAAATATAGCTGAATGGAAATCGCTACCTTTAAGAAGACAGCAGGTAATAGTAACTCGACTCACTATTGGACATACGCGTATAACACATAGACACCTCCTCCTCGGAGAAGACCATCCCATTTGCAATTACTGCATTTGCCCACTAACTGTAAAACACATTTTAGTAGAATGTTCTCATTTTAATAGGCAACGACTTAAAAATTTTAGTTCATATACCTTGGTTTTAGAAGACATGATTGGAGAGAATCCTCATCCAAATATTTTTAGCTTTTTACATGACATTGGGTTCATATATCACATATAATTTTATATAGTATTCATTTTATTAAGCTTTTAACAAGACATTGGTTTTATCCATCACATATAATTTTATATAGTATTTACTCATTATGTTTCGACTCATCTCATTTCATTATTATATTATGTATCTGATTTTTTATCTTGAGTTTGGCATAATATGTCCCAAGAGGACTCAATGCCACAAAACTAAATCCAATCCAATACAATCCAGTCCCTTCAAATTCAGTATTGATACCCTTGAATATGAAGCAGCAATATTGGGCAGTATCAATAATAGCTGTCAACTCATCAAGAGCCAACGAAAACCACTAGAAATTTTTTACTCGAAATTTAATAGAATCTTGATGTGGATACTGATGTCCTCAACTCTTCTAACAATTTTTCTCGACGAAAGAATGACGGATCGAAACAAATATATTTTCTCAGGGCACATTTCTACAGCTGCGACAACCATATAAGATATAATTAATTCACCATCGTTAAATGGTTTCCCTTTCATGGCTAATAACTGAGAGAACTGGTAACACTTATTCGATGGCGACGTAAGATGATACAATACGAATATGCGACACCAGTTGCACCACATAGGTCATTATTCACAACTTATCAAGTCGACTATCGGCCGTTGCGTTACAGCGCATAATTTGATTTATTTAAAATTTTCATGTAAAAAACAATATTAACCCGCGGGCAGGATTTAAAACAGGTAGCGGGCCGGATTTGGGCCGTAGTAGTTTTCCCACCACTGCTCTAAACTAAAGAATATTTAGACATAAAGATATTTGCATTCTAATCTAATCTGTACTGTGTACCAATGTACGCACATTTGGTTGATTCGGTTTTGTGACGCAAAGTACATATTTGAATATTTTATTTAGAGAAATGTTGCGAAATAATATTTAGGTTTAAGGGGTTAGGTACCTTTTAAATGTCAAAATATGCAAAACAATCACTACATTTCGAATCTTAATATCTCCATGAATAAATTATTTACATAAATGAAATTTTGTATACAGATTTTAGCTACCTTTATTTTTTGTAAACTATTTTTAAAAAATTTCTACCCCTTAAATATATTGTAAATTGGACCAAAATGAAATGCATTGTTTTTGTTGTTAGAATATTATATGGTGCATTGCGCGCAGTATTCTGGGCAAAATAATTATTATTCTGAACTGAATTTTTTTATATACTTAAAAATATATCCTACAATTACAATGACGAACTCTTGCATTTTTTTTTTAATTTCTTACAAAATGTTTTAATAAAAAAAACTGAATATTTTTCTTTTTTATAACACAAATTTAATCTTTTTTCAAAAACTCTCAACAGGATAGACAAAAAAGTTGGTCATTTGAAACATATATATGTTTTACATAATCAATTAAAATTTCATGTAATTCTAACCAACCATTCCAGAGAAATCTTGCGCGCAAGTGGTAAAATCACAGTTTTGAGATATCGTCGTTTAAAAACAATTCGCTTGTGAAATTATTTAGCAGTAAAGGAAGGAAACAAATTAAACTAAAAGTAGAAGTCAAAGTACCTTGTTTCCTGATAAAAAATAAAATTAATAAAACAATGTACATGGAGATGGCTTTAGCAATATATGACAATATAGAGCGTAGTCAAAATACATTTTTGTGATCGCTGATATCGACGAAGTAGTTGTAAATGTTTGATTAAGGGTTTCACTTTCTTAACCATAACTTTCGTTCTAGAGTGAAATTTTACACCAGGTTTGTTTTAAAACGTTGCTAAGAAGCAGAGCTTTAAAATTAGATCATAATAATTTTTGTGATTTTTTTTGAAAATTTAAAAGGTACCAAACCCCTTTTAAGATTTACACTTATAATTTGATTTGAAAAATATTGCGACAGAATCTTTAGACTTAAAAGTATTTTGAGTTTGGAATTTTTAGACAAAAATTCTTGAAATCTAATTTAACCTATGTATTGGACCAATATTTTAATGATAGGGTCTTAAGGCAAAAAGTACAAATTTTTATATTTCATTGTAGGAAATGTTTAGAAAAATGTTTTGATTAAGATTTAAACTTTTTGACCTAAAATATTTTAACCTAAGAAGGTTTAAAAAAATTAAGACATAAAAATCCAATTAGGGTTTAGAATATTTAGACACCAGAGTAGTTTGACTTCAGAAATGTTTAGGCTAGAACCTT
This sequence comes from Metellina segmentata, assembly GCA_947359465.1. NCBI lineage: Eukaryota > Metazoa > Arthropoda > Arachnida > Araneae > Tetragnathidae > Metellina > Metellina segmentata. The sequence continues at coordinate 67,430,557 of OX375883.1, forward strand.
TAAGAATACTTAAGAGTTCAGAATATTTCGAATAGAACATTTAGATTAAAAATATTAATAATTATAAATATTCTGACTAGATAATATTTAGCCCAGACTATTTATATTTAATAGCTCAATTGGATTTTAAAATACTTAGACTTCTACTACATTTTAGGGCTTTTGTTACTTGAAGTCCTCCCATTTGATTGGAGTATTTTTAGGTCTAAACAATTAATTTTGCGAGAATGGTACGCTTTACTTTATAGTTTTCTTTACAGAGTACTCTGCAGCAAAATTTTTCATGTTCCAAACTTTCATCCATTTCGTAATTATAAAGAATTGATTTGATAAATGTTTCGAACGTGTTTTTTCATGAATAAAGGCAGAAAGTTCACTCATTAGTATTTTAAATTAAGCGACATTTCCACCTTAAAAATTTTGTCTGTACCTAGAAACTATAAACTACACAATGAAGTCCTTCAGTAGAAATAAAATGCATGAGTGGAAACATGTTACACAAAATAAGTCTTAATTTCAGTAAAAGAAAAGAATAAGAAGCTGTGATTGATAGATTTTGAATGGAGCTTTGGATAAGTATCATGTAGTTTCAAAGCAAAAATCAGGATTTCCGAATTCGTTCATCGGGTCATTGAAAGAATAGAATTATGGCAGTTTTGTCTCCCACCACAGGTATCTCGTCAATAGAAAACTGACCTGATCTAGATGGACGAGATATTTTCTCTAAGTACTTGGAGGGTTAAAAACAACTTCTGTCCTCCAATAAATACATAAAATATCCACGAATAAATGTATAAACTTCCTCCATACCATACCTTACTTTCTGTCTCCTAGTCTAGAAGATTATATTATATGTGTTTCTATAATTGCGGCTGCCAATTTCCTTTGTTTTAGCCGAAGTGTGGCTTTTCAAAAGAGCTGAAAATCAGCATCACGGGCATCTCTAAACTGCAAGTAATTGGGAACTTAGAAACGTGAAGCCAAACAAAAATTCTATTAATTCTGGAAATGATAGAAATTGTGCAAAGCTAGTCGCAATTGTTTCTATTCAAGCAAGATAAAAGTCATTAAATGAGCCAGGTATTAGGACTTCTGAACCAATAACCACAGAATATCGAATAAGAATAATTTATTATTTTCCGTATTAGTTCTTGTATACACAGCGTAAAAAACCATTTCACATAGATATTTCACAAGCATGGTATTTACTTTTGTATTCCATGTCGTCTTTCTGCTAAAAAATGGCTTCCATTCTACAAATAAACACATAAAACATCCGTGGATGAACCCATAAACTTATTCCACTCTACACCTATTCGTATCGAAATCTGAAGTATTTTTTTTGTATCTATAAATGCGATTAAAAAAGGTTTCTACCCTTAAATAAGCTAATAAAACTTACATGGATTAATGCATAAACGTCTCCCATATTACACTTGTACTTTCTGTCCCGAGTTTTGAAGATGTTATGTTTCTATAACTATGGCTGTCAATTTCCTTTCTTTGAATGGAAATGGTGACTTTTCATAAGAGCAGAAGAAACCTGTCATGGAGATCGTTAAAATGGGGGTAATTAGGAATCCGGAAACATTATAAAACAAAAATTCCATTACATCTGTAAATCATACAAATTGTGTAGCTAGTATCATACAAGTTGAGTAGCTAGTGTCATACAAATTGTGTAAAGCTAGGTGTTATTGCTCGCATTCAAACAAGTGAAAATGCAGTAAAAGACACAGGTGTAAATTCTTCTCAACCAATAACCATAGTAAACCAAACTAGACAGTAATTGATTTCTTTTGCGCATTAGCTCTTCGTATACACAATGTATAGAACCATTTCCCATACAAATCTCATGAGCAAGGTATTCTTCTTTTAGGATTCCATGTCGTATTTCACCTTAAGAATGGCTTCTATCTTCAAATAAACACATAAAACATCCGTGGATGAACGCATAAACTTCCTCCACACTATACCTGTGCTTTCGTCTCCAAATCTTAAAGATTTGATGTGTTTCCATAACTGCGGCTTCACTTTCCTTTCTTTTAACCGAAATGGCGGCTTTCAAAAGAGGGAAAACACCGTCATGAAGATCGTTAAAGAAGGGAAAAAATCCGTCATATGACAGTTTTAGAAGTGTGAAAATAGATAGATGGTGTATAAAGAACCATCATTTTCGGGATGCTTGAAGGGAATGATGCGTTTCTTTACTTTTGTCTTCATGTGCAGAAGCTACATTCTTGATATCGAGGGCTAAAAAACTGCACAAGAACAATACTTGAAATGGTTTATAAAGAAATGGAAATAGATCTTGTTTCTGGGTCCCTGCTCTGCTTGGAGTGTCAGGATTTTGCTTTGTGCTATTTGAGTAATGAAATTCGGAGCATTTTGAAGCAGGGAAAAGTGGTGTCATGAATTTCTGCCGTGTCTTCGTAGGAAAATTTTAGTTTTATGTTACATTGGATGTGGAATCTTGTATTTCGCTATCTCTGGGATTCGGTTGAGATGCTATTGCATCGAATTTCTTGATGTTTGATAAAAAATATTTTCAGACCGTTAATATTTACGTTTCTGACTACCACAGTTTCCAAGTATTGATCACCTTAGAGTTATACAAAGAACTTTTTACATGGCACTGCCGAAAAACATAAATCTATCACACAATATTCGCTTCATTGGGTACATTATAATCGTATATTGTTTATAATGCGTACATTACTATTTAAAAAGTCGAAGTCACAAATTATTTTAATGACCTGGTAGGAACAGTATTTTAGTTTTATATTAGACTTGGAGGCCAGCCCTCTGCTCGCTAACGCTCGCCGACCCCCGAAGGATTGCTTTGCAATCCTCATTGGTTCGATGAGCGAACCTTGATCGCTTCGCTCGCATCAATGAAGGCATTGTTTACAAAATCTGATATTCCAAATATATATATATATTTTTTTAAATATAAATTTGTTGTACTACAGAAAAATTATACAGTACATCTGAAATCAGAACTCGAAAAATTTGGAATTCAAATGAAAACTTTGAGCAAATTTTGACTCCAAATGTGAGCGCTGCTCTGGAAATCGAATAGATGTCATTTGTAAGCTGCAACTGCTCGACTAAAATTCCTTTTTTTTTAATAAAAATTTTGTCTGATAATATGCTATAAATTCAATTGATTCGCGAGATTTCGTGGTAAACAAATAATCCTACAGTGTTGCCAAAACGCAATAAAAAATAAAGTCATTTTTGCGTGCCACGCAATAGAATTATATATATATATATATATATATATATATATATATATATATATATATATATATATATATAATAAACGCTTTCAAAGTTTTGATATGCTTGGGGTAAAAATCGAGTTACAACTCAAAACGTATTGTTTTCGCATGAAAATCGAAATTTCCACTAGGAGTCGAAATTCGTGGCTTTGTCATAGTATAAAACATAAAATAGTGACTCAAAAAATGCAGTTTGGTGAAAATCGCCAGAAATGATGATTTGTGCCTTTACGCTAGGCCTCCACTTGCGATTTATAGTCTCAACGACCAAAAAATCGCTGTCGAAGAAAATCTACACAATACACACACTGCGATAGATAAATCGCTGAATTCAAATACATTTTTGAATTGCATTCTTTAGTTCTTTCTTGTACAATCGGGATCGTTAAAGATAGACTGAAAATTTCAACGGATTTGAAATATGTGGAACATTTCATACCTGATCGATACCTTACATTTGATTTTCTTTAAATAAATAAGTTTTCAATTGTAAATACTTTATTCATTAGGGAAGAGCGATATATCTCAGCGAAAATAGGACCGGTTGCAACTTTTTAATCGCGGCGATTCTTTAGTCGCAAGTATGAGCCTTAGCGTGGTAGTAGCGATACATATGTCGTAGTATTTCTCCCTGCCTGAAGTTTCTTTGAGATGCTATTGAATGTAATTTCTTGATATATGATAAAAATATTTTAATACGCCTTGTAGTTCTCTTCGCGAGATATCTCGTTCTAAACAAAATCTTGATGGATGAAATATTCCGTCATTAGAAAAAGACCGATCAGACGTTGATCTCATCATCAGAAAAAAATCGACATCTTGATGACCATCTATTTCGTCAATAGCAAATTTGATCATTTCTTGATGGACGATAAATCTTTTGGAATCTACTTGGAGTAGATCTACAAATATAGGCTTACTAACTATGACAATTCAAGTACTATGCACTTTTGTTTAATTTCAAACAAATCAATGGCGCGATATACTGGATACAATAGTACTTCGAATACAATAACGAAGTAATTCCGAACCATTTTACAGACTCTGCATCTGATATATGTCTAAAGTCAGTGGAAATTCAGCTAACCATCTGTAAACGTGCATTAAAATAGGCAAATTCTTCTAAACCATATGTTAAATATTGAATAAATACCATACTTTATAGTTAATATTGAGTATTTAATATAGTTTCTAATTATAATGAATAGGTATTATAGTTAGTAACGAATAGAGAATACCAATTTTTACACTTTTAATGTGAAAATATTTGTGTTTCACTAGTAATCTTTAACATTCAGTGAATCATCTCTGAAATAGATAAATTATTCTAGCCTTTATATTTAATATTATAAAATTGTTATAATTTATAATTATTAATGAACAATTATTGTAGCTTATAAAACATTCTAAATAATTATTATAATTTATAAAGAATAGGAAGTAACTCTTTATGTTTCTTAATATGAGAGAATGTGGAAAATAAATTTCATTACTAAGCCCTAACACACCTCAATCATCTCTCTCTCTCTGACAAAGTTCTTCTAACCTCTATGTTTAATATGTTGAATCAATTAAATAATTATTGTAGTTTAGCTGTAATGCTGGTCAATTATTTTATTTGATGATTAATATTGATGGACTTTTATAGTTTATAATGAACAGATAATGAAATTATGTGTGGTTTTTAATATATGAGACACATGGAACTCTCTTGTGTTTTAATAATAATAATTAACGCTTCTAATCATCTATAAGGGTCACTGAAATAGATAATGTATATTTTCTAACTTCTATAATTAATTCATTGTGGCTTATAATTTATAGATGATAGATAATTGTTTTATAGTTTTCAACATGGGTGACGTTCAGGACATCGTTAGTTTCGCTTCCTATCCCAATATACGCCGACATAAAAAGCGTTTTTTAAAATAGACAAATTTGTTCAGTCTCTATATTTAATAATGAAGTGTACATCATATTTCAACGAAATATAGTATCAAATTATGCCTAAAATTCAGATTAAATTGTAACCATTAGTACATACTTGTGATCAAGCAATTATAATCATATTGATCGCATTGCAATTATAATTAATCGCCTTAATGGTCTCAGACTACAACAATGCAGTTATAATCTGATTTACACAATTGGAAACGTAAAAGTTTCTTGGAATCGTAGTTTCTAAAGTTCTTATTGAAAACAAAAAATGCATATATCCGAAGTCATTACACATTAGTAAGAACAGCTCCTGAAGCAAGGTCTCATATCTTTTCCATAGGGATTGATCCGGAACCTTTGCCAATAGCCCCTTGCGATATCAATTAAAATACTTACCTACCTGTAGCAAGGTGTTTCAGGATGCAATTTTAAATTCAACGCTCCAGATTACCCTCCAGGTGGTTTTGAAGAGCTATCTAGTTCATTAAGATTTGATCTATTTTGTAATTTTGATACTGACGAGATATCTCGTCATCAAGTTATTGCCGTTATTTATGATGTCGAGATCAAGAACTGGTCATCTTTCTCATTCTTGATGGACGAGATATCTTATTCAACAGACTCATTCATCCGGTTAGCTTTGCTACCGACGACATTCCACGTCGAGACTACCACCAAGAGGGTTAAATCTCTTTCTCAAAGTCAAGATTTCCGACTGTTGTAGTGAAGATTTCCGACTGTTGTAATGAAGATTTCCGACTAGGTAGTGAAGATTTCGAATATTGTAGTGAATATTTCGACTATTGTATTGAAGATTTTCGACTGGTGTATTGAAGATTTTCGACTGGTATACTGAAGATTTTTTATTATTGTAGTGAAGATTTCCGACTGTTGTAGTGAAGTTTTCCAACTGTTGTAGTGAAGATGTCGACTATTGTATTGAAGATTTCGACTATTGTATTGAAGATTTTCGACTGGTGTATTGAAGATTTTCGACTGTTGTACTGAAGATTTTTTATTATTGTAGTGAAGTTTTCCGACTGTTTTAGTGAAGATTTCCGACGAGGTAGTGAAAATTTAGACTATTGTATTGAAGATTTTTGACTGGTGTATTGAAGATTTTCGAGTCGTATACTGAAGATTTTTTATTATTGTAGTGAAGATTTCCGACTGTTGTAGTGAAGATTTCCGACTGTTGTAGTGAAGATTTCCGACTGTTGTAGTGAAGATTTCCGACGAGGTAGTGAAGATTTCGACAATTGTACTGAAAATTTTCGACTGGTATACTGAAGATTTTTTATTATTGTAGTGAAGATTTCCGACTATTGTAGTGAAGATTTCCGACTGTTGTAGTGAAGATTTCCGACTGTTGTAGTTAAGATTTCCGACGAGGTAGTGAAGATTTCGACAATTGTACTGAAGATTTTCGACTGGTATACTAAAGATTTTTTATTATTGTAGTGAAGATTTCCGACTATTGTAGTTAAGATTTTTTACTCGTATAGTGAAGATTTCCGACTATTGTAGTTAAGATTTCCGACGAGGTAGTGAAGATTTCGACAATTGTACTGAAGATTTTCGACTGGTATACTGAAGATTTTTTATTATTGTAGTGAAGATTTCCGATTATTGTAGTTAAGATTTTTTACTAGTATAGTGAAGATTTCCGACTATTGTAGTTAAGATTTTTTACTAGTATAGTGAAGATTTCCGACTCGTAACCCACAACACACATAATGACTAAGTGGCTACATGAAATGCTTGAAATAATCCTAGTAAATATTATAGTATATAATCCTAGTTACATTGGTCAAGATGGTCAAAACTATTGAACAGTCATGAAGGGTTTAGAAATAGAATTATGAGTGTGAAGCCTTCAGGGGGTTAAATCAGGCTGCAGAATATTCCGATAATTACTATGGGGCTGCGGTAACCTTGTAGGAAGAGCATCGGATTAGCAAACGGAGGGTTGCGATTAATCTCAAACTGTAATCGGGAGTACGGGAGATCGTTACGGAACTCAATATATCCCACACAAGTGTAGTCGACGAGTTGGAATACATTTCTCACCTCAATGTTTGCTTGCCACACGAGTTGACCGGACACAGCTTTACTGCTCGCATTTCCATCTGCGACACGCTTCTTTAACACCAGGAAAAGATCCATTTTTGAAGTGGCTGCTTACGGGTGATGAAGAGTGCATTGTCTTTGACAACGTCGTTCGTAAAAGATCATGGAGGAAAGTATCCACCACAGTCAACCTCGAAGACGGGCGGGCTTGCAACAGAGGAAAATTATGCCCTCTGTGTGGTGGGATTATAAGTGTATCATTTACTATGAGCTCTTGCCATAAGTCATTTGTTATGAGCTGTTGTCAATCAATTCAGACGTATACTGTTCCCAGTTAAGAAAATTGGATCAAGCCATACGTTCAAAGCGTCCAGAATTGGTATATCGTAAAGGATCGCATTTCATAATGATAATGCCATACCTACACTTCATTAAAAGGGGCCGGGACACAGTTTTCTATTTTTTTTTTGCTAATAAAGATTTTTCTTTGAAATTTTTAAAGAAGACATAGCATCTATTATGCAAATAGAAAATAAAAAAAAAATTAACTTTCTAACAGTTAGAAAAAAAATTTTAATATAAAATTTTTCAAAGTGACTGTGTTTACTTTTGATATAACTTGAGAACTTACTTATGAAAAGACACAGTATTAATATTTTTTAAAAGCAGATAGTATATTTAAAAATTTGTCTCCACAGTTTTTTAATATATGCATATAAAAAAATATAAAAAAAATTTTAATTAAAAAGGAGCATTTTTTTAATTCATAATTTATAAAAACCCTTATATTTTGAAACATATCAATAATTTTTAAAATTCCTGAAGACAAATCACTGAAATATGTATGCAGAATATGCATATCAAATTTCATGCAATTATCTTGAATAGAGTTTGAGTTATATCATTTTAAAGTCGTGAAAAGTGTAAAAAATCTATCATGGAGAAAAATCACTTTAAAGTTTCACTATTGAAAATCAGTTACAAAAGTGATATTTCAGTACCTTTGAAACCTCCGGGGACGTAAGTAAATTCATTACTGTCTTTAGATCTTTGATTAAGGTTTATTTTGGCTAATAGTGTCTTTCTATGGTACAATTTGTATGCAACTGTGCTTTTGTTATCAGCTTTTCGGATACGTCAACATATTTTTCATTTCAAAACTTTAAAAAAAAACAGCTGCTATCACATTCTTTTGTTTATATCTTCGGTTCTACTCAAGATATCATCATAAAATTGGTGTCAAACGAAAGAGAATCAAATTACAAATTTTTAGAGAAATAAACATGAAAAGGACTTTATGAAGGTTTTTTTGTGTCCCGGCCCCCCTTAAAGACATGGCAGGTATTCTTTCTCAGTGAAACGTCATGCGTTTTTATGAAAGTGTCATTTTGAAGTTGGTAGAGAGATGTCATAGAAAATAATTCATAATGCATAATTGATAAGTATTTTCTGTGTTGGAAAACTTGTACTTTATGTAACTCAAAAAACCGAACTGACTTATTTACCAACCCAATATTTAAATGGCTGAATTGTTTTTTATGGTGTAAGGTCCACATCTGACCAAGCAATGTTTTCCCGTTGAGTAAATTAACATAGACGCAGGGGAATTATTTTACAGATACCTATGACAGAAATACGCCCAGGGTGGTCAAACAAGTCACACCATCGTCACCTACAGCTCGGAGACTATTGACGTAGTTTAATTGGTATTTAAATGTTGAAATTCCTGAAAAAAATTTGAATTTTTTTTACGTTTCCTTTATTAAATAAAAAACTGTACAAAATACACTATTTCTCGGAAAAACTTGATGGAGGCTCAAATCATCAATAATAATGTTAGGAATATTTTTCAACGAGCCGCGGTAGCTCAGTCAGTAGAGCGTCGGGCTCGCATCAGAAGGGTTGTGGGTTCTGTCCTCGGCGGAGCCTACAATTCTGATGATTGCGGGATCGGCGCTTCGACCTGGCTAAAGACCGTCGTGTTCACTAATGGTGACTGGGACACGTTAAATAGGTCGTGGTCACAATGTCCCCCATGTTCCCATACCAAATCAATACCTCTGGGGGTACCTGATCAGGGGGTTATCGGCCTCTGATTGGGATCTAAATTACGATATGTGTGAGTGAATGGATGTATGAAAGGGACCTTCCTGTAAAACGGATGTGTCATGTATGTCGAGCAAAGTCGGACTTACTCCCAATGGGGCTCAATAACATGGAAGGCGCCCTCGCCTCTTGCCGTCTTCGACGGGCCTGGCACTCCTCTGGTCTGCCAGTGTAGGCATAAGAAACAACAAAATAATTTTCAACAGGAATCATTTTTCTGAACAAATTAGAATATGAGATATCATGTTTCAAAAAACATGCTAATTTGCTAACTATACCTAAATTTTATGATTATTTATTTGCACAAACATATTTTTGAATAATACCTGAATTAGGTAATGAATCATTTGTACAATCTGATTTTTGAATTATATCTTAATTAGGTAATTATTTATTTGACAATCTGATTTTTTCTCCCTGAAAGAATTTTAGAAATACACCAATAACCTGTGGTAAAAAAAAAAAAACTGGATTTTTAAAGTTAAAATTTAAAAACAATTCTTCCAGTGTATACGTACACCTTAAACAGGTACGTCTCTTAACCGCACTAGTGATCTCAATACACACACATTTCGGCCTTAGACAAGACGTACGTTTATTAACATCAATAGTGACACATGAAGTTGGAACAGAGCAAGGAACAGTAACAAGATCAATTAGAGCCCAGCTGCCTCAAAAGTTCTCTAGCTACCAATAGAATAATCGTCTTCCTGTAATAATGCCGAGTGATAGCGCCGCGCTGGTCATAGTCTATTTATAACACCCCTCTGCACATTTAGGACTCCCATTGATCCCGAAACGAGGTAAGTGCTTGACCAGACAAACATGATTAAATTATTTAAAAGCCGCCATCGCTATATAGTAGCAATACTTAGCGAGTGTGAGCTGAAATGTCGTGAATGGTCTCCGTGCATCATTAATGTTTTGAGCCTCTGTAAGACAGAACTGTTATTCGTATCAATATGTTTCCATGGCGACTGTATCCATCTTATATGTTTGCTTGTAGGAAAGCCTTTGCCATCCGTGACTTGGTGGAGGGAATCCGTGCTTCTGGACGACACATACACGGTGACATCCCACGGCGTTGTGCGGAACGAGCTGGAAATTCTGTCACTCAAGAGGCATGACTTGATGGCCGTCTTCACTTGTCAGGCTTCCAACAACAACTTCTCGCAGCCCTCCATAGCCGCTGTCACTGTGGACATGAACTGTGAGTACCATATGTTTCCTTGAGTACTGCTTTTCTGGTATGAAAAACTACCGATCGATGACCCTTAATAGAATGGGGCTTCTTTGATTCGTTGTGTCATGTATACTGAGCAATTTCAGTAGCCAAATTGTTCCGCTTAACCTTCCTAGTAGTTTAGACTAGATATATCGTCAATTAAAGTTTCACCAATTTTGAAAATGACGAGGTATCTCATCATCAAGGTATAGCATTTTTTTATGATGACGCATCTATATCTTGTCAGTTTTTTAATTACGACATATATCGTCATAAAGGAATAGCCGGTATTTTATGATGACGACACGACGACACATATCGTCATCCTGTCATACATATATCGTCGACTTGATGACATATATCGTTCTTAAGCTATTGCCGGTATTTTTATAATGTGACGACATCAAGGTCTAGTAATTCTTTATGACGACATCAAGATCTAGTCAGTTTTTTATGACGACATCAAGGTCTAGTAATTAATTCTTTATGACGACATCAAGATCTAGTCAGTTTTTTTAAGACGACATCAAGATCTAGTCAGTTTATTATGATAACATTATATCGTCATCAAAGTATTGTCGGTATTTTTATGATGACGATATCTAGAACTAGTCAGTTGTTTAATGACGACATATCTAGTCATCAACATCTTGTCAGTTCTGCAAATGACGAGATACCTCAGTCAAGCGAATACTAGGAGGGTTAAGATACATTATAGTTACTTCGAAAATTATTTCTTTCATGTCAACCGTTAATACACTTTGTTTAATTGGTACTAACAGTGTATTTTTGTGTTAAAAATAGCAACATATTTAGTAAGATGTCTTGACTAAATACGGGTGTTTACTACCTTAGCTTAAGCGGAGGGTATTGAAACTAGATATATTTATTCAATAACCTTGAAGATAGTATGTTTACTAATCAATTTCTTCTTTCAACTTAAGTCTTAGTGTTACCACTCCACTTGTTTAATAATAAATTCCAGAACTTTTAAGGTTAAAAGATGAAATAAATACCTTTGTCATAAGAAGATTGTACTGAGGCACATTGCTTAGAAAACGAAAAAGCGTGCTGATCATGACAATGGGGACAGAGGAACCGAAATGTGAGATGCTGCAATCTACAAAAGATTATAGTAGTGTTCTTCGAAATATCGTATTCGCAATCAAGGTATTGCCGGTATATTTATGAAGACGTCACCAAGATCTAGTCAGTTTTTTTAATGACGACATGTATCCTCATCAAGGAATAGCTGGTATTTTTATGATGACGACATGACGACACATATCGTTCATCTTGTCATTCATATATCGTCGATGATAACATGTATCTTTATTAAGTATTGCCGGTATTTTTATGATGTGACGACATCAAGGTCTAGTAATTCTTTATGACAACATCAAGGTCTAGTAATTCTTTATGACGACATCAAGGTCTAGTTATTCTTTGTGAAGATATCAAGATCTAGTCAGATTTTTATGACGACATCAAGATCTAGTCAGTTTATTATGACGACATATATTGTTATCAAGGTATTCTTTTGAATAGATTTCTTTAGAACATTGTAAGAATCGATTGCATTATTTTTTATATATTTTTGATATATTTATATGTATGGAGGTTTTTCAGATGGCTAATATGCATGCACAGGACTTGAGGTGACGTCACGCCATCTGTTCTATCGATATTCTAATGAAATACATAGAGCATGTGAACAGAGTATTCGTCGTAAGATCTCAGAAGTGTCAGACACGCGGACTTATGAATCGACTTGTCGATTGGCTATTGAAGCAAAGACCTGTGTTTTCAATGATGTTAGAGATAATCACTATAACTTTTCATTATTTTTAAGACTCTGACCACACCAAGCTAATGCAAAGGATCTAAACTTACACTAGAGTTAGTAGGAAGAACAGTTTTCTGGCCCTTTAAGGTCCTCAAGGCCATTGGTCCAACCACATATTAAAAATAAAAATTATTCCTATAAAACAAATACTAGTTACAAAAACAGCAGGATCCATAAACAGTCATACCTAACAGGTGTTATCCTCGTCATATGACCGTGGTTCAAAAATATGATGTTGCTCTTGAATCTTTCCCTTCAGGAGTTGATCCCAGATCGTCGCCAATAGCCTCAATTACGTACCTACCACCATCCTCTTAAAAATACCTAGAATATGTTCTGAGGATAGTTCAAATCTTTTGGTAAAATTTTAAAGGTGAATACAAATGTTAAGCGCGTTTAGATATGAATATATGTTTGTGCGTCTAGCAAGATAGACTGCTGCTTCCACGGTATACTGCAACCAGCACATAACAATTCTAACCTCGTTTATAGCCTTTCTGGTGACCTTTACCTTCGGGATGGATCCCAGACTGTGCATTTCCCAATATGTTGCTTAATACGACATGAATTTAACCACCTACCTTCTCGCATGGTGGACATGTTTCATTTGTATTTTATTAGGTCATATATTTGAGTGACTTCTGTTAAATGTATTTAATTTCTGCATAAAATTTCGTTTATGGTATTGACTGTAGTTCGTAAAAGTATTTATGCTGAAAGGACCTTTCTTCGATGACGTCAAATGGCAAAACAATCTACCTTCTAATGAAATAGATGGAGATACGCCCTGCTTTATCTTATTTTTCCGATCACGTTTTACAAAAATTTGCCGTTTACCAATAGGACTTCGTTATGAAAGCACGAATCATAACGAAGAACAAATTAGGGATTCGCTTGTATCATCACCATTTCTTCGCACGAGAGTCAATAATGTAACTGGAGTTTAAAATCCGGAGAAGGTTAGTCATATTAAAAGTAATATTTTAATTGCTTAACCCTCCTAGTGGTTGTCTCGACGAGGTGTCTCGTCACTAGCAAAATTGGTCAGATCTTGGAGGACGAGATATCTCGTCACTAGCAAAATTGGTCAGATCTTGAAGGACGAGATATCTTGTCATTAGCAAAATTGGTCAGATCTTGGAGGACGAGATAACTCGTCATTAGAAAAATTGGTCAGATCTTGAAGAACTAGATACCTTGTCGAAACCACCTAGAGGGTTAGTGTCATTTTAATACAATTTTACGCTATGGATACCACTTCAGTTTTATTGACTAGTTAATGTGATTAAACCTGTAAATAGTTTCGACGAAGATATCTCGTCCATCAAGACCTAATCAGTTTTGTTAATGACTAGGTAACTCGTAATCAAGATTTTGACAGTATTTTATGAGGGCAAGATCAAGATTATAGATAACCAATTGACCTATGAAATCTTATTGAAATTTAAGCCCTCTGTGTCCCCTTGTTTTACCAACTTGAAAAGCTGAATCAAATCCCCCCTCCTTCTTCTTTCCAGTGTATACGTGTTTAGCTTACTTAAACGTTTATTGTAGTCGAGATTTGCTTTCCCCTATATTATTTTTGTAGCTCTGTGCTGAACCCTTTAAATTAATTCTATATTCTTTCTCATATATGGAGCCCAGAATTGTACAGCATATTATAGATTTGGTCTTACTAAACCCTTACATAACGGCAAGATTATATTCTTATCCCTTGAAGTTACAGTCCCTTGAAGTTTATCATCGTATTTATGAAGCTGACGAGCTCCACCACCACGGTGGTTTAGTGGTTACTGTTCATGCCTGCATTGAGAGAACTTAGCATCGATCAGGTATTCAAAAGTCTACAACACAAACGATGAATTGACTGGTTTTGTATACAGGGTGGTCCCGAATTCATGGTACAAACTTTAATGGTAGGTACAGGACATTGTAACAATGATTTATTGTATAGGAATGTATAGTCGCAAGTGACGCGGTGAGGCGTAAACAGGGGAAATAAAAGGAAAGAGAAATGGAGTGATCGGTTGGTATCATTGCCGGTAGAGGGCAGTAGATGTCTAGCCGCTGTTGAACATGATGCATCGCAGTAGGGAAAAGCGCCATTCACAATTGTGCTGCCGTAGACGATGGGTGACTTTACGTATGCAGAAAAAGCAGACATGCATGACATGTACGGCCGTGCAAATGGTAACGGCAGAGCTGCGTTACGAATGTATCGCGCGGAGTATCCTGATCGACGAATGCCGGATCATAGAATTTTTCAACGGTTACATCGTCAACTTTGTGAAACAGGTGCGTTCGACGTCAACAGACATGGCGCTGGTCGAGTAAGAGCTGTACGCACTCCAAGGCTGGAAGAAAGCATCTTGAACATTGTGGCTGATAGACCCGAGTCAAGCACAAGAACTGTTGCGCGTGACGTAGGTGTGAGTCATCAGACTGTATGCAGAGTGTTAAACGAAAATCGCTTACACCCCTTCCATTTTCAGAAAGTACAAGCACTGAATCCGGCAGATTATCCTCGCCGCGTGAACTTCTGCCTGTGGGTGATGCAGCAATGTGCGTTGCAGCCGGATTTCGTAGATTATGTGCTATTTACAGATGAAGCGACATTTTCACGCGAGGGTGTCTTTAATGCGCACAATTCCCATGTGTGGGCAACCGATAATCCACATGCAACGCGTCGACATGCGTTTCAACAACGTTTCAGTATTAATGTGTGGGCTGGTATTGTGAACGACTTTTTGATTGGCCCATACTTACTACCCACGCGGCTCACTGGCGGAAGCTATCTTATTTTTCTGAAAGAAGTGTTACCACAACTGCTGCATGATGTTCCGATCGCCATTCGTAACCGCATGTGGTTTCAGCACGATGGGGCGCCAGCACACTTCAGCATTGATGTACGGAATTACCTGAATGCCACGTTTGGTACTCGATGGATTGGGCGTGGTGGACCAGTCCCTTGGCCACCCCGATCTCCCGATTTATCGAGCCTCGATTACTTTTTATGGGGACATCTAAAGCATCTTGTTTATGAGACTCCAGTTGACTCAGATGAGGATCTCGTCGCTCGCTTATCTGTAGCTGCTGCAGGTGTGCGTGAAATACCAGGCATCTTTGAACGTGTACGCCAATCGCTCCACCGACGCTGTCAAGCATGTATCGATACTGGTGGACGCAATTTTGAACAATTACTGTAAACATGACACTTGTCAACAACGCTTTCAATAAAATCTTTGTTTTTCCTTTCGGCCGTTATTTCCCCTGTTTTCGCCTCACCGCGTCACTTGCGACTATACATTCCTATACAATAAATCATTGTTACAATGTCCTGTACCTACCATTAAAGTTTGTACCATGAATTCGGGACCACCCTGTATGTTTACACCAAGTACCTATCTTGTTTCAATCTATTGTAACGGCTTTTGCTGATATAAACATGAAGGACCAAATTAACGTGTTTTGCTTCTGCAACTGACAAAGATTTAACGGGTTTTGGAAACTGACTCATTTTACCTTTTAGTTTTTAAACCACTTAACAAGTTTTCGCACTTGAAATCCGGTGTAAAATAAAGCTCATACGTTAGAGCAGTGGTCCCCAACCCCCGGGCCGCGGACCGGTACCGGTCCGTGGATCAAATGGTACCCGGCCGCCCAGGGAATGTTAAGTTATTTCCATTTTATTTACTTTGGTGTATTTGTCTCGGGTTTGTGCGGTTCTTATCTATGAAATGTCCACTCAAATTAGGAGGCGGTAAATCGGAACTTGAAATTTGTTCTGTTACTAGAGCTACAATTATGATTTCTGAATTCTGTATGTCTCTATTTTCCAATTTTGACAAGTGTGACAACTGTTTTCAAGTTGGCAGACAAAGTAGCTACATTTAAAGCCAGACTGAAGTTGTGGGGACGGCGCGTGAACAGAGGCATTTTGGGCATGTTTCAGACATTAGCGGAGATTTTAGGCGACACTGAGCCTAAACATTTATTCTCCTACTTAAATTAGCACTTAAATCCCTATTGCCATTCCCGACAACCTATCTGTGTTAAGCGGGGTTTTCTGCAGTGACAACAACGAAAAGAAAACAAGGGAATAAACTGGACATAAGCAACACACTTCGGGTGTTATTGTCTCCTATTATCCCCAGATGAAACCGTCTCGTTGCAAAGAAACAAGCTCAGGGTTCTCATTGATTTAGCGTTCTAGTGAGTTAAAATGTTAAATCTCATTATATTCATTTTTTGGTGTAACTGTATTTTATTTTGAAGGCATGTTTAAATACAATTAAATTAAAATTATTAAATAAAAAGAATCTAAAATATAAACAATCAACGTCCCCCCCCCCTCAGCGGGCCGCGTTAAAATTATCAAACGTTGATCCGGTCCGCGGCGATATAAAGGTTGGGGAGCACTGCGTTAGAGTATCCAGATATACCAAAATGTCGATTATGAAAAATATGGATCTAACGGGTTTTGCGTTTGGGCTACTCATATATGAAAGCATTTTAAAACTTTTTCTCTTGGAATATCGGATGTTTCAATACATTTCAACACAGTTTTTAAATCCATTTTCCAGATATTATTACCAGACATGAGAGGGTCTGAATATTTATTCGGAACAAAACGCTTAATATCTATGGTCCCACGAGACCAAACAATTTTAGCGAATAGAATAGAAGCTAAATGGGAAACACACAAGAATGCAACCGGCTTATATATCCCACAAAAGCTCCCTAGCTGTAGAATTCTTGCTCGAACTGTTAGGCGAAGCGAAACGTATGAACAACAGCTGTACCCTAAAGTGGTTAACAATTGTTCTCGTAGATCCGCTACAGTGTCAGAACTTTTTCGTTGCCACGGATTCCGTTCAATTATGCCCAGACCATAACTGGCATTTCAATTGTCCAATTCATGTTTCCAATTTGTGTTCAAATCGAGTTTTGCATTTCAGAATCTTTTGGGGATGCCCATGAAGAGCCCGCGTTTGCAATTTGTGCTATTAATCAAGGCTATTATGGTTTATAAATGACATGCATAGTGGGGTTAGCGTCAATTTGTATTTGAAAACAGAGCTTTTATCTGTGTTCTCAGACTAGTCTGACATGAACGCGCTAGTTCATTTACGTTTGACAAATCGAAATAAATTCCGACAAGAGTAAGAGACTGTTATTGTTTGGAGAAGTATAATAGGGCTGCCTTTTAAAAATAACCTTCGTAAAAATACTTCGAGTTAGGGTTTCAAAATATCTCGATCAATTTTGCTTTCGTACGCCTTTTGTAACTATACCATTACACATCCACTACAATTGCGTTTAATTTGGCCTTTTTATGTTTCGGATTGAATCATTTTTCTCTTGTAGTTATTTTTGAGTTTTCGTGGATGACTTATCTTGTGATTTCTTAAGTAAGCCTCGCATATGTACGGAAAAACACAAAGCTTCTTTTCTTCAAAGTGATTCCTAAATCTATACACTGACGAGCCAAAACATTGTGACCATCCCCACATTTTTCAATGAGCTCGTCTGCATGACGTGGAGGGCACGTGATTAAGTGAGAATGGTATATAACTGCTTCTGGAGAAAGTAAGTAATCGTTCTTGCACTTACTTTTGCTGTGAGTGATTGGAAAGGCTGCTGATCTAAGCGACTTTGATAGAGTGCAGATAGTAATAGCCCGAAGATTCGGAACGAGTATAATTGAAACTGCACGATTGGTAGGTTGTTCACGATCTGCCGTTGTTAGTACTCATTCAAAGTGGATAAATGACGGTGACACCAGCAGTAGACGCCAAGGTGTTGGTCGTCCACGCGCCATCAAAGAAAAAAGGACGTCGGAGACTGTCCCGCTTGGTAAAGCAAAATCGGCGCGATACAGGGGCTCAGCTGACAGCCCAATACAGTGCAGGTCCAAGCGCAAGTGTTTCGAAACACACAGTTCAGCGGACTCTGTTCGATATGGGACTGTGCAGCAGACGTCCCACTCGTGTGCCTCTGTTGACCAAGCGTCATCGTCAACTACGCCTACAGTTGCCCGAGAACATCGAGACGGGACCATGGATCAGTTGAAAAGAATTGACTGGTCAGATGAATCCCGATTTCTCCTTCATCAGTCGATGGTCGTGTCAGGGTACGCCATCTGCCAGTCGAACATTTGCTTCCATCTTGTACAGCAGGTCATACTCAGGCTGGTTATTGCGGTATTATGCTTTGGGAACGTTCTCCTGGATGACTCTGGGACCCGTAGTTGTGAAAGAACAGACCATGAACGCTGCGAATTATCTGAACATCATTGCGGATCAGTTGCACCCTTACATGGCGTCTGTCTTCCCATGGAAATGGAATCTTCCAGCAGGACAACTCCCCATGTCACAAAGCTCGGACTGTGTTGGAGTGATTCGAGGAGCATACTGATGAATTCCACTTAATGTCCTGGCCACCTTACTAGCCGGATCTTAATCCTATAGAGCATATTTGGGGTGTCATGGAGCGGCAGCTCAGAGCTCAAACACCATCATGTACGAATATCTCGACTTTGCGTGACCGCTGCTTAGACATTTGGTACAAACTGTCACCAATCATGTACCAAGAACTTGTGGCATCTATGCCCAGCGAGTTGTAGCTTGTTTGCATACCAAAGGAGGCGCAACGCGTTATTGAGTAGGTGGTCATAGTGTTTTGACTCTTCAGTGTACATATGTATGCGTGCGCGTGTGCGTGTATGTGTGTGTGTGTGTCAAAGATATTATTTATATTTAACTATCTTAAAATAGAAATTGGAACACTATCCGTTCTGCTTGACTAAATATGAACAATGTCTCCTTTTGTGCATATGAACACAACCATTTTTACTTTTAATTATATATATAATTTCAATGCAACAAGAGTTTAATTGTTTTTAATGTTATGGATTTGTTGGACGAAATGGAGAGTGGAATTTGGTGGCGATTTGCATGCTTGGTATCGAAGGTCTCCGGGCTGTTGTTGTGGGTTGGATTTCTTAATCTTGTTCTTTTTTATATAGTTTTGAAATTGTTTTGTGTGTTTCTTTTTAATGGAGTTTGGAATTTTGTATGAGCAATTTCTTATCGTATTGCTGCTAATATGCATAGAAGACACCATTTTGTGTTGTCTGTGTCAGGCTCATGCTTGAAGACGCCGCCCTGAACCACCAACATTTTCATTTCAACAGTTCATTTTTCATTAATCTTTCGTGAGAAATTTAATTCATCAAACAACATCCAATAAATAGTGCATGAAAGTCGGTCAGATAAATTTCTAACTAACATGCGAACTTACAAGCGCATGAACCAGATTCATAGTATGAACCAGTTTGATTATTTTTTTAATAACAGAGTGGGATATGTTTCATGGAAAACTCGTATATCTAAAAACATCTGAGTATGTAATCTTTAATTTTTGAAAGATTCGTTAATGCAAACTTTGTTTTTCGCAAGTTTATATAAAACTCTTAAATCTTCATCACATATCTTGTTACATTGGCCTGGTGTATTAACACCGATTCTACGATGTTTCCTATGAGCCAGCGAAGCAGTATCCATAAAACGAACACCTGAAAAACAGTAAGTATAACGGACGAATCATAAATTTTCTTTCAGATAGTTCTAAAAATGCCCCCACTAAGATTCAGTCGAGAAGGATATGCTCTAAAGTCATTTCCTCATCAAGGCAAATAAGGCACTTGTTGGAGTCACAAGTGAAAACGATTCAATTTGCTCTTAGTAACAATGTGGCCTATTCTTACTTTAGAAGGAAAAGTGGCAATTGATGTAAGGATTTTTCTGAATTAAGGTCATTATGCTATCTTTAATTGAAAAGATGGTGAATCATTCCAGTGTTCCTTCCTAAAGTACACCAAAGTGATCGACCCTGTCTTTCCCGACACTACCCAAGCACCTAGAGGTGATAGTTGCTGACAAAGGAACTAGACCTATTGTGACTGTCAATTTAACAAAAGTATAAGCCTTTCCATTTCCATACACTTCGCAATACCCAAGAACCTACAGCAAATTGATGTACATCAATTAATTTAAAAATAAGTTGTCTGATTTAACAATACCCAAGCACCTAGAGGTGATAGTTGCTGACAAAGGAACTAGACCTATTGTGACTGTCAATTTAACAAAAGTATAAGCCTTTCCATTTCCATACACTTCGCAATACCCAAGAACCTACAGCAAATTGATGTACATCAATTAATTTAAAAATAAGTTGTCTGATTTAACAATACCCAAGCACCTAGAGGTGATAGTTGCTGACAAAGGAACTAGACCTATTGTGACTGTCAATTTAACAAAAGTATAAGCCTTTCCATTTCCATACACTTCGCAATACCCAAGAACCTACAGCAAATTGATGTACATCAATTAATTTAAAAATAAGTTGTCTGATTTAACAATACCCAAGCACCTAGAGGTGATAGTTGCTGACAAAGGAACTAGACCTATTGTGACTGTCAATTTAACAAAAGTATAAGCCTTTCCATTGCCATACACTTCGCAATACCCAAGAACCTACAGCAAATTGATGTACGTCAATTAATTTAAAAATAAGCTGTATGATTTAACAATACCCAAGCACCTGAGGTGATAGTTGCTGACAAAGGAACTAGACCTATTGTGACTGTCAATTTAACAAAAGTATAAGCCTTTCCATTGCCATACACTTCGCAATACCCAAGAACCTACAGCAAATTGATGTACGTCTATTAATTTAAAAATAAGCTGTCTGATTTAACAATACCCAAGCACCTAGAGGTGATAGTTGCGGACAAAGGAACTAGACCTATTGTGGCTGTCAATTTAACAAAAGTATAAGCCATTCCATTGCCATACACTTCGCAATACACAAGAACCTACAGCAAATTGATGTACGTAAATTAATTTAAAAATAAGTTGTCTGATTTAACAATACCCAAGCACCTAGAGGTGATAGTTGCTGACAAAGGAACTAGACCTATTGTGGCTGTCAATTTAACAAAAGTATAAGCCTTTCCATTGCCATACACTTCGCAATACCCAAGAACCTACAGCAAATTGATGTACATCAATTAATTTAAAAATAAGTTGTCTGATTTAACAATACCCAAGCACCTAGAGGTGATAGTTGCTGACAAAGGAACTAGACCTATTGTGGCTGTCAATTTAACAAAAGTAGAAGCCATTCCATTGCCATACACTTCGCAATACACAAGAACCTACAGCAAATTGATGTACGTCTATTAATTTAAAAATAAGCTGTCTGATTTAACAATACCCAAGCACCTAGAGGTGATAGTTGCGGACAAAGGAACTAGACCTATTGTGGCTGTCAATTTAACAAAAGTATAAGCCATTCCATTGCCATACACTTCGCAATACACAAGAACCTACAGCAAATTGATGTACGTCTATTAATTTAAAAATAAGTTGTCTGATTTAACAATACCCAAGCACCTAGAGGTGATAGTTGCTGACAAAGGAACTAGACCTATTGTGACTGTCAATTTAACAAAAGTATAAGCCTTTCCATTGCCATACACTTCGCAATACACAAGAACCTACAGCAAATTGATGTACGTAAATTAATTTAAAAATAAGTTGTCTGATTTAACAATACCCAAGCACCTAGAGGTGATAGTTGCTGACAAAGGAACTAGACCTATTGTGACTGTCAATTTAACAAAAGTATAAGCCATTCCATTGCCATACACTTCGCAATACCCAAGAACCTACAGCAAATTGATGTACGTCTATTAATTTAAAAATAAGCTGTCTGATTTAACAATACCCAAGCACCTAGAGGTGATAGTTGCGGACAAAGGAACTAGACCTATTGTGGCTGTCAATTTAACAAAAGTATAAGCCATTCCATTGCCATACACTTCGCAATATCCAAGAACCTACAGCAAATTGATGTACGTCTATTATTTTAAAAATAAGTTGTCTGATTTAACAATACCCAAGCACCTAGAGGTGATAGTTGCTGACAAAGGAACTAGACCTATTGTGGCTGTCAATTTAACAAAAGTATAAGCCATTCCATTGCCATACACTTCGCAATATCCAAGAACCTACAGCAAATTGATGTACGTCTATTAATTTAAAAATAAGTTGTCTGATTTAACAATACCCAAGCACCTAGAGGTGATAGTTGCTGACAAAGGAACTAGACCTTTTGTGACTGTCAATTTAACAAAAGTATAAGCCTTTCCATTGCCATACACTTCGCAATACACAAGAACCTACAGCAAATTGATGTACGTAAATTAATTTAAAAATAAGTTGTCTGATTTAACAATACCCAAGCACCTAGAGGTGATAGTTGCTGACAAAGGAACTAGACCTATTGTGGCTGTCAATTTAACAAAAGTATAAGCCTTTCCATTGCCATACACTTCGCAATACACAAGAACCTACAGCAAATTGATGTACGTCTATTAATTTAAAAATAAGCTGTCTGATTTAACAATACCCAAGCACCTAGAGGTGATAGTTGCGGACAAAGGAACTAGACCTATTGTGGCTGTCAATTTAACAAAAGTATAAGCCTTTCCATTGCCATACACTTCGCAATACACAAGAACCTACAGCAAATTGATGTACGTAAATTAATTTAAAAATAAGTTGTCTGATTTAACAATACCCAAGCACCTAGAGGTGATAGTTGCTGACAAAGGAACTAGACCTTTTGTGACTGTCAATTTAACAAAAGTATAAGCCTTTCCATTGCCATACACTTCGCAATACACAAGAACCTACAGCAAATTGATGTACGTAAATTAATTTAAAAATAAGTTGTCTGATTTAACAATACCCAAGCACCTAGAGGTGATAGTTGCTGACAAAGGAACTAGACCTTTTGTGACTGTCAATTTAACAAAAGTATAAGCCTTTCCATTGCCATACACTTCGCAATACACAAGAACCTACAGCAAATTGATGTACGTAAATTAATTTAAAAATAAGTTGTCTGATTTAACAATACCCAAGCACCTAGAGGTGATAGTTGCTGACAAAGGAACTAGACCTTTTGTGACTGTCAATTTAACAAAAGTATAAGCCTTTCCATTGCCATACACTTCGCAATACACAAGAACCTACAGCAAATTGATGTACGTAAATTAATTTAAAAATAAGTTGTCTGATTTAACAATACCCAAGCACCTAGAGGTGATAGTTGCTGACAAAGGAACTAGACCTATTGTGGCTGTCAATTTAACAAAAGTAGAAGCCATTCCATTGCCATACACTTCGCAATACCCAAGAACCTACAGCAAATTGATGTACGTCTATTAATTTAAAAATAAGCTGTCTGATTTAACAATACCCAAGCACCTAGAGGTGATAGTTGCGGACAAAGGAACTAGACCTATTGTGGCTGTCAATTTAACAAAAGTATAAGCCATTCCATTGCCATACACTTCGCAATACACAAGAACCTACAGCAAATTGATGTACGTAAATTAATTTAAAAATAAGTTGTCTGATTTAACAATACCCAAGCACCTAGAGGTGATAGTTGCTGACAAAGGAACTAGACCTTTTGTGACTGTCAATTTAACAAAAGTATAAGCCTTTCCATTGCCATACACTTCGCAATACACAAGAACCTACAGCAAATTGATGTACGTAAATTAATTTAAAAATAAGTTGTCTGATTTAACAATACCCAAGCACCTAGAGGTGATAGTTGCTGACAAAGGAACTAGACCTTTTGTGACTGTCAATTTAACAAAAGTATAAGCCTTTCCATTGCCATACACTTCGCAATACACAAGAACCTACAGCAAATTGATGTACGTAAATTAATTTAAAAATAAGCTGTCTGATTTAACAATACCCAAGCACCTAGAGGTGATAGTTGCGGACAAAGGAACTAGACCTATTGTGGCTGTCAATTTAACAAAAGTATAAGCCTTTCCATTGCCATACACTTCGCAATACACAAGAACCTACAGCAAATTGATGTACGTCTATTAATTTAAAAATAAGCTGTCTGATTTAACAATACCCAAGCACCTAGAGGTGATAGTTGCGGACAAAGGAACTAGACCTATTGTGGCTGTCAATTTAACAAAAGTATAAGCCTTTCCATTGCCATACACTTCGCAATACACAAGAACCTACAGCAAATTGATGTACGTAAATTAATTTAAAAATAAGTTGTCTGATTTAACAATACCCAAGCACCTAGAGGTGATAGTTGCTGACAAAGGAACTAGACCTTTTGTGACTGTCAATTTAACAAAAGTATAAGCCTTTCCATTGCCATACACTTCGCAATACACAAGAACCTACAGCAAATTGATGTACGTAAATTAATTTAAAAATAAGTTGTCTGATTTAACAATACCCAAGCACCTAGAGGTGATAGTTGCTGACAAAGGAACTAGACCTTTTGTGACTGTCAATTTAACAAAAGTATAAGCCTTTCCATTGCCATACACTTCGCAATACACAAGAACCTACAGCAAATTGATGTACGTAAATTAATTTAAAAATAAGTTGTCTGATTTAACAATACCCAAGCACCTAGAGGTGATAGTTGCTGACAAAGGAACTAGACCTATTGTGGCTGTCAATTTAACAAAAGTAGAAGCCATTCCATTGCCATACACTTCGCAATACCCAAGAACCTACAGCAAATTGATGTACGTCTATTAATTTAAAAATAAGCTGTCTGATTTAACAATACCCAAGCACCTAGAGGTGATAGTTGCGGACAAAGGAACTAGACCTATTGTGGCTGTCAATTTAACAAAAGTATAAGCCATTCCATTGCCATACACTTCGCAATATCCAAGAACCTACAGCAAATTGATGTACGTCTATTATTTTAAAAATAAGTTGTCTGATTTAACAATACCCAAGCACCTAGAGGTGATAGTTGCTGACAAAGGAACTAGACCTATTGTGGCTGTCAAGTTAACAAAAGTATAAGCCATTCCAATGCCATACACTTCGCAATACCCAAGAACCTACAGCAAATTGATGTACGTCTATTAATTTAAAAATAAGTTGTCTGATTTAACAATACCCAAGCACCTAGAGGTGATAGTTGCGAACAAAGGAACTAGACCTATTGTGGCTGTCAATTTAACAAAAGTATAAGCCATTCCATTGCCATACACTTCGCAATACCCAAGAACCTACAGCAAATTGATGTACGTCTATTAATTTAAAAATAAGTTGTCTGATTTAACAATACCCAAGCACCTAGAGGTGATAGTTGCGGACAAAGGAAGTATACCTATTGTGGCTGCCAAGTTAACAAAAGTATAAGCCATTCCATTGCCATACACTTTGCAATACCCAAGAACCTACAGCAAATTGATGTACGTCTATTAATTTTAAAATAAGTTGTCTGATTTAACAATACCCAAGCACCTAGAGGTGATAGTTGCGGACAAAGGAACTAGACCTATTGTGGCTGTCAAGTTAACAAAAGTATAAGCCATTCCATTGCCATACACTTCGCAATACCCAAGAACCTACAGCAAATTGATGTACGTCTATTAATTTAAAAATAAGTTGTCTGATTTAACAATACCCAAGCACCTAGAGGTGATAGTTGCTGACAAAGGAACTAGACCTATTGTGGCTGTCAATTTAACAAAAGTATAAGCCATTCCATTGCCATACACTTCGCAATACCCAAGAACCTACAGCAAATTGATGTACGTCTATTAATTTAAAAATAAGTTGTCTGATTTAACAATACCCAAGCACCTAGAGGTGATAGTTGCTGACAACGGAACTAAACCTATTGTGGCTGTCAATTTAACAAAAGTAGAAGCCATTCCATTGCTATACACTTCGCAATACCAAAGAACCTACAGCAAATTGATATACGTCTATTAATTAAAAAAAAGTTATCTGATTTAACAATTCCAAAGAGATTGCCTGGTCTATGCTGGCACAGACAGAGAAGGGCAGACGTTATCTCTCGGAATACAAATAGGACGATCATTCAAGGAGAGAGAATTCAGAACACTAAATTAAAGAAGGTTTAAATTCTATATTCATGCATATACGGAATTCAAAACTTCTAACTCGAAGAAGTATGTCCTGTCATAAACTAGTCTCCACTACCAATAAATGAACTCCAGTAAATAATGGTAAATGTTTGTGTATCTGAAATCTGCGCGTGGTGATGCTGAAAGCTATTTGTCACATACACGTCACACTAAGCAGCCAGGAATATATCCCAACATTCCCTTCCGTCCTTATTGTGAGAGTAGCCCCTCCATTCGTTAAATTACTTCCCAAAGGTCATAAACAACAACACCATCTGCTCTGACGTTTTATAGGAAAAGGTAATTAATTTATGAATCAAAAATTCTGCCTAAACGGATGCCTTTTGAACAGAAGACATCGTGTAGATTTATGGCTTCTATTCCGGGTGTGCCCGAGACTGTTTGCTTTGGCTTCTAATTGGATTAGAATACCAGTAAAGTCCTGGTACACCAGGGAGTGTGGGATGTTGCGTATATCATGACTAATTTATGTGCAAGCACGAGAATGAGATATAATTATTTCTCCCACGTCAGCAGAATCTGTGTTTCGAAAGGTGTGACTGACATACAGCATCTTCTTGGAAAAGGGGTATAACTCAAAATTGAATTTTTTTTTCAATTAAAATACTCTTCTATTGGATCAATTGATGAAAAGCGTCACCACATTGGAAGTAAAAAATACAAATTTTCAAAACAAGATTATGTAGAACTCCAAGTAGTTTCGACGCAATATCCTGTCCAATAGGATATCACTAATTTTACCAATTAAGAGGGATATTTCGTCATCTAGGTATTACCAATTTTAAACTTCGATGTAAGCCATATCAATTTAGTTTTTCAGTTTTCGACCACAGGATAAAACACTAAGAGCAGTAAAATTGCAATTATATTTGTGTTGCTCTAGGGGGCTCCGCACGCTGCTCGCTATAGGTCGTCAACCCCCGATGATTGAAACGCAATCATATTAAGTTAACAATGAGGTTGAGGGGATTGCTTCACGATCCATCCCCATATGGATCGTTAGTGGTTTGATCTCCGACCTCTAGTACAATGTTAATTGAAGGTTCCCTTCCCATTCCGATATTTACCGCATGCGCCTGAGTAACGGAAAATTGCCTACTTTTTTGCGAGATAAGCGTATTTGTATGTAAGACGACCCCAGTACTTAAGCTTTAGAAAACGTTCCAAAAATTATCGGCTTATACACGGAAATATAGTGTAAACAAAAACAAAATGTTTTTAAAAAATGTCAAGAACAAAACATCTCATTTCCAAATAAAAAAAGGATATATTTTAGCATAACATATAGTTAAAATTCAGAGGAAATCTCATCATAATTTTAAATGTTTCAGCTAATCCGTGTTGTTTGTTGTAATAGTACTTCTTAATATTTTCATATTCGACTATTGCTATGGAAACAGCGAGCGAATTTTCCGGTTCTTCTGAATATGTAAACTCTCTAGTATGTGCTCTCAAATTTTATGAATGAATCAAATAAAAAATATAACTGGTGTTTATCGTCTGCGCGTGCTCCAAATTCATTAGCCCATTGAACCACAAGACTTGCTATCACGTGACTCGTTATTACCAATCACAAAGTGAATAAACCTGAAAAAGACCGTCAAATTATTATTTTTTTGATAACTAGGGGGCTCCGCCCCCTGCTCGCTTACGCTCGCCAACCCCCGGGGATTGCTGCGCAATCCCATTTGGTTTGCTTCGCAAACCAACACTCCTTTCACAGATGTCATTTGGTTTGCTTCGCAAACCAACATTCCTTTCACAGAGTGAAACTATCTGAATAATTCGTATTATGCTGATTTCACTTTCCGGTACATGACGTCACAGCGAGGGTTTGGTTTGCTTTCTCAAACCAATACTTCTTTCGCAATTGATTTCACTTTTTTTTGCTTTAACACTTAATGCACCCTAAACTAATAGCCGCATCAGTAAAAAATCTTCTGTATCTTGTTCCCTGTATAATTTTAAGTAAACAGTGTTAATATCAAAACTTTACGATTGTACTTTGTCGGTAAACTGTCTTGAGAACAGAGGGAAAAAAGCGAGCCTTTTTCCTCGCCAAATAAAAAGAAATCGTTTTTATGGCAATTGTTGCTACGATAAATTTGATATCTGGCAAACCCGATAGTAGAAAATGCAACCCACTGCTGTTTGCGGAACCAGCTATGCGAACTGAAAAATACGAAATTTGTGTCACCAACTTTTGATTGCATCGAATTTATTTATGAACCAATTTTAAAAATAATTGTACCGTAAGAAAGAGAACATTGTGAGGTATACTACAATATTTTTAAAATTAAAAACTAACAGTAATACTATATAGATATGACCATTTTAGTTTTGTATCGGAAGTTACGATCTGAAAGTTCCGAAAATTGTATGACCTACTTTTAATTGCATCGATTTTGTTTATTAACCAATTTGAAAAATAATTGTACCATAAGAAAGAGTGTAATGTAGTGTATTCAGTGATGTTCTCAAATTTAAAAAATAATGGTTTTTGCCGTAGACATAACGGTTTTAACAAAACGTAGCGAAAATATCCGAAGATTCCGAATTTTGTATCACGAACTTTTGATCGCATCCAATTTAATTATTAACCGATTTCAAAAATAATAGTACCGTAAGAAAGAGTATATTCTGAGGTATACTGCGATATTTTAAAAATTAAAAACTAATAGTAATTAGATATAGATACGGCAGCTTTAAAAAAAAGTATTTAAAATGTCCCGATTTTTCCCGAATTTCAAAAAAATATTATCAAGAACCACATTTAAATTTCAAAAAAACTCGACGAGCTGCAAAAATTTACGTTGAGAGGTACTCTTAAAAAAAAACTCACGACTAAAGACTGAAATTTTGAATGTGTTTTGCTCACTCGCGGAAGAAATTTCACTTCTTCAACTTTAACACTTAATAAAACCTAAACTAATAGCCGCATCGGAAAAAAATCTTAATAATTATCCAGGGAATACGATGAAGAACAAAGCATGTTAATTTCATATTTTTCCGATCAGTACTTTCTCGGGAAACCGTCTAAGAATGGAGCTAAACAACAAAAATTTCAATTCTTCGGCGGCGGCGGCGGCGGCGGTAACTTTTTTTTAATATAGAGAGATAGTAGAAAGATTTAAGTCTAACCTTTCTGGTTGTTTTGACAAGGTATATCATCATTAGCAAAACTGCATAGAAGTTGATGGACAAGATATCTCGTTTTTGGAAAAACTGACCTGATCTTGATCTCGTGATTATGAAAAAAATAACAATATCTTCATCATTTGGAATTCAATCGGTAATCTTAATGACCAGATACCTAGTTATTAGCAAAACTGGTCGAATCTTGTTGCATGAGATATCTTGTCATTACTGGTCCAATCTTCTTGGAAGAGATAGTCATTAGCAAAACTGGTAGAATCCTGTTGGAGGAAACATCTTGTTGAAACCACTTGAACACACAATGCCTCTTACAGCTCAAGATGCAAAACATCATCCCTATCAGATTTTTCTAAAGAAAAATATTTTGATATACTTATTTAATGCGTTTTAAATGTTACTAAATCAAGAGAAATAAAAAGTAAAACATCATTATTCTTACCAGAGCTTTATTCGGTATCGATTTCATTTTCTTTACCACCCACACTTCTTGTTACACAAATTATTCCAAGGAAAAAATACTACCCAAAATGAACAAAACATCGAACTTAAGTCCATGCAGCTCTTAAAAGTATTCAATCTTACTCTTGACCGTCGTCTATAATGACTCCAAATGCTCTTATCTAAGTCAGTAAAAAGATTTTTCGAAATTTATTTTTCAAGCTTCATTAGTCACAAAAACTGTATCTATTTTTTATTGTTAGAAACCTTTAGAAAGTTCTTTTTCTCCTGCTGAGATAAATGCCGAATAATCCCCTAACTCTTTGTCAAAATTTCGCAATTTATCTCCAGACTATTATTCATTCTCCACTTCAGTTTAAATTTTTCCTAGTAATTATTTTTGTAAGTTGATTCTAAATACCTGGTATTACGCCATTCAAGCGTTCGTTTAAAGCATTATGTTAACGTTTTTTTAATACCCGAAATTATTTTTATAGCTACAAGTTTTTTATATTTTTTCATAAAAAAAAATTGTTTGTTTTTGGATTTTATGCATAAAGGTCCTGTAGGAGACAGTTTATTTCTGTATCCTATGCAGAAATGTCCTGAAGAAGATGGTTCAAGTTTGTTTCGTATGCTTTCATAATCTGTAGGAAACAGTTATTTTCGCATCATATACATAAACGTTCTCTATGAGGTAGTTAACTTATGTATTCTATGCATAAAGGTCCTGTACAACAGTGCTCCTCAACCTTTTTATCGCCGCGGACCGGATCATCGCTTGATAATTTTAACGAGGCCCGCTGAGGGGGGGGGGACGTTGATTGTTTATATTTTAGATTGTTTTGATTTAATAATTTTAATTCAATTGTATTTAAACATGCCATCAAAATAAAATACAGTTACACCAAAAAATGAATATAAAGTGATTTAACATTTTAACTCACTAAAATGCTAAATTAATGAGAACCCTGAGCTTGTTTCATTGCAACTAGACGGTTTCATCTGGGGGTAATAGGAGACAGTGACACCCGAAGTGTGTTGATTATGTCCAGTTTATTCCGTTGTTTTGTTTTGGTTGTTGTCACTGCAGAAAACCCCGCTTCACACAGATAGGTTGTCGGGAATGGCAATATGGATTTAAGTGCTGTGGTGGCAATCTCAGGGTATTCCGCCATGACTTTAATCCAGAACACCGGCAGAGTTGTCTCGAACGTAGTTTTAAGGCCGCCTTTATTTGCAATCTCCAGCAGTTGATCTTCTCGCACAGACATGCTAGATTCGCCTGATTTGTTGACAAATGGGTTGCGGATCCATTCCTTACTTGTTCGTGGGTCTTTTGTGGTTGGGAATTAGCGATAAAACTCTTTTAAAAACAAAGACAGGTGATCGTGCACCAACTGGGAGAATGAATGTTTAGGCTCAGTCTCGCCTAAAATCCCCGCTAATGTCTGAAACATGTCCAAAATGCCTCTGTTCACGCGCCGTCCCCACAACTTCAGTTTGGCTTTAAATGCAGCTACTTTGTCTGCCAACTTGAAAACAGCTGTCACATTCGTCAAAATTGGAAAATAGAGACACACAAAATTCAGAAATCATAATTGAAGCTCTGGTAACAGAACAAATTTCAAGTTATGATTTACCGCCTCTTAATTTGTGTGGACATTTCATAGATATGAACCGCACAAACCCGAGAGAAATACACCACAGTAAATAAAATGGAAATAATTTAATGTTCCTTGGGCGGCCCTGTACCATTTGATCCACGGACCGGGGTTTGGGGACCACTGCTGTAGAAGACAGTTCAGTTCCGTAACGTATACAGAAAGGTACTGTAGGAGACAGTTCACGTGTTTCTCTTGTGCATTATGATCTGCAGGAGACATTTCATTTTCGTGTCATGCATAGTGAGGTTTTGTAGGAGACAGTTCACTTTTGTGTCCTATTCAAAAAAGTTTGTTAAATGATAGTTCACATCTGTAGGTATGCCTAAAGATAGGAAGCAGTTTACTGTTGTGTCGTATGTAGAAAATTCTGTAAATGACATTTCATTTTTGTATCGTATGCAGAAAAGTTCTGTAAGAGATAGTGAATGTCGTATCGTGCGAAGAAAGGTTCTGCATGAGACAATTCACTTTTGTATCAATGCACATCAGTTCTCGTGAAGAGAGTTCACTTTTGTATGGAATGCATAAAGGTCAGGAAGAAGATAATTTTCGTATGGTAAGCTGAAATATTCAGACGAACTGATAAATAACAAATTTATGTTTGTTACAGACGAGATATGCCTAACTTCACTACACCCACATTGTGTTAGGTAGGAACAGGTTATAAAACAAGATTTATTCTCTTACTGTCTATAAGCATACACATTCGTATGCAAAAAAACACAAAAACTTTTAAAATTTGTTGCAAACTAGACTGAAAAAAATATACTGTGACATAAATTTCGACAGAACGATAAGAAAGAAATTTATTGAACTGATTCATTAGGGCTCTTCGACAAGACGGACTAAATTTTATTGAGGTTTCGCGTATTGAAACATAGGATTATGAACACTGTAATACAAAAATAATTCCAAGGTCTCGTTTTTCAAGTCTAGTGAAAATATAGACTCGTTTGGTTAAACCATTTGTTATACAAATAAGGTGTGAAGTCTTTTACCTTTCCTGTGAAAACAGTATTGCACGCACGTTCAAATTCCTTTCCAAGATCGAACAGTGAATTACAACCACTTTGATGGTGATCTAATATTGTGAAGCACCATAAGTAGTTGGTCAAAGCAATTGGGCAAGAAATTAAAAAGGATTGTTGACAGCTGTTTTATAACATAGTTGATTAATCTGTGATTTTTTTAAGAGAAGAGAATAAGTAGATATAATAAAATAATAAGTAAGCATAATAAAATAATAAATATTCATATCGCCTTCAATACTTATTGATACCACATGGATGGTCATATATAGCGGTGAATAAGTTGCTTTTTATTTGTGTTGATATTTGTATACCGATTGAGACAATCGTAATACATTTTGTTCAAAGAAGAAAATTAGGCGCTAACAAAGGTTAATGTAGATCATGAAAACAAATAAGTACGAAGGCTGTTCAATAAAGAATGATGATAAATTTAAAAATACCAATTTTCTATGTTAATCCTCCAAATTTTTATGGTATTTCTCAAAATTCTCCCCATTACATGCAATGCATTTATCCCATTTCTTTTCCAGTCTTCAAACACATGCTGGAAGCCATTTTTTGACAGATCCTTAAAAATTGACTACACAGCTTTTACCACTGCCTGTGATGATGAAAACTTTTCCAGGAGGTGTTTCTTCGAATTCGGAACAGAAAAAAAATAGCATGGTACTAAATCAGGACTATGTGGAGGATGGGGAACACACATGACTTCCTATAATCTTCTTGTAGCATCACAGACTTCAGGTGACGATTTTTTGAGGCGAAAACAAAATTTCAATGCAGTTTACTGCAATTTCAGTGTCACATCCAATTTTGCCGTTGGCGAAAGTAAAACTAGGCGTTCTTGGCTGGCTGTCAAGTCCTCAGCAATGACGTCATGACAGTGAAACTTGCGCTATCTATTCTCCTCTTATCCCTCTACAAATTCAATATAAATTTGATTTTTCTTGATTTTTTAATCATCTTCAAAAAAATTATGATCATTCTTTATTGAACAGCCTTCGAAATAACATTTTAAATCTGCGAGAGTACATTATCAGTATCTAAGATCTATTTGTGCGACCAAAATCCCAAAATTGCAAATATGGTCAGCTTACACCTGAAAAAAAAACACAAAATCGAAATTTTTTCGAGATGCGAGCTTGTCATGTATTCTAGACCAGAATGGAGGGGGGGGGTGATCTTTTCAGACTGAAGTCCACACACACACACACTAGGTAATTTTACCTTCCCATAAAGGTCATATTTCATCTTCAGATACACAGCATAGCATTGAGAAGTTTACCCATTCGTTTTCTCTCAGATTTTTGACTTATTCTGTTTCAGTTGTCAGCCGACAGCATTTTCTTAAAACGGGAATGGAAATCATAATTTCGTTTGCTTTAGTTTTCAATATCATCAAAACGAGGAAATATTTTGAAAGGATTTCGAATGCATTTCTTTAAAAAATTGTGTCGCTACGTTAAAGTGAAATGAACGAACTTTTCTAAATTCAAAATGTCTATGGGTAGTTGTTAGAAAGAGTTCCCACTTTAATTTACATTCTTTCCAGCATAAAGCACCCCCCTTGGCTTGTATAAAATAAATTTTAACGGAGTGATTTTTCATCGTTTCAACTTTTCACCAGAATTTGCATTGCTTGAGTTGCCATGCAATGAGATAAGATGAATTGCTCTACGTTCTCTTATTTTGTGTTATTTTTATAGCTCGCTCCGGGATTTACTCCTGTTTCAACCGCATCAACTCCTGTGCACTGTGCTTTGAGTACTGTCTACATAGACATCTGTTCGCAAGTATTTTGTCTTCGTGTAGACAAGATATATACTATCCTTATCAAATTGGAGTTGTCTTAAACTTTTCAGATTTACCAGACATTTGGACAGTGGGAGAGAACAATGATATTTTTTACTCTGTCTATTGCAGAAATGATCTACAAAGACCTAATCAAGCTTTTACAGCCTTAAAATGAAAGGTATTTTTTAATGAACGTCGTACTAGAGCAACACAACGGGCTATTGACAACGGTCCGGGAACAATCCCAAAGGGACAACACTAAGTAATTTAAAGCAACGGTCAGATGACAAGGCTACACCTGAGTTGGCACCCCACTCTCCGAATTTCCATACCACGTCAACGTGAGGACATTTGACGTCACGATGGATTTAACGTGCGCCAGCCCCCCTTAATTCACGACGATCTTTGACTGGATTCTTCCAACCGGGCTAATGCGGCATTAAAAAAATATTTTTGTTGTTGTTACTAATCCCCGACATGGTCTTTTTAAATTAGACCAAGTCCACGAGTCCATAAACCCCCAAAAAGTCCAAGAAAAGTCAAGGTTCCGAAAAAACCTTGTCTATGTAAAAAAAAAATATATGTTTAGCAATATTGATTTTGACGAGATATATCGTTCAGGAGGTTTTGACATATCTTGCTAATGACGAGATATCTCGTCATAAAGATCTGGTTAATATTACTAATGACAAGCTATCTCTTCAAGACAACCAATAAATAAGTTTTGTTTTGATACGTAGCTCTACGGTTATTTTCTCTTTAAGACAATCGATTAGATCGAAATAAGTTATTGAAAAACCTACTTGTCAGTTAGTTAAGTTATTAAGACGTTAAGTTAAGTTGTGTTTTATTTATTAGCTCTACGGGATTCACACCTATATATTCGTTCTTAAACCTTCCCTGCATGACTTCCAACCAGATTGGAACGTCTACACCAATAGAGAGAGGAATAACATCAGTGGGCATCTTTGATCTCTGAGATATATTGAGGGTTCTAAGTGTCTTGAGGTTTGCACCGTGTTCTACTGAGCAAGCTTTCCCTGAACATATTCCTGCGTGTCTGGGGCTCTCCAGGCGGGATCTTGTTGCCAATCCTTTGTTGGTATTAGATTTCTTTAGGGTGTATAATGTCATGAACCTGGTCTAGCTCTGTTAGCCTTAGAGGAAGTGCAACAACAACAATAACACCACTAGAGTGTTTCCTACTTTTCAGCCAATAGATGTGGTGATTTAGTCATGAAATGTGATGCAGAGTAAAAGCGATATTACGTTATTATCATGACTATCATAGGCTTACCCCTCCTGTAGATGTCTCGACGAGGTATCTTGCAGTAGAAAAATTAGAAATAATAGATCTACAAAAATTAGAAAGAATAGATCTACAAAAATTAGAATGAATAGATCTAGAAAAATTAAAAATAATAGATCTAGAAAAATTAGAAAAAATAGAAAAATTAGAAATAATAGATCTAGAAATATAGAAATAATAGATCTAGAAATATAGAAATAATAGATCTAGAAAAGTTAGAAATAATAGATCTAGAAAAAATAAAAAGAATAGAAAAATTAAAAAGAATAAAAAAATTAGAAATAATAAAAAATTAGAAAGAATAAAAAATTAGAAAGAATAAAAAATTAGAAAGAATAAAAAAATTAGATCTTGATGGACGAGATATCTCGTCGAAATCAATTGGAGGGGTAAGAACAAAATAACAAGATTGCAAAAGTATATCTTGGATTTATACAATTCTATTTGCAACTATTTCGATTTGCGGTTTTACCTGTATTTTAAAAATCTGTAGCCAACACTTTGTGGAAAAAGCTCAGGCCCCCAGGGCTCCTTTCTGTCTGCGCCACTGACACAATAATTGCTACACGGTCGTTATTCCAGTGAGAAGGCAAATGACCTTGGAGAAGTCTATTCTTGCAGAGTTGGTATAAGTCAACAGGGAAAAG
This sequence comes from Metellina segmentata, assembly GCA_947359465.1. NCBI lineage: Eukaryota > Metazoa > Arthropoda > Arachnida > Araneae > Tetragnathidae > Metellina > Metellina segmentata. The sequence goes on from OX375883.1 coordinate 67,467,109, forward strand.
AGCTACCATAAGCGCAATCATATATAGGCATCGCCTTATTCTCTTCCATGTCATTAAAGATTCCCTTGTCGTGTATTTCCCCATTTACTTACTCCGCTTGACGAAACTTGGTCCAACCCAACCCAACAAACCATCTCTTAGAATATTAAGAAGGCTACTGTAGCCTGTTTGGAAGAGTAGTAATTTGGCACTCGGAGGTTTGCGAGTTTGATAATCGATCCAACCAAAAACAATTGTGGACGTATCGGCAGGGGCTAGTGATGCGACATCGACAACAAAACATCGATGTTCAAAATTAAAACATCGATGTTGATAATACATCGACCAGAAAACATCGATGTTTTTAAAATTCAGTGTATTTAAACTGCCCCCCCCCATTTCTTAAAACTAGTTTAGCAACTAGTGATGTTACGTCTACAGCAAAACATCGATGTTTTTAAAATTCAGTGTATCTAATCTTTTTTTCCCCCATTTCTTAAAACTGGTTTAACAACTAGGATGCTACATCGTTTACAAAACATCGATGTTTTGAAACTTCGAAGTTAAAAATTAAAACATCGATGCTGATAATACATCACCCACAAACCATCGTTGCTTTTAAAATTCAGTGTTCTTAAGCTTTTTCCACAATTTCTTAAATTTGGTTTAGCAGCTAGTGAAGCGACATCAGCTCCAATACATCGATGTCGCATCCCAACTTTTCAGACCCTTCGTCCACTTTGGTCTAAAAGTATGTTCAATTTGCTGATTATGAAAATTATGCTACTTGGTTATTTTTAAAATTTTTACAGCGGTACTTTTTTTATTTAAATATAAAACATCGACAGCGTAAAAACCTCGAAAAGTATAAACATCGATGTTACAAAAACATCGGCTCCAATACGTCGATGTTAAAAACATCGATGTTTTTTTTAAAAAAACATCGACATCGATGTCGCATTCCTAGCATGGGCACGTTAAATCTATCGGGGCCTCAAATATCCTAACGTCACCGTGGCGAGGACGTTTGGAAAGTAGTTAACTAGTTTAGTTGTTAACCACGTCATCTACCCGTGGGTCAAATTTATGAAGTATTGTCCTCGGATCTTTTCCTTCTTAAGGCCGTTGCCAATAATTCTCGTTGTGCTGCTGCAGTGCAACGTTAACTCAACGTACCTACCCTCTCATAAAACTACATTACCATAAAAAGCTTCGCTTAGTGCATTAATTTGATTCATCTGTGGTTGTATTTCTCTGATGCTTAAGTTTTCTTGTTTGTGTATATCCATTTAATGGACGTTGTTTGGCGCAAGCTTGGACAAATACGGAACTAGCGACACAAAAGCCAACCAATCATATCTTGGAGCATCAAACCACTATTACATAAAATCATTTGAAACTCCATTTTATACTCAAAACCAAAACCGAAACAAAATCCACGACGAGTTCCGGAATGAAGTCCAACTACCCATGAAAACTCTTCACACCCCTGAATCCCACGAATCCCACTAAGTGAAAACGCTCGCAGCAATCCGGTTTAATCGAACTTTGCACATGATTCCGCACTTATTATATCCAACCCAACCACCAGCACTAATCTCGGAAGTATCCAAAAGTTATATTCGCCCCAAACTTCCAATCACATCATTAAATACAAATAGCATGCGCCGAGCCAGCGTATTTCTTAAGTACTTCTCCCACCATTCTGCATCGTCATTAAGCAAACCCTCCCGAGTTTTCTTACGGCATTACGATAATGTCGGCAATATGCGGCTATAGACAGGCATATCATGTCGGCCATTTTCCCAGGACCCGGCCAATCGGGAGTTCTCTCACGTTTCGTCTCGACTAATCAGATTTCGGTACAGCCAGCAGTCAATCAATGCCTTGAGTATTATCCCCGGCGTCTTTCATGCGTTATTGATCTCGTTGAAGAATTTCTTGGTGCAGTTTCGTATTGCATTTTTTTCATGCGGGTTGCAACTGAAGTCGTTTTTTTTAAAGGACGGTGAATTCTACTCACGAATCACAGAAGGGGCACGGAAATATCTTTATTTTCAACAATGTCGGGGTATTGCATGCTTTGGATAAAATTGCGGGCGTTTGATTGGACCTAATTCGGTTTTGCGATCAGAGTAGGCATTGTAATTTAACTGAGTTTTGACTGTGCTATTTAGTGAATATTATTGTTGTTCAGTTTAGGACGGCGTTTATTAGACTTCCGATGCCATGCACTTTGAGTTTGTTCAATCATCTGGGTCCAAGTGGCAGTTTCTAATAATGGAGGAAAAATAGTATTTTACCTTTCATTTCTTCTTCGTCTCAACCATAGAGGAATTATATACGTAGAATGAGCATTGATAACTTTTTATGTGCCTAGTATCATGTGACTAAAACTTGTATAAACGTACCAACTTGACCGTTAGACTACTTCCATAACGAACATTCGTAATCTTCTTGGTTCACAGAACGGAGTATGACGTCTTTTCATTGATTCATCATTTGATTGGTTCGCGCGACATAGTTGCAAACTTCGGCAATTTCACCATTTTTGTCACCCCTTTACAGAACACATCTACCATGCCATAAAATATTACATAGCATGCTATATCGCCAAACGAGTCATCTAAGTTGGGGTCGCAACCTCTCAGAGTAGCTGAAGTCACTAGGAATTTGGGGGTGGCCCGAGAAAAGTTTGGCTTGGTGTCTCGACCAGTTATTGGAGAGAATCATTTCTCACTTGATCGTCGTGTAAACGAAAATATGACATCGCTTGCCATCCACAGGTTAACACGTTTTAAAGCTTAAACGTTCCGCCGGATGTAGATGGCGCCATCAGGCCATTTTTACTTGAAACCTAATCGTCGCCTAAAAGGCCCTATTCATCCTACGTTTAAAACATAGGATGAATATGGCCTTATCCCTAGTTACATTTTCTACCTTTTATACTTTTGTATCCTAGTCGCCAAACGAGGTGATAAGATGCCAAATCGGCCAACTAATTGCATTTTACACAGTGTAGTCACGTGACTACTAGTATACATGTTGGCCACACTTTTTGAAGCTCCTCTAAATAGCATTGTTCAGTCCACTTATATTCACGTCTGCATTCCTAATGGTATAGAATCTGAGAATGAGAGAATCAGTGAGATTTCCCTCTGCGCTTGCAATTTAAGAGCCATGGGCTGTGCAGGTTCGATTCCTGTAACTTAACCTGGAATTACAAATCTCTTCTGCTTCCGTAAAACTTTCCACGTATAAACTCCGTTATTTAATGTTGTATGCCTTCTGCTTCGTAGAACTTAGCCTGATATAACCCTTGCGACATGAATCCCGACCAACCTAATCCCTAACTGCATGTAAATTTGCTTGAACTCTTAAATATCTTTATTTTATAACAATTCAAGTGTTCTACCAGCTTTGGAAAAAATTAGGAGCGTTTGAATGGAACTAGTTTTTTCTGGTGCTGACGAAAAGCATCAAAATTTTCGTGATTTAGGTGCGTTATTTAGTGAATACTTAGTCTTGTTTAGTAAGCGTAGCGTGCAATAAAAACTTATTGCACTTTTCTTTAAATATGTTTTGGCTGCGTTAACCCAGCGGATTAGCTACTAGAGGATTGCGTTAGTATGTCGTGGCCTCCTATCCTGTGTCCTATGGCCTCCTATCCTATGTCCTATGGCCGCCTATGTGTGGACTTCTGGAGAATGGGGATCCATCTAAGGTGTTGACCTCTTCATATTCTTCATAGGCCTTCTGTTCAAAACTGCGTGGTTTTGTCCTCAGATATTTTTCCTTCGGGATTGATACTGGACAGTTCCCAAGGGCTTGTGGTGTTGCTGCAGCGCGATTTCCTAAAATCGTCTTTCCCATCTCAATCACAAATGACTCTGGTTTCTCCCGCTGTGCTTGCAACCTGCCATGGATTCTAAGATTAATTCAAGCGTATTATTGTCTCCTTTCCTTGGAAGTGAATTCTTTAGAAATATTAAGTTGCTCCTTTCTTAAGAAATTAATCCTTTGCAAATTTCCTTAGAATAGAATCTTTGAAAATAGTATATTGTAACTTTATTTTGAATAGAATCCTTTGGAAAGAATCTGTTTCAACTTTCTTTAAAATAGAATCCTTTGGAGCGAATCTGTTTCAACTTTCGTTAGAATAGAATCCTTTGGAACGAATCTGTTTGAACTTTCTTTAGAATAAAATCCTTTGGTAATATTCTATTGCAACCTTCTTTAGATTTTTTTTGTAACGATCGATTCGATTGCAACTTTCTTTAGAATAGAATCCTTTGACGAGTTTATACTGAAACTTTCCTTAGAATAGAATTCTTTGGAAAGATTCTTTTGCAAATTTCCTTAGAATAGAATCAATTGGAAAGATTCTACTGGTAGATAAAGTTTTGGATGGTTAAGCGGAGAAGACTATAATATGCTCATCAGTCTATACAAAAGATGTAAATGCATATTTACGAAATATGATGCACATCTTAGTTGTTCTCTGAACCATTATGTCTGACCTAGCTACCTCTCAATGTCATTAATACTATAAAACAAAATTTATGTATAAGATTATAAAGTATTTATAGCTGTTGACTTGACTGAATAATCTATTGTTCATTTTGCTCAGGAACATTATGTAAAAATATGTACTTAACAAATAAGTTTCCCATCGTCATCAATCTTCAAGCTATCTCAAGCTCCGCTTCACTGCTTCTTAAATGAATTAATTCTATGAAAGATAACGATTTTATAACAAAATAATCTGGATTCCATGCTGAGAGAATAATCATTAGTTAATTTTGTCTGGTAACAATGTATGGAAATTCATTTTTAACAAATACGTTACACATCTTAGTCATTCAACTATCCTTTCTTGAGACTCTGAATAACTCTTAATTTAATTAACTCTCCAAAAAAATAGATTCATTTAAAATATTCATTTTTTGTCATCCAACTTTTCTTTCAACGAATCTATTAGAAAAATTACGTTTAAGTTATAATTTCAATCGGCAAATACTCTTTGAAAATTGCCTTTCGTCAAAATCTTTTTCACCCAAATAAAATCAATTTCCAAAACAAACTTATAATCACTTTTCGCACCTCTTATTTCTTTCTCATTTAATGGAGAAAAGAAAACACCATTTGCATTATGACTTGGAAAACGTAACATCATCATAAAAGAAAAAACGGATAGGAAAAAAGCAAATCAGACTAAAGAAAAACAATGACTGTTAAGAATTCTGAAAATGAGTTAATTAGGTTTCTTATGCGTTCAATAACATTAACAGTAACCTAATGCTCATCTCATAACCCTTCTGATTTATAAGAATTTCTAACAAAAGCATTTTCAGCTCCTTAATTATGATTGTTCATCGAGTTAGTAATTATAATCTCCAAAATCAATACGTATGTGTCGGACAAAAACACATTTCGTTTTTTCGCTCACGGAAAATAATTATTAGTTTTTGCCAAATAGGAGCTTTATCTTTGGATTCGTGAAAAGAAATTGTTACTTCATTCGTTTGTTTTAGTTACATCGTCGAGTTTATTTAATTTAATATTTCATCAATGTGCTTTTTCTGTTAAGCTTTAATTACTACAATTAAGATTTCTTGCTTTTTTTCTTTCATATCTTGAAAATAGTTGTATATTTATATTCAACAAATTATTTTAAGATATGTATTAAATTGTGTGTATATATATATATATATATATATATATATATATATATATATATATATATATATATATATATATATATATATATATATATATATATATATATATATATATATAAATTATATATATATATATAAATATAAATTATAACAAAATGAGACGCATATATTTCAGTGCGTTTCTCAAAATTCTAATCTTACTGCTGAGAAAAATAATTTATTGAACTGCGTGAGTCTAAAGGTCAACACATTCAGGCTTAGAAAAGCTAGAAATATTTCCTTAGTGTGTTTCCCTTGTAAACCAACGATATCAACGTCTTAGAGTAAAGACTAATTAATTGACAAAAAGAAAATATTTTACAGTATAGTTGTTTACAGATTAACAGTTAGTTTTTGGCAAAAAGTTTCGTAAATTTGTTGTTTTATTTTAATTTGTTGTGACATGAGTTCGAATATTCCCAAAGCATCAGCATCAGTAAGAGATATTGTTGTTTGTTCAGCATGTAATTACCTAGCTACCTTTTCCAATCTATACTAAGCAGGCAGTAGAAGTCTGGGGAAGAATTTGTAGTACGGATGTTATTGCTATGTGGCATTATTTGACAATGGGAAAAATATAGTTTTCGCTGATACCGTATACACAAATGAGAGTAATTAAAACTAAGTGTGAGGAATAAATGAAAGGCAACATTTTTATACTAATCAAGATTTAAGGGATTTATGATGAATGAAAAGGGGAAAGTTTATACATGACATTATATATGAGGTACCCTGTCTAATAAACTTTGCCGCGTACTGTTACTATTACCTCTTTAATCACCCCTGAACACCGCTTGCTTAACTATTGTGCGGTGGAAATAGCAACACGATTATTTTCTGTTAAAATCTGCATACACGCAAGAATTAATGTAAGACTGTTTAAAAAGTTGAAAACACAATCATAATTTGGATGCTGCCTTTTAGTTAATGAAGTCGTTTAGCAATGATAATACATTCGCGAAAAATTATATTTCTTACCGTTAGACCAGTCAAGCAAATTATCCCTTCATAAATATATTCAAATTAAGCTGAAAAACATCAGTCAATAAATATCTCCAAACATTACAAGATCATCTCATACCAATTCAATATTCATCGGTTAATAATTACTTTTTATGGTTGGGTTTCTCGCGCAAGGGCCTTATTTCATAAAGCTGCAGCAAACACAAGACAGGCAACGTCATGTAAACTACCTACTGTGATGTGTTAACTGTAACCACAACTGTAAAAGTGCTTGTTCTATAGATATTTGAAATATACAGTTGGATATAGATAACCAAGAGAGCACGTTAGGCTTTGTTCAATAAAGTTATGTTTGTGAATTGTGACTTTCATTTAAATACGATTATGAAACTTGCTGAATAATTGACACAACCACAAGAGACTGAAACACCTACCAACTTTTCTCTTCGAGATTGGTACGACCGAAACTTCGCCAATCGTTGTGTAGCTTCAGTGCGACATAAATTCAACTACCATCTACCTACAAGAGAATTTGCAAAGTAGTTTCATAGGTTATAATCGATTTATGAATAAATATCCAAATAAATTTAGGTATTTGGGCAAAACAGAGTGTCAAAATTGTTCACAATAAAGTAACACAAGGTTCAGCCTCCAGTGTGAAAATAAAAAATTATATTTTCTTTAATGTCATAAAAGTGCAAGTCAACTTTCAATAAAATCAGAGATATAAATACTGGTTGAATAGGTAAAAAATACAGTCACTAAAATCTTTCTCCTAGCAGATTTGTTTTCCTCACATACACCGTTTTGCCGTGACACGCTAGAAATATCGCGCGTGTTAGAATTTTATTCCAGGAATTATTACTTCTTATTAAGGTCATTCAGATAGTTCGAACCATTTCTCTTTAGAAGTGGATAGTTGGACTAATATTCCTTCTTATGAGAGAATAAACAACGCAAGCGCGAAAAACTGTTAATCCAATAACTTCCCCATTCCAATTTATATCATAATTTTAAAAATGAATCAGCATTATATATCTCTTCGCCACAGATAAAACAGTTTCATTTGCGTAATGGTTTCGAAACGTATCGTTTAATACGCTCATGCTGAAAAACCTTTCTGTTACAGCCTCACAAAACATCACTAACACACCTAAAAATGCATTAGCAGATGCACTGCAATTATAGAAACAGTTGCAACCATCAGATACCAAATACCAAATCAACCACGCGGACGTCCCCAGAAACCAAATTGCAGTGTCCACACATCGACGCTGTTAACACTCCAACTGCGCCAGCTGCTCTGTTTTGAATGTAAACTGCTACTTCAATCGGAAACTGAAGTTCGAGTGCATGGACTCCATGCGGAAAGTTATCCGCAAACTTCCAGCTGATGAGCATTGGTCCCTCGGCCGTTAAGAGTCCTGGAAACACAATCTAACCGAAGGTACAAATATCGGTTTTCAATTCCAAGTGGGAATTAATTGGATTGGAGGGGAAGATACCGGTATAGGGGTATAGCGGTGTCTTTGAAACTGAGACAGGGACGTATTTGGCATTTATAAGCAGGTATTTATCTTGTCTCCGTTAATACAGATACGATTCTGTGTTTCTTAAAGATACATTGAAGGATGTGAGTTTCCCGCAATGATGTAGTAATGGAGTTTTAATTTGAGACTTTATTCTCTTTCTGTAGATTTGATCAGCTGGGATGGTTGAAATGACTTAAAGGATTTGATATTTATACTGATCTAAGGGATCTAACAGTCTTTGATACAGGGACGATGTAGATATTACTTTTTGTTTCTTAACGATCATTCAAAAATGACATTGTTCCCTCAAAAATGGAGTGATGATATCTTTCCTGAGGTGCTAGTCTCTTTCTGGAGAGTTGATCAGCTATCACAGGCGAAAATACTTAAAGGATTTGACATTTCTATGTGTCTAGCTCTATAGCGGTGTCTTTGAAACTGAGACATGAACATATTTGAAATTTATAAGCAGGTATTTATCTTCTCTTAATACAGATAAGATTTTGTATTTCTTAAAGATGCATTCAAGAATGTGAGTTTTCCGCAATGATGGAGTAATGAAGTCTTAATTTGAGATGTTATTCTCTTCCTGTAGATTTGATCAGCTAGGATGGGTGAAATGACTTACAAAATTTGTTATTTATACTGGTCTAAGGGTCTAACGGTGTCTTTGAAACTGAGACGATGTATATAATATTTTGTGTTATTTAATGATACATTCAAAAATGAAATAATTTGCTCAAAAATGGAGAAATGAAATCCTATTTTGAGATACTAGTCTCTTAGCAGTGTCCTTAAAACTGAGACAGGAACGTATTTGGCATTTGTAAGCAGGTATTATCTTGTCTCACTTAATGCAGATATTATTTTGTGTTTCTGTATCAAGTGAGTAGTCAAATGTATCCAGTGAGTAGTCAAATGTATCCAGTGAGTAGTCAAATGTATCAAGTCAATATCATTAGTGCATAAATATCTTAAAGAAACATTCACCAATGCCATTGTTTCCTCCAGAGTGTCATGAAGTTCTAATTTGAAAAGTATTTTCTTTTTGTGCATTTGAGTAGCTGTGAAGGGGGAAAATACTTAAAGAATTTGATATTTATACAGGTCAGTAGTCTGGCGATGTGTTTGAAACTGGTACAGGTTACGTATTTGGTAGTAATCTTGTATTTTGATACACATAATATTTTGTTTCTTAAGGACACATTCACCAGAGATAGTTTTCCTCAACGTTGGTATAATGAAGTCGTAATTTCAGACGTCATTCTCTTTCTGTAGGGTCAGGTGGGGTAATTGTAAACAAGCTATACAAGCGCCCACGTGATATTCCGAGAAACTAAAAGTTGTGGAATATGAAAGCTCGCAACCCTTAGGATGTAATATTACGATAATGTATTTCTTTGAACCACAGCTGATACCAATATGTTTAGTTGAAAAATTTGGTAGTTGAAAAGTTTGGGTTTTAAAGTTTTTGTGTGTTGCTTTTTCTGTTACCCTCCATAATATATTGAAAAATATGTATGTTGTAAAATATGTTGTTCCAATTCTTTACTACAGTCAGTTATGTTTCTATCAAACAGAAAATGATTGACTTTTAATTCTGGAAACTTTAATACATCTACGGTTGAATGTTTACAATTACCCCATATTTTTCAAGGGACGGGGTAATTGTAAACATAACTTTGCCAATAATATTTTTTCAATTTGGATGGAAAACCAATATTTTTTTCTGTGTCATTTTGTATTTAATCGTATTTAGTACGTTTGAATTGCGTTTAATTGCATTTTTCGTGTTCCTGGGGAGCAGGAAGACTGATTTACTAAAACGTCACCCATATGGTAAAGTTCTTACAACTAACCAAGTACTGTCACGGTTAAAGGTTGCAGAAGAGAAAAAGAACACAATGAAGTCGAGTGAGAAGAAGCCAGGAGTAAGCAAGAAACCAAGAAAGAAGCAAAAGGATAGGAAAGCAGAACTCGAGCACAGCAAGGATGAGGATCTATAGAAAGAATTAACTAACATTGAAAGGTGAAGAGTTTGAAGTTCTCCAAGCATTCAAGCAAAATATAGAACACTACTTTGTAGGGGAAGTTAAATATTTTGGAGCCATTCATGGAAGACATTGAAACGACTACGTTTCTGCTTGTATGTGTTGAGGGAGGAAATAGAAAGTAAACCCAGTTTTCGTATGTATGAAGGGTTGATATCGTTTCAGAAGAGGAGTTTGAGATCACCGGACTCAAATGCATCGACTAAATTCTCTGTGGTTGAAAAAGACTATTTTGGTGTTACCAAATACGATGTCAACCATGTCAAAGCAATTTTACCTACTTCAACTGTAGCAAAGAAGGCCGTAAAGAAATTTTCCAATTTGAGGGCACTGTCAATGTGTAAGAAATGTAATGTTTGTTTTTTGTACCTAAGTTTGTATTTTTAAAACTGTAGTTTTTTGTTTTTTTTTTTAATTTCGAATTTTTTGTTTTTAACATTGAATACATTCTTTGTTCAGTAAATGTTTGAATTATTTATTCTTATGTATTTCCTGGAAGTTCACCTCATGATCAATGCAACTTTCAAGTGTCACTATATTTTGCTGAGATAAGAAGTGGGAGTGTTTGGTAAATGTAAAGATCAAAACGGGGTTGTTGTAAGCATGGTATTAGTAGGGTAAAAAATACCATTGGAGTTCCTTCTACTGCCATGACTACTGCTTATGCTGTCACTTGCTCAATATTCAATATCACGAACTAAATCGTTGTTTAAGATTACTCCTACTTTCAGGGGTAATTGTAAACACGCGGGGTAAATTGTAACCAGCCGAGTATGGTGTTAAATTTCTTTTCTGGAATTTTTGTTATAATTAAATCTTAAATAAAATAGGGACAAGTTAGTTTAGTAGGTTGAACAATGTTTAATTACTTTATCAAGAGTTTGAAAATAGGGATTGAAAGTGAACATACAAATTTTGTTTACAATTACCCCGCCTTACCCTACATTTTTTTCAGTTGTGGTGGGTGAAAATACTTAGATCTTGTCTCACTTGATGTAGATAAGATTTTGTGTTTCCTAAAAATGCATTTGCCAGGGTTTTCTGCAAAGAAAGGGTATCAAGTTAAAAGGAAGGAATGATCAAAACGAAGATATAGGTAATGTTTTGAAGGTATGAAAAACGTGAGATAAGGCATCGTTTACCATCGAGAAAATTGTAATGTGGAAAATAGTCAATCCTTTAGAGCTCACAATGCAAAGATACGATGTGTACAAAATAAAATTTCGTTTCACGCCAGTGTATTGTAATGATTTCCAGTAGTGATTCACTAGTAAAGTTCTAATTTGAGGGGCTATTATTTGTTTATTCTAGATTCGATCAGCAGTGATGGGTGTAAAATTCAAGAATTTACATTTCCTTTACCAAAATAGAGACAAATAACACACACTAACAAGCAGGGATTGCAATTCAACATTAAATTTATCATTCCGAGGAATATTCCGTGACTTTTTATAAAACCAGCGTTCCAAGGTAAAGCCAAAAACCAAAATCGATCCAAATGAAACTTAATAGGAAGGGATAAACAAAAACAAAATCTAGGTCATGTATTGAAGGTATGTGAGTTTTAAATTTCGATCAGATTTCTTCGAAGTCACGAGAATTCTACTGTAAGATATAACCTTGTACTCTTTAGAGTTTAGAATGCTAGCAGATAAGACAAGATTTCGTGCTGCTTAAAAAAGAAATTCGCCTGCGTGATGGGGTCCCGCTAGTGATAAATAAGGAAATCTTGATTTGACATGCTATTCTCTGGTTGCTTTGGGGTTTTGTGGCGCATTAGCAGGAGTTCGCTAAACTGCGTCAAGCAGATACAAATACAAATATAAATAATGACGACTATCTACAGGCTCCAGCCCAACAAGGCTGGTCCTTTGTTTATGAACTCCCCAATTCCCACTGACTATCCAATTGTATCTTAAATTCGTACACTCCCTTTGAATTAACTATATTCTCTGGCAACGCGTTCCAACTGTCTATTACCATATTAAAATAGTAGTTTTTCCTTAAATCCCGATTAAAATGTATCTTAAGCAATGTATACCCATGGCCCCTTGTTCTGTTATCCCTATTGAAATTTAAGCACTTTGTGTCCTAAGCACTCTGTGTCTTAAGCACTCTGTTTTACCAACTTGAAAAGCTGAATCAAATCCCCCCTCCTTCTTCTTCTTTCCAGTGTATACATGTTTATCTTACTTAAACGTTTATTATAGTCGAGATTTGCTATCCCCTTTATTATTTTCGTACCTCTGTGCTGAACCCTTTCAATTGATTCTATGTCCTTTCTCATATATGGAGCCCAGAATTGTACAGCATATTCTAGATGTGGTCTTACTAAACCCTTATATAACGGCAAGATTATATTATTATCCCTTGAAGTTACAGTCATTTTAATATACCCCAATAACCTATTAGCCTTTTTACCCGCAGCTGAACATTGGTGACCCATTTTAAAATCCCTGTGAACTATCACCCCAAGATCCTTGACTGTTTCTCCCTCCTTTACCTTTACTCCCTGCAGACAGAACTCGGCTCCACTGTTCCTGTAACCCATATGCAGAACTTGACATTTCCCTACATTAAATGACATACCCCATTTTATAGCCCATTATGATATCTTATCAAGATCCCCTTGTAAATTCTCTATCTGTAACTTGGTATTCACTGTCCCCCATATTTTTAAGTCATCTGCAAATATACTGATTCTATTCTTAATCTCCTGACCTATATCATCTATGAAAGTTATAAATAAAATTGGACCCAAAACTGATCCCTGAGGCACTCCACTTGTAACTTCTGTCCACTGTGAATAATTTCCTTTTACCTGCACTCTCTGCTTTCTACCCAATAACCAATTCTTTATCTATATCAAATGAAGAACAGAACTTTAAAATCTATGAAGATACGGTCATCTATGATGGGTCAAAATACTTAAGGGATTTAGCATTTATTTCATCAATAGCGAGATAAATAACTCCAACAAACAAACCGGAATAGCGATCCAATATCAGATTTCTCTTTTCTAAGAATATTCCATGACTTTTTATAAAATCAACATTCCAGGATTGGTGGATGGTAGTTGAATTTACGTCCCACTATTGAAATACAATAGGCTATTGGCGAATCATTACGGATGGGAAAGATCCGATGACAACACCCCGTCATTTTTAACCACACTCATACAACGAGATAAACACTATAGCGGGCACTTCACTGTCCAAACCACACCATGCCAACGTGATGACCTCTAAAACCACGACTAGCAATAACTTCCACATACATGACAATCCTTGATTGAATTGATTTTTTAAATCGCAACCCTCTGATTGCTAATCCGAGACTCTGCCAAATAGGCTACCAAGGTCCCCCTGAATTCGTGGGAAAACTCACGAAATAGAGTACCTCCAAATCAAACCTAAAAGGGAAGAACACAAAGAAATATGGTCCAATTCATTTATTGAAGACTAGATAATTTTGAAACTTAGATAGGAATTGTTCAAGTAACGAGAATTCCACTGTGAAGTATAGTCGTACGGTCTTAAGCTTATAGATTAACACATATGAATGGCCGTTAGACCTGACACATAATACTTAATACCTAGAGTTGAAAGATCATAATGATTTTTTTTGTTGAGGAGTTACGTAATTTTGTATTTTATAATTTTTGTGAGGTGATTCATTAAGATAAATTTGAGATTAACTATCACAAATAGCTTTTAGCTTGTTGTGAGAAAGGTAGGTATGCTTTCAAAAGTACTTCTCAAGACACTATCTGATCATATCTATAACTTTACTCTTGAAGGCAACGATAGCACAAATAAATTTTTTTTAAAGTATTCAAGTATGAAATTCAGTGTAATTTCTATTTTGTATTCAGAAAAATGCTGTGTATATGATAATGCAAATAATTTTATAATTTATTCGTCAAATATTATAATTTTTACATTTTAACGAAGTTATTGATATAAAAAGAACTGTATAGACTCTAAATCAAGCTATTGAAAACGGTACAAGCTTCATTGAATTAACTGTCCTTTTTTAAAATAGAATTTAAAATAATTGTAAATGAATTTACATCAAATTTTGTATGCTAAAACACTTTGGAAGCAGCTTTTTTAGTCCGATTGCCAGAATAAAAAATATTTAATAAGCATTCAAAAATCAATTGTTTGATATAAAATACATTACTATTTATGCTCATTAAAAATATTTACCTGGAAATCTTAATTCTTTAAAAGCTTCGAAATAACTTTATAATGTAATATTAACGTTAGGAAGGTAGTATATACGTTTTTGAGAAATTTGTATACCATATATCAGGAGTCAACCACAAAGTTATTTCTTCATTTAAATTTATAAGCAAATTATACATTAACTTCATTAACAATACTTTAACTTCTGTAACAAAGTTTGAAATAACTACTGAAAATAATATGTTGGCAATATGATACCTTTTAGATCTTATGCCAAAAGATGGAAGGTTATACATTTTTATACTTAACAGCCAGAAGAGGGAGTACATAACAGCCCGTTTGGGAAAGAAATGTTTCCCAGCAGCACATAATTTATCACCCTTTTCAACAATCGGCTTTCATATTTGCAGGAAATACATGATATTCAAGTTGATAATCTATTGAAATATTTTGTTTTTAGGCCTTTAAAAGATGATATATTTCCCTAGACTAATTATAAAAAAGTTAAAAGCATTGATCAAATATCCGCGTGTTCACTTTCATGCAGTAAATTTCGTGACCAAATTCCACTAATGAACAAAAATTTCACAAAATCCCTCAACCAAAAACTTAACCACATCCCATCATAATCCACGAAGTCGAGCACATATTAACATCTCCCCAAAATCGTAACGAAAGTCCCAACGCCTCTAGACCACAAAACATCTTTCACCCATTTCACAAAACTTCACCGGCTCAAAACTTTCCCTGTGCACCTTTCCTCAACACCCATTCATACCAAGCACAGGCCTCCTCCTCTTCAAACCTCGATCCACTCAAGTAACTTTTCTGTAGACTGTGGACTTACATAACTTTAAACTACTCTCAGGAGCAGCCGTGCAGAAATTTTCAGTGGAGATTTCAGGAAAGAGTTTTGGACCAGGTGGCATATACACGCTTCTGGGCTTGTATCAACTTCGTCGCAAAACTCGAAGTTAATCCCTCTTAGCGCTATTATGTTAGGCGGTGTCGGGAATCGGGTGAAAGTTGGTGATGTCATCGTTTGAGCCTTAGGTGTACCTGTTCCAGACCGTAAGTTTGGACTATGTTGGATGGATGAATTATGGTAGATATGAAAGGCGAGTGTTACAGTAACCATTCCAATGTCTCGTTTATACAAAAAAAAATAATTACAAATTGGTCGGGTTGATAGTTTGAATGGCTTTCTATAAGCAAAATAAGTTTCATACGGGTATTTTCTATCAACACTAGAATAAAAGCCTGTCATACGACGGGTGTATATAGCAAAATTTATTTATTTTTAACAAACTTCATTTATACGTTTTTTTAAACATGACGGTTCGTGATCACTGGCTATCTATACCCACCTTTAACAAAATATAAATATAAAATATAAATATAAAATATAAATATAAATATAAAATATAAATATAAAATATAAATATAAAATATAAATATAAAATATAAATATAAAATATAAATATAAAATATAAATATAAAATATAAATATAAAAATAAAATATAAAATATAAAATATAAATATAAAATATAAAAATAAAATATAAATATAAAATATAAATATAAAAATAAAATATAAAATATAAATATAAAATATAAAATATAAATATAAAAATAAAATATAAAATATAAAATATAAATATAAAATATAAATATAAATATAAAATATAAATATAAAGTATAAATAAACCCTTACCCACCACTATCTGTCAACTTGCCTCCCTTTCGCATGGTGTTGTTTTTTAAACAAGTGGTAACATAAGCATACTGGTAAAACAATATTATTGGAAAACTTAATTTTTGATCAACACTGGTAAAACAATGAGATTCGTATGTAAATTGTTTTATATTCAATGTTATTTCTAAGGCCCGGTGCACACATCCGGTTTTTCAACGTGCGGCGCCTCTGCCGCAACGCATGTGCGGTCAGAGGTACATTAGATCCAATGGAGTAATGCACACAGTAATGCACATAATAGTGTGCATATCCCTTACGGTGGAGTAGAGTCAAGTAAGTGGATTGTACAATTAGAATTTATTTGTTGATTAAAATGTTCAATGTGGATAAAATGAGGCCGGGCCTCTGTAGTAATACGTTCATGCGACCTGAAAAAATTTGCACAAAGGCACAGACATCAATGTGTAGCAAGTCAACTAATTCTTAACATGTGAAGTCCTATAGCTTACAAGTACAACTAACTAAACAATTAATAACTAAGAACTAATTAATTCTTCGAGGAGAATTTAGTGTAGCTTGAAACCTAATTATCGTAATAAGCTGAAATTATGCATATCCGCATAGATCATTCTGAATCGATTCACGTCAGAATATAAGATTCCAATTTATAATTTTTCCAAACATTAATTTAATAACTCATTGCATACTGAAAACTATTTTATAAATAAAATATTAGGTGAATTTCTTTTGGATTGTTTAACAGTAACATGATACAAAACGTCAGCTCTATAGAGGTATTATATAACTGATATAAGAAACGGTATAAGAAACTGATTTAATATTAGGAACTCCAATCTTTCTGTCCTCATAACTTTGAAACCGTAAGACCTAATAACATTAAAATTGGTATCTGAAATTACATTTTGATGTAGATTCAAAGTTGAATCTCGAAATAAGTGGTTTCCATTTGAAATTATGAAGTTCGTGCTCAATTTAATATGAAGCCCTTATGCAAATTTTATGCATCTGAATTGATAGAAGACGTTAGTTTCGATCAAATGCCATCTTTGAATTTTCTCTACTGTTAAAATTTCCCCAATGAAGATAAGTGTTTTGGGTTTTTTTTCGCGACTGTACAAAAGGTATTTGAACTTCTTTAACTTTACAGTAATTATACATTTTAAGTCCAGAGTATTATTGAATCTGTGAAGTTAAAAATAATGTATTTATCAACCAATATTTGATACTTGTAATTTAATCACAGACTTTTACAGTAAAATCACCAAAACCCTCCATTAAAAGAAGCCTATTCCATCTGATAAAACGAATGTTATCAAGAAAGACTTAAAGGAAGACCGTCTAAGAGGACAACTATATTCATTCACTTACCAGACATGCAGGACATATACTTTATTATGAAACCCGTAATACGTTAGTTTCTAACGATAACAATAGAACAAATTCTAAAAATGTCTGTTTAAGTGCTGCCACAACTGGCGTCTATAGAATAAAAACAAAGTAATTAAACAGGAAACGATAATTATTTGGCATTCGGCTATACAATAATAATGAACGAAAGGGACTTTGGCTAATTTCGTTATCAGCTCATCAGTCATAAAACATTTAAGTCTTTATGATTACACCTGAAAATAATAAGCATTGACTCTAAAATAGGCATATATCTTCCACAATGGTACTCTTGTAATATAATCTCACTCTTCTTCCGGTAAAATAGCCAAAAACAACTAATGAAAGAAACGTTTGTCCTTCTGATAAAACAAATTTTATCAAGAAAGGCTTGATGAAAGACCATTTAGAAGTGCAAATAATTCCACTCATCACATAGACAGGACACGAACAGTCAGACATTTAAACAAATCTTTTTATACAATTCTTTATTCGAGTTCTAACGATAACAACAGCAAAAACTCTAAAAATATGTTTTTAAATGCTTCCACAACTGGGCGTTTAAAAAACAAAACAAAATAATTAAACTGCAAACGAGTCTTAATTCATCGTGAGCCAAAACATCAATACATCATTTGGAACAATAATAATTTACAAAATGTATTTAGACTGATTCATCTGAAATCCCGTCATAAAAGAATTAAGTATTGAGGATTACGCCTTATAATAATCATTGAAGCTAAAAAGAAGGTATTATCATCCATTATTTGACACTTGTAATATAATCCTACATCCCCCCCCCCTAAAAAGCCTCTATTAAAAGAAATATGTCCTTCCTGATAAAACGAATCTTATCAAGAAAGGCTTGATGAAATACCATACATAAGGACAAATAATTCCACTCACTTACCAGACAGACAGGACACAGACAGTCATAAATCAAAACAAATCTTTTTTATGTACTGCGTGGTCTTCCCACGCCAAGACAATAGGTGAATGTCTTGTTTCCTTACATTAGATAGGAATGGGCGATCCAAAAAAAGCTCATACATTTAATGAAACATCTGTTCGTATGGGAGGGCTATTCTTTCATTATATTGAAGGACGATGAATCATTGGTCTGTATGTACTTCACTCTGTGGTCATAGAGGGAGTTGGTTATATGACTTCCATTAATCGTAATGATGGTTCACTGTCAGAAACTAATACGATCGTCCAAACATATAAGTTTCGTAATGAAATAATGGTTTTCTGTTTTTATTTTGGTATAAAGGAAGGCATTATTCTCTCTCAAATATAACGAATCGGTGTTAACTGAGGTTCGTTGTTTTTATATTGTTCGTTATTTTTGAATCATGAAAAATCGGAAAATGTGTATGATTTGTTATAAAATGGATGCATCTAAATGCGAGTGATTTTTGAACTCAATATATATATTTTTTAAAGCAAGGGATTAATAATGATTGTTTCGAACTAATTCAGTTGCGCATGCCAAAAATAATTCATAAACCTACCAGGGTTGCCATATTAGCTATCAGTCCCATTTTAAAAGGTTTTGTGCTTTATATTTTATTTATAATATTTTATTTTCCTTTTATCGTCTGTCCCAAATATTCAGATAAAGTAGTTTTAGGGAAAAAATTCTTTTTTTGAACTGTACCGGTAAACAAACTAATTAATTGAATGATTAGTATATCATCCACAGCTACTCTAAAACTTTCAAATTATGCGAATGTTTTATCATGAAATTTGCCTCAGCAAAGAAATTTAGATAAGATGTTCACTAAATTAAAATGTGGCTTATCAAACACAAAACAATGCATTAAAATATGGTGAACAAATTTTATCTGATCATTAATCTGAATTTTATCTGTACGATCAAATAGGAACAAAATCAGACATAAAACGGAAAGGCGGACAGACCGACTAACACAACTAATTTCAGTCGCTAAATGAATGTGTACGTACTCACAGAATACAATTTTTCAGGAAAATATATTCAACCGTTTGGACAGAGAACGGACACACAGATATAGACAAACAACAAACTCACCAGAGACTACATCTTCCCCAAATCGTAACAAAAACGCCAACGCCTCTAGACCACAAAACCTTTCACACATTTCTAAATTTGAATTGCAAAATACGCAATCAGTAAGACTCTTGCTCCAACATTAAAAACAACAGGAAAACCAACCAGAGCCATTATTTTCATCTTCTACTGAATCGAGACCCTAGCAACCACGAAATCCCTGTCAGCAAGCAAGACATTGGATGAAACCAACCAATGATGATCCAGCCAGCAGGAATATGGCATAAATGTAGTTTCCAGGAACTGATAATTTTACAGCAAATTTTAGATTTATGGCAGGTTACAATCTTATTTACTGGCACATCTCGATAAAATCTTAATAAAAGACATTTCATTCCATGAAAACAATACAATTATGAAGTACTATGATTTAAAAGAATGGGATGGTATCTTCTACTTCTGGGACCACTTTGTTTAGTTAATTGGCCACGTATTCGTCCCTTGGCTCGATGGGAAAAAGATAATTGGATAAACTTTCGTCTTCTGGTATAAAAAATGTACTAATATAAAGTAAAAACCTAACAGTAAGTATCTGTACCTTGGTTAGGTTTGATAACTCCTTATTTAGTAATATTTACATTTTAACGCTTAGTATAGCGTACACAAATACTTTTTTGATAATTTTATATTGTTGGTTTGTTTGCACAAGACAAACAACATCAAGTAATGGAAAAACACACGCAAAGAAAGCTTTTACTGACACCGAACAGAGAAATACTACAGGGAAGAATCAAACCCTGACAGAAACCGAACCTGTACCACCTACATTTCAAGAGTTGAAAACTCGTGAGTTGTAGGTGGTGTAGGTAGCACAGTGGGCAAACCCACAGACACATGGTGGCGCCCATTTTATATTATATTGACAGGAAGATATTAGTTATTTTTCTATAACTGTTATTACCTTGATTATATTTGTGGACATCACTCAGAATCATTGAATTTGGACATTGACCTTTTTTCTAAGTAACAAATATTAATATATGTGTTACTTAGAAAAAAGGTCAATGTCCAAATTCAATGATTTTGAGTGATGTTCACAAATACAATCAAGGTGATAAAAGTTACAGAATAATAGATAATGTTCTCCTGTACGTTAAACAAAACAGTTTAATAAGAAAATCGAATTTATCCAGCCAATTAAAAGGAAAATATTTTTTAATTTTTACATCAGAGCTACACATTAAACAATAATTTTTTTAAAGAAATTAATCATTAACATAACTGGTCTGAAAGACTATAGATCTGAATTCTCTGCCCATTTCATGAATTCAGAAAAGCATCGCAATTCGAAAAGTACTACACGTGTGCTATGTCAACCGTTTCGAGGAAACCCTCACCGCCAATCAAATCAAAACGCATCAGGCAACGAGAAAGAATAAAAAACATTCCCCGAGCATCGTTGAGGCCAACGGTAAATGGAGACTCACGTCTGCCGAGGAACAATATCCAAGATTGCCTTGCACTCCACATGAGTACCTGCCCATACATCGGGGAAATTGAGGGGAAAATTAAATAAGAACTCTAGTGAAGGCTTAGATATATTCGATCCCGTTGCCTGGATCATCAAACATAGCCTCGAAGACCACGAAGAAATGATCCTTCGTATTGAATTGATGTCGATTGACGAAACTTTGATACGGTGGACTGGTTTTGAGGTATGGTTTAGTTATTGTTCCAATGAGGCAAATCTTTTGAATCAGGGCTAAAGGAATTAAATTCAAGTGGTACAGCAATTAAGTGATGTTCTTATCTATAAGGTTTAAAATATATTACATATTGATTATTAAATTTACTTGTGCCTTAAAATAATGTTTCGTACAATATATCAGTTAAACTATTGTTGCGTCATTATTGTTGCTACGAATTCAATGGAGTTTTTACGTAAATAGATTTCGTTTTTTGTTACAAATAAGTTAATTAGACTGAAAAATACATTTTATTAATGCTGGATTATTAGGAATTAGGGTTACTTGTGCACTCCACGTGAGTACTTGCTCATATAACAGGGAAATTAAGGTGGGAATTACATCTTATATATTTGATCCCGTTGCTTGGTTCATCAAATGTAGCTTCAAACACCACAAAGAAGATATACTTTGCAGTAGGTTAATGTCAATTGATGAAGCTTTGATACGGTAGACTGGATTTGAGACATAGTTAAGTTATTGTTAAAATGAGGCAAATCTTTTGAATCAGGGCTAAAAGAATTAAATTCAAGTGGTACAGCAATTAAGTGATGTTCTTATCTATCAGGTTTAAATTATATTAAATATTGATTATTAAACTTACTTGTGCCTTAAAATGTTTCGTACAGTATATCAGTTAAACTATTGTTGCGTCATTATTGTTGCTACGAATTCAATTGAGTTTTTACGTAAATAGACTTCGTTTTTTGTTACAAATAAGTTAATTAGATTGAAAAATACATTTTATTAATGCTGGATTATTAGGAATTAGGGTTACTTGTGCACTCCACGTGAGTACTTGCTCATATAACAGGGAAATTAAGGTGGGAATTACATCTTATATATTTGATCCCGTTGCTTGGTTCATCAAATGTAGCTTCAAACACCACAAAGAAGATATACTTTGCAGTAGGTTAATGTCAATTGATGAAGCTTTGATACGGTAGACTGGATTTGAGACATAGTTAGGTTATTGTTAAAATGAGGCAAATCTTTTGAATCAGGGCTAAAAGAATTAAATTCAAGTGGTACAGCAATTAAGTGATGTTCTTATCTATCAGGTTTAAAATATATTAAATATTGATTATTAAACTTACTTGTGCCTTTAAAGAATGTTTCGTACAGTATATCAGTGAAACTATTGTTGCGTCATTATTGTTGCTACGAATTCAATTGAGTTTTTTCGTAAAAAGACTTCTTTTTTTGTTACAAATAATTTAATTAGACTGAAAAATACATTTTATTAAAGTTGAATTATTAGGAATTAGGATTACTTGGGTACTGTACGTGAGCACTTGCTCATATAACAAGGAAATTAAGGTGGGAATTAAATACTAGAGATATATTTGATGGAGATATATTTGATCCCGTCGATTGGTTCATCAAATTTAGTCTCGAACACCACAAAGAAGATATACTTTGCATTAGGTTTATGTCAATTGATGAAGCTTTGATACGGTAGACTGGATTTGAGACATAGTTAAGATATTGTTCCAAAGAGGCAAATCTTTTGGATAAGGACCGAGCAAATTAAATTCGAGTGATTCAGAAATTAAATATGATATTATTTTCAATACAGTCGTAAAAATTAGTAAAGTTGAATAAACTTTTTTTAAACACTAAACAATGTTTCGTAAAGAATACCAATTATACTTCTGTTCAAGTGAACATTAGGCAATAAATCTGTTAACTTTTTCCATAGCTACTAATCATCTATTTAGCTACAAGTATACTAATTAGACCGGAATCTACGCTACCTTACAATAATGGACCGAACAGCAAGATATGATGGTACAAGGAAAATAATACATGCTTTGATAGGGGGTTGGTCCCTCACAGGCTGCAATTGTACTAGCAAACCTTCTGAACATTCTTTAAACAAGTTTTTGATACGCAGATAAGGGTATTTGTGTCCATTCCTGCTGCAAGAATGTCACCACCTCAGCAGTAGATTTCGGACATGGTAACCTGGTACGTAAGCGTCGCTCTAACGCGTCCCATAAATCTTCTATGGGGTTTAGGTCGGGACTTTGAGCAGGCCAGGGAAGATGTTTTACATCCATATATTGATACCACTGCTTGACAGAGGCTGCAACATGACATGGAGCGTTGTCGTCCTGGAAAGTAACATTCGCCCATTAAAAATTTGCCAGAGCTCAGGAAGAACCTGATCGTCCAAAATGCTCAAGTAGGCGTCGACGTTCAATTGACCAGGAACAACATGCAAAGGTCCGAAATCATACCACGAAAAACATCCCCAAACAAGTAGTCGGATTTTATACAAATCCGCTGGCTGGATTATTGAAGTGTAGTGTATGTCATTATTGGACTTTGATTATTAGGATTTCGGATTATCTTGCATTGCAAGTGCAAGCTCTTTGTGTGAGGAATTAAATAAAGACTCTCATTAGGCCGAGATGCATTCAATCCTGTTGCTTGGTCCGTCAATTGTACACTCGAAGGCTGAAATAAAAGTATACTTTCTATTGTGTTGGATTGATGTCTATTGATCAAACTTTGAGGATAGACTTTTGAGACATTCCCTGTCAGAGTTTGTTGTACTTAACTAAACCATAATTTGGGACATGGCCTAGTTATGGCACCCTAACGAGACAATGTTTTGGATCAGAGCTAAATTAATTAAATTCTAGTTATACAAAAAATTAATGGTACTAATTTCGATAAGGTTCTAAAAATGTTTTAAGTTGACAGTTAAACTTATATTTAACCATAAAAACAATTTTTGTAAGGCATTCCAAAAATGCTTCCTCCATCAAATAGTCTCGAAGACCACCAGGAACAACACTTCCACCAACAGGTAAACCTGTCCGGTTGTTGTATCTAGCTATCAGGACAGTTAAACCTATCCAGAGGAACACATATTATCTGTATTCAGGTTAAACCTATCTGGAAGTCCTGTTATGGTCCGCGGGCTGGTTAAACCAGTCCGAGGGGTCTATTGACTGTTCTCCAGTTAAACTGAATTCGAAGTCCATATCTCGGTTCAGATCATGTCTAGAAATGAGGTTCAGTTAAACCTATTTTAGTGCCACATCTGGCATGTTAAATTTATGTGGAAGACAGTAGAGGATGTATTTACAGATTCTTTCAACTCGATCTGGACTACGGGCCGGCTAAGACTTTTCATAGGGCTGTATGTGATTTGTGGGTCCGATGTTAACCTATTCGCAACCAAAAACCACGACAACTAATGTATAAGGTTATTTGCCTTACTGCTCTTTGTGCAAGTCGAACAACATCTATTTCTCAAATAGCTATTTTAGCTATATAAGCAGCCTAACAATGTAAAAAAAGTTAATGCAATTCACTCTTGGCACTTTTCAAATCAAATTGAGATTGATCTTGCCTTGATGGAAAAAGATTATGAAGATTTTCTCCTATTGAAGCGTTAAATTTTAAACCTTCCAACGTGACAATGGCTTCTTCCCTTCAAGTCTGGCCTTGACACTCGATACGCGAATGACAAATGGTTCTACGATTTTTGTTACATTATTCTCTTTTGACGTGGGCCTGGAAATGTGAAAATTTCGGAAATACGATTTCAGTCTCTCTTGTGAACGTCGTGTTGCTTTTTCATAAATAAAACTGCCTTGCAGTGATGACAGCTTTATGCTAATACGTGTGGCTGTCGTTTTGTCAGTGGTGGTCATAATAAAATGATTTTACGATACGGATAATGAATAATTCATATTTTATGCGTACTATATGCAGCTATGTTCGTATAAGGAAACTTTTATAAGCTTCATTCACAGAAAACAAAGCAACATTACAAAGATAAAATGGTTTCGGTTATCCGGTATATTACTGTACAACCTCAAATATACGAAACCCGTTCTTGAAAGATATTCGGTGTTCTAAACCCCGATTACCTAAACCAGAAAACCTTCGGTTGTCCGACAAATTCTTATGGAACCTCAAATAAAAGAATATGCTTCTGTCCAATTCTTTTCTATTAATCGGTGTTATATTGTATTCTGGATATCCGGAAAATATCTATATAACCTTTGTTAACCGTGAAATCTTTGAATGGGTACTTTTCCAATAATGGAGGTAATACTGTACCTCGATTACCTAAACTTGTAACGTTTCGGTTATCCGATTAATTCCTGTGAAACCTCAAATAAAAGAATATGCTTCTGTCCAATTCTTTTTTATTAATCGTTGTTATATTGTTCTCCGGATATCCAGAAAATTTCTATATAACTGGTTAACCGTGAGATCTTTGAATGGGTTCTTTTCCAATAATGGAAGTTATACTGTACCTCGATTACCTAAACTAGTAACGTTACGGTTATCTGACAAAATTCTATGGAACCTCAAATAAAAGAATATGCTTCTGTACAGTTCTTTTCTATTAATCGGTGTTATATTGTACTCCGGATATTTGGAAAACTTCTATAAAACTTTGGTTAACCGTGAAATCTTTGAATGGGTTCTTTTCCAATAATGGAGGTTATAATGTACCTCGATTACCTAAACTAGTAACGTTTCGGTTATCCGATTAATTCCTATGAAATCGCAAATAAAAGAATATGCTTCTGTCCAATTATTTTCTATTAATCGTTGTTATATTGTTCTCCGGATATCCAGAAAATTTCTATATAACCTTGGTTAACCGTGAAATCTTTGAATGAGTTCATTTCCAATAATGGAGGTTATACTGTACCTCGATTACCTAAACTAGCAACGTTTCGGTTATCCGATAAATTCCTATGAATCCTCAAATATACGAAGCCCATTCTATTCAAATAATCGGTGTTCTACTTTGCCCCGATTATCTGAATCGGCATCTTACCCGAACGTTGCTATGGATCCTCAGCTAGCCATAAAGTCTTTAGACGGCAGCTTTTCCGATAATGGCGCTTCTACTGCACCTCTAAATAAAGGAAGGAATATTCTGAGAAAATTCCAGTGAAACGCTCATCTACTCAATAAATCCCCATATTTTCCCCTCACCTAGCGTGCACATTTTAGTAGAAAGGCAAGAATTTTGGGCGTTCCAGTCACAGCCATTACCCCCTCGCCGTCCTCAAACGAATCATAAAATCCAACAAACGAAAAAAACATTTAAAAAAAAAGGACCGAATCGTAATAAAACAAAAAAAAATCAAAAAAAAAAAGATATCACTCCGGCATGTTTGTAGGAAGATTTCTATTTCATAAAGTGCTTAATCTATTAAATTGATCCCATACGCTTCCCGCGGAGGTCTCGGCTTCTTCCTCACAGGCCAATATCGATTCTTTTCTTGGGGGATGAAAGAGTGTTATTTTTTTGTGCGCGATCATCATGCTTTTTCGTTTGTTTCGTTTTCCTTTACGTGTGCAATTCCAAACTGAAGTGCGGAGGAAATATCGAGTTGTGTTGTTCAGCAGGCGCTCCAAATCTATTGGGTTTGAGTGGGGGACTTAGTGTGATGAAGCAATCGGAGAGGATGAATCAATCATAAGAAAACTTGATGAGGGGTGGTGAAATGAATCGAATGGATAATGCATCGATAATATGTGGAATCGATTTTTCTGGCGACGATCTTGTGTTTAAATTAAAAATAACACGTTTCGATGTAGTTGTCTATGTACTTTCTATGTAGTAAGACCATGTCTGGTATATCGATTTCCCCTATTTTGTCACTGGCTTAGTGTGGAAGTTTTTGAAAGTGGGGTGCCGGCTCAGGAATTGTCCTCGTCATTTAACCATGGATCGAAAGTGATTAATGCTGTCTTCGGATCTTTCCTTTGGAGATTGAAACCGTACCGCTGCCAATAGACCATTGTTTTGCTCCAGTGGGCCACCAAATAACTTCCTACTTTATTATTTTGTAACGGGATTGAATACAGGTATGCCGTCATTCTAAAGCACTGGGATTACGCAGCTGGAATATTTTGAACGATGTTATGTATATTTTTACAAAATTGCAATCGTCGTAAAAGTATCCAAAAACTTTCGAGACCCTTTTTTTAAATGTGGTATAGAAACATTTTAATGATATTTTTATGTTTAGTGTTAATAAACAATATCAATGGGCAATAAGTATTTAACTTAATATATTATTAATTTTGTAAAAATAATAATTATGTATGAAATTTTAAAGAAATTCGTCAAAAACTTCGAATGCGCTACATGAAAATATGTTCAACCAATTATAAAAACGATGCTATCAAAATAAACTTCATGCATTTTTCGAGATATTGAACTAGAATCAAAAGGATGTTTAAATAAACAAAAAATTTACAGGCGATCGAAATAGAGACACAAGATTTTTAGTAGCTTAACTAGTCATATTTCTTAAAGAAATTACCATAATTTGAAAATTTTTCAACTCAACATACTTATTTAGTTCATTTCCTAGACAACATTATAATGACCGAGTTCTCAAAGTTTTGCGAGAATCCATCACTAACGTTTTGTGTTATAACACTTGAAGTGAGGAAATAATCCAGAAATATTAATTCAGGGAAAAGAGTAGTTTGAATTATATCGTTAGTTCTCTCTTGCTTTTACTGTTTGTGTAAACAATTTTTTTCTTCACTTATCTTTTGAAATGTTCACAATATTTCCATAAGAGAAACCATAAAAACATTTGCAAACACGTTCCGAAATTATATTTAAAGAAAAATTACATTTTAAATTAAATTTTGGCAGGATTTTGGTCTTTTAAAGGCCATTTCCGGTGTTTTCCACACTTACTTCCTGTTTTCCCACCTTGATTAAAATCTTAATATCTCTGCAACTAATTAAGGGGATCCGGGACACATAGAAAAAAAAATTAATTAATTAATTTAGAATTTTGAATTTTTTTGTAGTGATTACCCATCTAACTAATAAGCGAAATCACAACACAAAATTTTTCCAAATGTTCTTTAAAAATTTTAAATTAAAATTTTTTGAAAAAAAGAGGGGTCACTTTAAATTTCTAAGGCTCAAAATATTCTTGATCAATTTTCAAAATTCTTGCAGTAAATTATTCACAAATTTATTAACTGTATTTTTTATTCAGCAATTAAAAAAATATTAATTTAATGAAAAATTAAAAATATTTGAATGAAAATTTTTGAAAATTTTAAGGTACTTTTTTTTTAAAAAGTCATTTT
This sequence comes from Metellina segmentata, assembly GCA_947359465.1. Taxonomy (NCBI): domain Eukaryota; kingdom Metazoa; phylum Arthropoda; class Arachnida; order Araneae; family Tetragnathidae; genus Metellina; species Metellina segmentata. The sequence goes on from OX375883.1 coordinate 67,495,534, forward strand.
TTTAAAAGTAAATATTTGTTTCAAATTTGCTGAATCAAAATTAAAGTATAATGTTTGAAAAAGATATATTCCAAATTTCAATCCTTAAACTTTATCGGTTTTCGACTTATAGCAATTTGAATACAGGAAATCTTGAAAAAATGTATCATGGAGAAAAAAGCAATTAAAGTTTTAAGGACAGATGTTGTTGCCATGACAACACCTGTCAAGAGTGTTAGAATTTCAAAACAACGCACCACAAAAATTATTATATCTCTAGTTCTAATTAAGATAGAAACATGATTTAGATGTCATTTTAAGCAGAAAAACACAGAGAATTTCTTAATATAATAAAAAAAAATTCGAAAATTTGACGATTTTTGTGTCTCGGACCCCTATAACTTAGAAAAAATATATAAAATCTATTTTGGAAAAAAAATTAAATAAATACTATCAAATAAGATCAGAAGCTTTTTTTTATAATTTTTGCTCAAAAATGACATTTTTAATGTGTTCGTATACCTTAACAAGGTAAGGTAGTTTTATCTAATGTCATACTAGAGCAACACAACGGGTTATTGGTACGGGATCAATCCGCTAAGGAAATGATCCGACGACAACAGCACATAATTTTGAACCCCGGTCAGATGACGAGGTATCAACTCAGCTGCCTACCCACTCTCTAAACTTTCCCACCAACACAGCGTAGGAAATTCAGCCACGACAGATTTAAGGTGCATCAGCAACCTCTACACCAGTGATTCTCAACCACTGTGCCGCGGCACTTTTGTGTGCCGCCAAATTCTTAGAGTGTGCCCCACAATTTTAGAAATGTATATAGCAAAAAATATAATGCTATTTTTTATTACGAGTAAAGTTTGTTTAAATTTTTAAAAAACTACACTGTAAAAGAAAACTGTTGTATTTATATTAAAAATATTATTTCAATTTTCTATATCTTATTTGTGTGAATTCGGATTTTCATTATTAACCAACATAAAAACGAAAAAAAGATCGAGACTGTTAAATGTAGACGATATGAGAGTAGCATTGCCATTTTACGACCAAATATAAATGAAATTATCAAAAAACATCAAGCTCAAATTTCTCATTAAAAGTATTCTTATTATTACCTTGTAATTAATTCCTTAACAAACGTACTGTTGCTTTTGTAGTACATGTTATATTATTTTATTTTACATTCAAAATTATTTTCATAAACTATTTTACACAATGTATTATAGGTAAATAAAAAACTTTTAAACTTATCTTTTTCTTTGTGTGCCGCCAAATTTTAAAATCGTTAAAAGTGTGCCGCGACAAAAAAAAAGTTTGAGAATCATTGTTCTACACCATACGCTTACATATATCCATGCACTGGCCAAGAAGTGAACCAGGAACAGTACGGATTAGAGGTTAACACCCTAACCATCAGACCGGTTTATCGGCGTCATTAACCAAACTGACCACATCCGAATGGACTAAATATCTCGACATTAGAAGTAAACTTACCAAGTCTTCATATATCGTCATTATAAAAAATTGCTAAAATCTTGTCGACGTGATAGCGATATCGCGTCATTAGAAAATTTAATCAGATCTTGGACGAGATATCTCGTCCAAACCACTTTGAAGGTTAACAGTTTTAACTTAGCGGGAAAAATGTGAGTGGCTATATGACAATATGCGCAGTATTTCATGCAATTCTTTTGTATAGACCAAAAACATAAATGCATAATATTAGCAAAGGATTGGTAGTAAATTACTTTTTAAACATACATATTTATTTTCTTTGTGCAATTCCAAACTGAAGTTCAGCAGCGCTCCAAATCTATTGGGTTTATGTGAGGGAATTGTGTGATGAAGCAATAAAAGAGGATAATTCATTCACGAGAAAACTGGATGCAGAGGTGAAATGAATCGAAAGGATAATGTATCGATTATATGTTAAGTCAAACTTATGGTCGTTATAGTCCTGGATTTTAATTAAAAATGACATTTTTCTATCTAGTTTTAAGAACATTTCTGATAGTAGAGTGGTCTTGCTGTTTCACGAGCTCGTGGGGACCAAAAATAAAGTTCGTAAAATTAAAAGTTCGTAAATGGGAATGGGATTTAGAAAAACAAATGCAACCAGATAGCCATAATGTGGCTCCTTTGATATTTGGCCTAGGGATGACCTCTACGCATTCTTCTTCATCGGAGTGGTCTTAGGCACATTCCCGTTCAACACTTGATTGATGATTTCATCATCTTATGTGTGCTCTGTGCATGCTTGAACATTCTCGTTCACAGATAGAAAAACATGAAATGGAAGGTTTTCAGGAACTTGCGGATCCTTTCAAAACGAAGTTGTGGGTCAAGGCTTTATCAGCAATTTGAGATCAGAATCGTTCATTCCTCCGGCATACACCCCCTTTACAAACATAAGAGGTTCGAAGTCTAACCATTATGAAGAAATGTCACCCTTTACCGTCAAATTTTTTCTGTTTAAAGGAAAACAATGAAAGGAAATTGAGGAAACATAAATGCAGTTCATAAAACAGAGAGAATGTGTAATTTTGGTTCGTAAATCGGTAGGGAAATTAACTTTCTTTCTATTAGATGCTGTTTGGGACCAACGTAGTTCGTAAGAACGTGCTGTTCGTACATGATTGGAGGTACGTAAAAACGCGAGTCCACTGTGTAGTAGGTTCTTACAATTATTTTGTATCGAATACAGACACACCATTTATCTAAATGACTTGGATTATGGTATTCCAGAAACTTTGATGAGGGTTTGTTAAATGTATTTGCACAAAACTGTTATGCTTTTTTAACAGTTTTTACTTCAATTTTGAAAGTCTAAAGTCTTAGGGTTGATATGACAATATGGTGCTGTCTTTTATGAGAATGTTTTGTATAAGATCGAAACCAGAGATAAAATTATGGTATTTGAGTAGTTTTATCCACATATATATATTTTGTTCATATCGATTTTACCCATGGTGGTTGTCTGAACGACATGTCTTGGAGAGGTTTAAAGGATTTCATATGAAAGTCAGAAAGTTTGAGAGTAAATGTGACAATATATAAATTCTTCTATATAATTATCTCGTATCAATTTCTATCTGAAACATAGAAGCTATTATTCTAAATGATATAAAGTATAAACTTTCAATTAGATACATAAGTGTTATATAAGTTAAAATATAAGTGTTTATGTCATAATATGTGCATTCTTCTTTTCAATCTTTCGGGTCAAGATCTAACACAGAAATAGACCAATATTCTAAATAATTGCTATGTGAATACATTTAGTTTGATACATTAATGTTCTTGGTAAACCTTCATAGTTTCAAAGAATTTTGTATGAAAATTGGAAAATTTGAGATGGATCAGATATGACAATATGCACAATTATTTGTACCATTTTCTCGTGTCGACTGATATCGAAAACATGGAGGCTGTTATTTTAATCTTTTAACAATAGTATATATTGATTAAAATATATGAATTAGATTTTTCTCGTTAAGGGATTTTGGAACTCAAAATATGAAAAAAAAAAAAAAAAGGTTTTGTACAATCTTAAAAAAATAATATAGATATTTTTAAATTAAAGGACACCTAAATTTTGTTTCTACCATCAGTAGAGCCGGAAGTATTCAACTTTTTAGCAACACAATAAAAGCTGCAAATCAAACAATCCTTCATAATTTAAACGCTCTTTTTTGTCCTTTTGTGTTAAATGGGATTTCAATAGTGAAAAATGGATATAACTTAATAACTACTTGTCATAAATCTGAATGAAATTTTTTACATTTACTTTTCAAATATATTTCTTCAATTTGTTTTCAGAATTTGTGTATTTTTTTTACTTTTTCTACAATTTTTCGAAATTTGTATACTGTGTGTTTTATGTAGGTTTTGAACAAAATATTTCTTCAAATTTTTTCTAATTGTTTTAATCAAAAATTACGAAGACAGTTTATAGTATGAATTTCTAGGAGCTAATTAATACGAAATGAAGTGATTTGTTATAAAATATTTGAAGATATAACACTTTTGCACAACGTCAAAAATTTTCAATTTTAATAAAAAAAATTTAAGTTTTGAAAATATAAAATAGTTATAATAATTGCAAAATACAACGTATTATTACAAAAAAAAATCAGAACAAAACACTTTAGACGTGAATATTTTAGAATTTTAAATCCCGGACCCCTTTAATGGTTTTAATATATTCTATTTCACATGAAGAGTTTGAAAATTTGAGTGTTGATACGACAATTGATGCAATTTGCTATACAAATTTTTCGTATCAAGTTTTAAAAAATACATTATTCTTCTAAATGCTTGGTATAGGAATAATTTGATTAAGATCTTCAATGTTTTTTGTCAAATTTAAACGGTTTTATGTGTATTTAATTGTTGCTTATCTACAAAGAAATCCAATTACAGATGACAAAAATATGTGATCCAAAATGCAATATATAAGGAAAAAGACACAAACAAATATAGTTATAAAATATGCAAAGCAAAATACTTCTTCATTGAAGGGGATGTTACTTATTTTATTGAAATAGTTAAAAAAGTATATTAGTTCCCATGAAAGAATTATAAGGTTTAAAAATTTATCCGTCGCAAAATTGTTATATAATTTTTTAAATTATGTAACAATTTTGCGACAGATAAATTTGTGTATAAGGCTCTATAAAACGTAATTGGCAGTTTTTGTTGATATACCTGGAAACGCGCGCGCGTATAGATCTTACGAGTTTAAGTGAAGGATAACCCATTTACTCATTACTCATAGCGAATGATAAACAGTCCCAACGTATACTTATTGGTATTTTCATTTTCTCTTTAACGGAACCAAGTATTATAGTTCTCAATTTCTATAATCGACAGACATTTTTATAAAATACATGTTGTATTAATTACCTTACTTTAGGGTATTTCATTTCATTAACAGCACAAAACTTTTAGTGTAGTTCTGAAAAATTCGCATTTATACATTATAGAAATCTAAAAGAATATTTTTAAAGAGTATAGACATCAAAAACAGCGACACTCTTTTTCTTAATGATTGGTATCCGAGTACTTTGATTAAAATATATATTAATTCTATTTTTATAGTTGTAGAGGTATATCAGAATTTTATTTCATTGAAATCCAGAAAGTGGGAGTGCATACGACAATATGACTAGACATGAAAATAATGTAATTTGTATGATTCTCTAAGTGAAAGGCTTCGGAAAGGATCTTGGACCCCACAATAGCACGTTGCGTTGCTTAAGTGCGACGTTTATTAACTACCGAAATGAAGCGAAGTAAGGAAAAGAATAATTAAAACATTACCGTACTTGCGATGCCAAAACGAGAATATTTAAAGCAAAGCTTTACATTTTTAATATGACTGATAAACTGATAATTTAGGTTTATGTAAAGAAAAATTGATCAATAAGACTTATGTAAAGGCAGTAATAATTACAAACAGTTTAAAAGAATGTAGCAAAGAATGTTAGTATTAATTTCAATGAATAAGATTAATAAAACAATTTTCACTGTACGAAAATGAATAAAAATGTGTAAAACAAAATCTACTGAAGTAAATAAATTTACGTTCTTTAATAAACGCTACGTGTAAAGTATACAAAAAATAAGGAAAATTTAAATAATGCATATAGTTACGAACTTTATAAACAATACTTCCAAAACCTTATTTCTAAAACGTATGCAATTATATATGAATACTATAAACGTATGCATACTATATATACGAAAGGAATTGAAAAATAGAATGTAAAGATTAAAAATGGACATTATTTTACTTTTTTCGAGTGAGATTTTATCGTCCTATAAATAGAACTTTTCCTTGAACTGAAATTCAAATTAGACGTTACTTTAAAGCACATTCTGGTAAAACTGTTATTTTTTGTGTAAAATACTGGAAATGTCACGCACAATGACGCTGAGTTCAAAAATAAAGTAACAATTTAAACAATGAAGGGAAAAAAAAGTTTTCAAAACCCAATGTTTGCCTTGATAATTGAGATGGCTATATGTTGGTTTAAATTTCTACTATACAGTACAGAAAAGAACATAAATTAAACCTCGGAACACAGAAGAATTTGCATATTGCATTCCAAATGTATTCCAACGCTCCAGAAAGAGCATTCTAAATAATGGCGGCTTTATGTTTGCACTCTAGAAACAAGCACTGAGTTTTTAGAATTGTAAATGAATTGCCTTAACACGAAATTTAACTGTAACTTTGCCTTTTTAGCAGGTTGTTCGAATGATGTAAATCTGTGGCATCGTAAAAGTTCGTATTTTATGTACAACCATAAAACGAATGGTAAACTTCTATGGAAACGGTTTCGAATCAACATTTAAGAGAAAATGGCGCTGCGTGAATACTTTAAAAGTCAGTTTTAAAGCTGTTAAATCGGTTTGGGATTTAACTTGCCATCTGTAAACTAATTTGAATTACAATAAAATACGAACTATAAGAATTACAACTTACGAGAACACGGAAAATTTCTTTGCTTTGTTGCAGAATTTGTTTGGTATTAGAGCATTTAAGGGGACAGGAGAGTTTCAAACTTTTTTTCTCAATTTTCAAGAGATTCTTTTGATATTTGGATATGTTACTTGTAATAACCTCAAATAATTACTATATCAATTTGTTGTCAAAATACAAAAAATATTTTAAGTTATTAAAATTTTAATTTTTAAAAATTGGGAAAAAATTGTACCGTTCAAAATGCTCCATGTGTATTTCTATGGCTCGGAAAACAAAAACACTTATTTACAATATACGTTACATACCCTAGAATAAAACATACCTGATATAATTAACATGTAATTCTTTTTTTAAATAAATTATTTTCCTACCAAGACGAATTTTTAAATCCAAAATTTAAAAAATTTAATAAATTTCTAATCAAAATTCATATATAAATAGTATAGATATTACATTCGTTTTGGGTACCTTTTGTTTTTAACTACTAAGAATGAACATGCAGATTTTGAGTTGAATGCGATGATTAGAATTGCGCGTAGAACATTTCAAATACGTAAAATGCATAAAACTTTCAAACGTCAGAAAACTCAATTTTTAGCAAACAAATCCCTTAAAAAAACAATTCACTTGAGTATAAATAATAACTTCCATAAAAACTGTTATTCAATATTCAATTACACTAAAATAAATCGATTTTACTTAAATATATAAATATTATATACATTAGAGGTGCCCAGAATCTTGGTAATTATAATGGTTTTGAGTCGATAACATCTGGCATTTATTTACACCCCAAAGAAGGCACATTTAAAAAGACCCAGCATCGTAGGTGACAACTTCTTGTTCATCTATTTTGTTATTCGAGGCTTTTTTTTATTTTATTTTTACCGATTGAATTTTATTTGCCTTATGATTTTCGTTTCCTTTGCATAGATCTGCGGGAATCTTTTTTCCTGGCGACTTCAAAACATTTTACATCACTCGATTTTTTTGTTCGTTTCGTTTATGATCTTCATCGATTCTTGACAACCAAAGTTGAATTCGCTCACTGAAGCTGTCACTGCTGATTCTAACATTTTTTTGAACACAAATACTTCTTGGGGACATTTCTTCCAAAAGCAACTATGCAAACTTTCATTTGCACTGCCTGTTCTTTTACTCTAATATGACCTTAATTAAAAATTACTAAACCTGAAAATACTTTTATGCTCCTAATTTCTAAATTGGAATTTATCTGTATGTCCTTGTGAATCTTTCGCGTGTTCACAAGACATGCAAATAAATAAGAAACCCGATTCTCCATGAACCTCTCAATTGCGATAAAAGGGCTTTTTCATCTAAATTCCTCACCTCTAAACTCCAATACACACTTCCTACTCCTGATAGGAAACACTTTTGTTAGACACTTCAATACATTCCGTGCCTTCAGTTCCTGTTCAGCGCCAGACACGACAAATACTTTATTTGCGCCGGCACAAGAGCTTATTGTATCACGGTATCTATTCCTTCTTGCTCGGGGGATTTGTGTACGGCGGCAGTATTTGAACCCAATACCTCAGCGGTTGCTACGTAGCAATAAATAGCAGAATGAGATCGCGTTGGTAAGGACGCGGAAATGACATGATCCTTTCGCGTCGGAAGGCGGATTAGTGGGGGGGGGGAGTGTAGCTACCGCCGCGGAGAAAGAAAGCTCTATCCGATTTGGTATCACTCTGCTGGTCACGTGACGCTGTTGTTTGCGTTGTGGGTGATGCATGGAAACCTAAATTAAGAGCTAGAGACCGCTTTTTTGAGGGGGTTGTTTATGAGAGAAATGGATGGGAAAGGGCTAAGGTATTTGAGGATTTATTAATCCCACAGAATTGCTTTATTGTGCTTTGAAAGTAATATTTTCTACAATGTTTAATTTCTAAATGTTATTTTCGTTAGATTCCTCAATGGTATTTTATTTGATTAATTCTGTGCTTTGAGGGCAAAATGTTATAAGTCATTTTTTCAATTATTCGTGACAGCAATTTTAAGATTCATGATTCTACATGTGGTTCTGTGGTTTTCTACTTATTTTACATTTTTTACCTCTTTTTTCTTATAAACTGAAAGAGAAATACTTACGATTTTTGCCTCCTTCTAAAAATTAACAAACCAGACTCCAGGATGCGACTTACTCAATTTTTCGGGAAAAGTGACTTATAACATCTTGCCATCTGAGCATAGAATTTATCGACGTTGTTTTTATCCGATTAATACCCTACGTTATTTTCAATGATATTTTCATGTGATTAATTTTTTAATGTTATTTTCGTTTGATTTATTGCTCAATACTATTTTTATTTGATTAGTTAATTACCAAAGATTATTTTCATTTCATACATTTCTCAATGTCATTTTCATAATGTCATACCTGTAACTTTGAAATAAATGGACCAATGTCCAAATTCGCAGATCCCTTATTAGGTGATCAAAATTACGTGGTGTTGTTCTTGGATCTTTCCCTTAAGGGATATATATAATATATCCCGTCAATAGCCCGTTGTGTTGCTCTACTACTACGTTAATTAAAAATTACCATTACCATTATTTTAGAGATGAAATCCTATTTTCATTTTCGCTCACATTTTTGCCAATTTCCCTTAAGGGATTGATCCCGGACCGTCGTCAAAAGCTCGTTGTGTTGCTCCAGTACGACGTTAGTTAAAAATTACCAAATTACCTTAGTAATTACCTTAGTAGGTCGCACTTCCGGGCTATCAAAGCTTTCATTTTCTCTCTCGTTTTCCACCCCTTACCTTTCCCCCAAAACCCTATTTTTTGTTACATTCACGACATTTCTTACGTTATATTGTCTTGTGTTTGTTGTCCAGGTAAGACCCATGTGACATGAAACTAAAATCAACCAACCAAAACAACTTTACAAAGGGAGCATGATTCATTCAATATCAAATGATTTGTATAATTCCATTTCATAAAAATAATTCAAGATTACAAAGCCATTCAAAATAAGAATGTTAACTCTTACTTTAAAAAGAGAGTATAACGCAAAAATAAAGTTATTTTAAAATAAGACATTTAATGTTAAAATAAAAGCTTAACCACAAAAGTTAGAATTTAAGGATTGTTTTTTTTTTATTTTGGTGTATAAGCTTCCATTATGGAGGACCACTTTAAAAATTAAAACCAACCAACCAAAACAACTTTACAAAGACAGTTTGATTGATTAAATACCTATTATTTACATAATTCCGTTTCATAAAAATATTTCAAGCGTACAAAGCCATTTAAAATAAGAATGTTAACCCTTACTTTAAAAAAAGGGTATAACGCTAAAATAAAATTATTTTAAACAAAGGCATTTAATGTTAAAATAAAAGCGTAACCACAAACGTTAGAATTTAAAGATTTGTTTTTATTTTTTATTTTGGTATAAGAGCTGCCATTATGGAGGACCACGATAAAAACTAAAATCAACCAACCAAAACAACTTTACAGAGAGAGTTTGATTGATTAAATACCTATTATTTATATATTTCCGTTTCATAAAAATAATTCAAGCATACAAAGCCATTTAAAATAAGAATGTTAACCCTTACTTTAAAAAGAGGGTATAACGCTAAAATAAAATTATTTTAAACAAAGGCATTTAATGTTAAAATAAAAGCGTAACCATACGTTAGAATTAAAATCTTGTTTTTTAATTTTAGCGTAGGGCTTGCATTACGAAAGACCATGGTAGTTCGGTGGAAGCGTAAAGCTTTAGCAACCAGAGAGCTGTGAGTTAGAATCCAACCAAATACCAATCGTATACAAGGAGGGCTAGTTAAATATGTCGTGGTTTCAAATGCTCTCATGTTGGAGTCGTGTGAAAGTTTGGACAGTTGGGTGTCAGTTCAAGCGTAAACCTCGACAACCCGGTACGTCTTCTCCAAAAGCCCGTTGTATTGCTCCAGTGCGACATTAATTAAAATACCTACCGTAGTGATAGTTAGATACGTGTAATTTTAAATCACGGTGAGATGACGGGGTCAGACCTGAGCTGGCACCCCACTCTCTAAACTCCCGCATTACGCCATAGTGAGGACATTTGAAGCCACGACAGATTTAACGTGCACCAGCCCTTCTTATACACGATAGGTCTTTGGTTAAATTTGAACTTACAACTCTCCCTTTGCTAATTTTGCTATTTTGGCATTATAAGCTGATGTGAAACAACAATGGAATTGCGATAAATCAACTTAATTCCTTACAGGCATTATTTTCTCTTATCATATAATTTATTATTTTACAATGATAAACACTATCATAGTTGATGCGTTATTTTTAGCTGCCTCGTTAATTGTACAATCTCCTAACACAAATTTCATTTGATTTCATTGAACTACAGCCGACCAACCGGTATAGTGGTTAAGGTGTTAACCTCTAGATCGGAAGGTTCCTGGTTCTAATCCGGGCATGGATGTTTGTAAACGTATGATGTAGAGGCGGCTGGTGCACCTTAAAATCTCTCGTGGCCGAAAGTCCTCACGTTGGGTTGGTGTGGAAGTTTGGAGAGTTCAGGTGTTGCTTCGTCATCTGAACGTGGTTCAAAATTACGAGGTGTTGTCCTCGGATTTTTCCCTTAAGGGACTGATCCCGGACTGTCGTCAATAGCCCGTTGTGTTGCTCTAGTACGACTTTAACTAAAATTACCATCATTGAACTACAGGTCCACAATTATTAAATTTACCCTTCTCTAACTAGGCTATATTTTAGAGACATTCAAAATCCTAACGGTTCAGGTTATAGTCATCGGGTTCAAGTTCGTTCTTACAATCATATAAATCATAAAACGAAAAACACAGAATAATTCATTAATATATAGCTCCAAGTGATATCAAAATAACGACTAATCTCTAATTGTCAAGTAAAAGGCTTTTCCGAAATCTTCACACTGATCTCATCAGTTGCAAGGTCCGAAACTATCCTGATTGGATACAGGGAACGAAATCCGTTCCAGGATCATGTATCTTATTATCCGGAGAATCAGGGAAAGAAAATCCTGTTTTCCCCCCTCCTGTTTACCTTTCGATATTTATAAGCGATTCCATCTTGGCATGCACCCAAAAATATTCATCGATACAAGCTGCATTGAGGAAACTCCTTTTTTGCGATGTTAGATGCAATGCTTTGAACCAAAGGACACTGAACTTTGGATGAAATATTGCAGTTCCAGGAGGTTTTTATCTAAGAAAGCTATAGGTTAGAGCAGTATTTCTGAGTAGTGCATAGTGTTGTGTGTACTGCAGAGGACAGAGAAGTGAGGCGTCAGTAATTTATATCTAACTTACAGTTTAATGGGAAAGTTTATGTCCCAGAAATACAAAGTTAGGGCACTATTCCTGAGTAGTGAGCAGCGTTGTGTGTATTCTACAAATGATAAAAAAGTGAGGGGTAACAGAAATTTGGTCAAACTTAGAGTTCAATGGGGACGTTATGTCCAATAAATCTAAAATTAGGGCATTGTTTCTATATACCGCACAGTGTTGTGTATGCTGCAGAGAAGTGAGGCGTCAGATATTGTATCAAATTTACTGTTGAACAGGTACGTTTTTAACTAAGACGACTAGTTAGTAGGGTGGGCCGAAAAACACTTTTTTTCGAAATCGCTATTCTAATAGTGCGGAAAGGGTTCTCTCTGGGTTCAATAAACACGGTGTTAAATATTTTTTTGATCGGATAATATCTTCTGCCCCCGCACCGTACTTGAATTTTGGAAATTTGGGCAAAAATTGGCAATTTTTATTCGGCATAGGAAATATAATTAATTTCAATATTCCTATTCTAATAGTTCGGAAGAGGTGCCCACTGGGTTCAATAAGAAAGGTGTAAAATATTTTTTCGATCAAATAATATCTTCTGTTCTCGCATCGCAATTGAAATTTTGCGAGTTTTGAAGAAAATTGCACTTTTCTCGTCTTTTTATGCTCCCTGTATGTTGAGTGACTTCCTTGACAGGAAGTGAAAGGAGGGTTGGGGGGTTCACAGTTCACATTCCTCTGCAGATATATCTGAAGTAGATTTAACTCTGGACATTTATAAACTATCGACAACGAACCATTTAATCTCTCTTACTGATCGTAAGTACAAACAATTATAACTAACTCCGTTTCTATCTAAATCATCACAAATGCAACTTGGCCTCCCTTCAACTGCTATGGTAGCCGACAGGTTTGGAGTCTCGTACGGACAGGGCTGTGGCTTCAATTTCTTCAAGTGTTCTTCACGATGCCGGACTCATAACTAGAAACAACTCAGGTCTGGTGGTTGACAAAAACAAGCTGCGAAGGGAAAGGCTAAAGTTAGAAAGGATTTAAATTTTCAAGATTTAAAGCGAAGATCAGGCATTACCGTTGAAGGGGCTGTATTTCCCTTGGTCGTAAAGATTCTACATTGATAGAGGAGAGAGTAGATACCAAAAGATACACGAGAAAAGCAAAAGAGGAATATTTATCTCTTATTGAAGAATCGGGTTCACGTTACATTACTCATTTGTGTCCATCATTTGTTACCGCAAAACAGATTTCCGCGACTATTATCGTATATTTTGAAGGGATCACAAGAGATCTTTCACAGCTTCAGGCAATTGGCTGTGACTGCACATCTGTTAATACCGAATGGAAATCCGATGTAATTCGGTTTTCGGAATTGAAACTTGGTAAACTTCTGCAGTGGGTAATATGTTTCCTGCATTTTAATGAACTAACTCTGAGGCATCTGTTTGAAACGTTGGATGCGCCAACAAATGGTCTAAAATCATATTTTGGAAATATTGGGAAGTCGCTCCTTACATGTGAAACTTTGCCAGTGACAACTTTCGAAATTATTGACTTCGAGTTACCAACAACTGATAGACGTGACTTAAGCAAGGATCAAATGTACTTACTAGAAATATATCAAGCGGTGCGATTAGGTAAGTGTTTCTGATGAACAGGCTAGACGCAGTCCTGGTCCATTATCACATGCACGCTGGCTAACAACAGCTAACAGAGTTCTAAGTATGTTAGTTCTCCAGATCCTTCTTTGAAGTTGAAACAAATCGCTGAATTTGTTATGAAAGTTTGCACTCCAAACTGGTTTAATATAAAGTCTAAACATTAGCTGAAAGATGGAGCTAACTAAGCATGTGGGGAATACTATTTCTAGATCCAGGTATTTATCTCAAGACCTCGCCGACCAACCGGTCTAATGGTTAAGGTGTTGGCCTCTGGATCGGAAATTTCCTGGTTCGAATCCTGGTCAGGGCATGGATCTAATTGTGCTGTCCTTTATTAGGGACATTGATGGTCCTCTTACCGGGTGCTCCTTCACAAGTGGCCGTAACTTCCGGACTTGTAGTGGCCAATGATTAAGTTCATATGTGCCCGCCATAATATAAAAAAATCTCAAGACCTCAAGGACGTCGTTGATGGAGTAATGTGTAGAAATTCGTTCTTTGCTTTTGTCTGAGTATGTTGAACGATGAAAGACCGCACATCAGAGAACTTGCTGCACGACGTATAATTAAGTCTAGAGAGTCATCTTCTAATGTAAAGTCAGTACATGCATTTTTCCCACCAAAGCTGAATTTTGTAGCTGCTGATATATAGGGAATTGATTGACTGGTCATCAATTACTATTACTTCTCCACCAATCCTCCGTGATATATCCACTGCCGTATTTAGTTCCATTGTTCGTGATAAGAAAAATCCAGAATGGGACTTTGTTCACTTCCCATGTCACACACACAGGCAGTTGCCAAGTTAGCGACAGAAGCATCCGCTAAGGTTTATGGATTTCAATGTAGAGACGACGGGTTCATTAGATCCACAGTCTTTTCCCGATTTATTATGCCTGAATTCGACCATGTGGCTGATTTCAAGCCTCTTCTTGCTGATGAAGTGTAAGTAAACTTTTGATATTGGCATGTCATAACATTTCTATGGTTACAATATTCTTAACAAATATTATATTAATATATTGCGAATCAGCTATTATTTAATAATTTTCAGACAATATAATCAAATGTAAAATACAATACAGCAATAAAAAGTACCTGTACACATCTATATTTCGTGTTTGATTTACTTCTATAACACATAAAAAAGTGCAATTTTCTTCAAAAACTGCAAACTTTCAATTGCGATACGGTAACAGAAGATATTATTCGATAGAAAAAATATTTTACGCCTTTCTTATTGAACCCAGTGGGCACCTCTTCCGCACTTTTAGAATAGGAATATTGAAAATAATTACATTTCCTATGCCGAATAAAAATTGCCAATTTTTACTTAAATTTCCAAAATTCAAGTGCGATGCGGGGGCAGAAGATGTTATCCAATCAAAAAAATATTTTACACCGTGTTTATTGAACCCAGAGAGAACCCTTTCCGCACTATTAGAATAGCGATTTCGAAAAAAAGTGTTTTTCGGCCCACCCTACTAGTTAGTGAAGTATTTCTTTGTTAGAGCAATATATCTGAGTAGTGCATGGTTTTGCGTATTCTGCAAAGGACAGAGAAGTGAGGCGTCAGAAATTTTATCTAACTTACAGCTTAATGGGGAAGTTTATGTCCCCCAGAAATCCAAAGTTAGGGCAGTATTCCTGAGTAGTGTATAGTAGTTCGTATTCTTCTAATAACAGAGAAGTGAGGGGTTAGGAATTTTGTCAAACTTACAGTTCAATAGGGACGTTTTTGTTAAAAAAAATCTATACAGTTAGGACAGTATTCCTGAGTAGTACACAGTGTTGTGTATTTTGCTAAGAAAATAGAAGTGACACTCCAGAAATTTGTTCAAACTTACAGTTCAATAACGAAGTTTTTGTCCAAGAAATCTGAAATAAGGGCACTATTTTTCTCCGGGAACAATCCCGAAGAGAAAGATCTGATGACGTTACCATATAATTTTGAACCACGGTCAGATAACGAGCAAAGAACAGAGAAATGAGGCTTCATATATTAAGCAAATTTACATTTAACTAGCAACGTTTTTATATAAGAAAGCTGTATGGTTGCAATACTTCTCAGTTGTGCAAATTGTTAGTAGATACTTGCGTCGCAAAGCAGCAACACAACGAGAAAGTATTTGTCTAAGAAAAAAATTAGATAAATTAATTAAAGAAATTATATTTTGTTCTACAGAATACAAGTATTTGTATTTCTAACCCTCTTAGGGATTATCTCGACGAAATATCTCGTCATTAGCAAACTTGATCAGATCGCTGTGGACGAGATCTGTCGTAAAAACAAGTTGGAGGTAAACTTTATATATAATAAATTAGCTCCCTTTTTCTTGAATGACGTTTCCCTGTCTATATACCACTTCGTAAAAAATATCGAAAGCAAAATGAATCGTTATGAAGCATTACAATGTATGGTATGTGAATTTAACCGAAGAGATCTTTCTGTACTTAGTGTTTTCCAACTTTCTTTGTAAGTTTAAATCACGGTTAGACTACAAGAACAACGATTATAAGCTGGCACCCCACTCTCCAAATTTTCACACCACGTCAATGTGAGTTCATTTGAGGCCACGGCAGATTTAACGTGCACCAACCCCAGTAAACTGGATCTCGTATCGAGCTTCAAACCTCCACACCAACAACGGATCATCGACAACCCCCTCCCCCCCCCCGGATCATCCACGCCGACCAACCGGTATAGTGGTTAATGTGTTAGCCTCTACATTGGAAGGTTCCTGGTTCGAATCAGGGACAGGGCATGGATGTTTGTAAGCGTATGGTATTGCGGCGACTAGTGCACCTTAAAATCTGTCGTGAACGAAAGTACTCACGTTGGGTTAGTGTGGAAGGTGCCAGGTTAGTCGGATGCCAGCTCAGGTGTTGCTTCGTCATCTGACCGTGGTTCAAAATTACGAGGTGTTATCCTCGAATCTCTGCCTTAAGGAATTAATCACGGACCGTCGTCAATAGCCCTTTGTGTTGCTCTAGTACGACGTTAACTAAAATTAAAATTACTCGAGACTTATCAGTGGGCACCTAAGATGCATGACATTCGATTCTGGCCGCAGGGTCTTCCCAACGTGTACCAAGATGCCAACTGTTACCGGCTTCCCCCGAACATATCCTCGATTGCTTGGGGCTCGCTTTGGCGGATGTCCTTGATTGCCCACTTATGGTGCTTGACTTTGCTAGAGTTCATGGTCTCATGGATTTGATCTAGCTGCTGCTAGATCCTGAAGGATTAGACACAACAACAAAATTACCATTATCACTCCTGGATCGGGATTTCGAACCACGGTCAGGTGACGAGGTCGCAACTGAACTGGCACCCCACTCTCCAAATTTCCACACCGCGCCAATGTGAGTTTATTTGTGGCCACGACAGATTTAACGTGCACCAACCCCAGTAGTCTAGACCTAGTTTTGAGTTTCAAACTCTCCGGTTAAATATCCGTTTATCTTGCAACAGGGCTACCTTGACTTTGTAGACAGAAATAAAAGTTGCAGCTATAACTTCGCACTGTATCAACACAACGGACTACAGAAATAGAAAGTCACTACATGCATTTGGCAACTCGTTAATATCCCATGCACAAGGCAGAGGTGGATGTTCGGGCAAATTAATTGCCATCTGTCTAGAGCGTAATTTCTTCCTTCATGCGTGTCAACGGAAGTGTACTGCCCTTTTTGAGCAAACGATAGCGTGATGATACCCCTCGTTAATTTATTTATACATTGTGATCATTAGATGGCAACATCTAGTAACCATTTCAACTTCAGGTGTCTGGTGAAAGTTATTTGTTTAACAGAGTTCTGTGTCAGGACTGCGTAAATATGGTAATTGGGTTGTTCTTGTCTGTGTTGAATAGGTTGCTTGATATACGGAAAATAGTCTGGAGCGGTGAGGAAGTCAGGTTGGTGGATAAAGCAGCCATTTTTGGTATGTTCTGGATCAGCTGATTTGAGAAAATAGTTTCGAAGCGGTTTCCGTGCTCTGTGCTGTAGATTTTGTTTTAAACGTAGTGAATAGACTGCAATAGAGTTTTATTCAAAATATTTTCTTCTAAAGAAAATTACAACAGCATCTATCCAAATGAAGAATATTCAGTTGCGCTCTGTTGGCCATTCTAAAGAAAAATAATCATTCGAATCTTTAGAAATGAAGAATATTCTATTGCGCTCTGTTGGACATTCTAAAGAAAAATAATCATTCGAATCTTTCCAAATGAAGAATATTCCATTGCGCTCTGTTGGACATTCTAAAGAAAAATAATCATTCGAATCTTTCCAAATGAAGAATATTCCATTGCGCTCTGTTGGACATTCTAAAGAAAAATAATCATTCGAATCTTTCCAAATGAAGAATATTCTATTGCGCTCTGTTGGACATTCTAAAGAAAAATAATCATTCGAATCTTTCCAAATGAAGAATATTGTATTGCGCTCTGTTGGACATTCTAAAGAAAAATAATCATTCGAATCTTTCCAAATGAAGAATATTCTATTGCGCTCTGTTGGACATTCTAAAGAAAAATAATCATTCGAATCTTTCCAAATGAAGAATATTCCATTGCGCTCTGTTGGACATTCTAAAGAAAAATAATCATTCGAATCTTTCCAAATGAAGAATATTCCATTGCGCTCTGTTGGACATTCTAAAGAAAAATAATCATTCGAATCTTTCCAAATGAAGAATATTCTATTGCGCTCTGTTGGACATTCTAAAGAAAAATAATCATTCGAATCTTTCCAAATGAAGAATATTCCATTGCGCTCTGTTGGACATTCTAAAGAAAAATAATCATTCGAATCTTTCCAAATGAAGAATATTCCATTGCGCTCTGTTGGACATTCTAAAGAAAAATAATCATTCGAATCTTTCCAAATGAAGAATATTGTATTGCGCTCTGTTGGACATTCTAAAGAAAAATAATCATTCGAATCTTTCCAAATGAAGAATATTTTATTGCGCTCTGTTGTACATTCTAAAGAAAAATAATCATTCGAATCTTTCCAAATGAAGAATATTCTATTGCGCTCTGTTGGACATTCTAAAGAAAAATAATCATTCGAATCTTTCCAAACGATTTTTTTCCAAGGGTAATGTAGCGATTTAATTAACGTCGCACTGGAGCAACACAGCGAGCTATTGGCTACGGTCCGGGATCCATGATGACAATGTCAATTACGTTAGATGACGAGGTTAACACCTGAGCTGACATCGCACTCTCTTAGCTTCCAGAATCCCCCCCCCCCGACGTGAGGGCAATTGAGGCCACGACAGATTTAAAGTGAATTATTTCACCCAATTGATAATTTTGTACAACTTCCCTTTCCTTTAATATATCTTTCTTCTCTGAAATTCAACCCCAAAAAACAAAAAAAGGCAGTTGTTCAAAATTTATTTGTTTCGATTCACAATGATTCAAAACGAATGCAATGTAATTTTGAACCGAGAGCTACAATTTACTATATGAAAGCATGGAAAATCTCAAACCTGTGTGATTTTTGATTAATTTAAATCATTTTTTTCAATTACAAGGGGGCTCCGCCCCCTGCTCGCTTACGCTCGCCAACCCCCGGGGATTGCTGCGCAATCCCATTTGGTTTGCTTCGCAAACCAACACTCCTTTCACAGATGTCATTTGGTTTGCTTCGCAAACCAACATTCCTTTAACAGATTGAAACTATCTGAATAATTCGTATTATGCTGATTTCACTTTCCGGTACATGACGTCACAGCGAGGACTTCGTCCCCTGCTCACTTACGCTCGCCAACCTCCGGGAATTGCTACGTAATCCCGTTTTGTTTGCTTTCTCAAACCAATACTTCTTTCGCAATTGATTTCACTTTTTTTTGCTTTAACACTTAATGCACCCTAAACTAATAGCCGCATCAGTAAAAAATCTTCTGTATCTTGTTCCCTGTACAATTTTAAGTAAACAGTGTTAATATCAAAACTTTACGATTGTACTATGTCGGTAAACTGTCTTGAGAACAGAGGGAAAAAAGCGAGCCTTTTTCCTCGCCAAATAAAAAGAAATCGTTTTTATGGCAATTGTTGCTACGATAAATTTGATATCTGGCAAACCCGATAGTAGAAAATGCAACCCACTGCTGTTTGCGGAACCAGCTATGCGAACTGAAAAATACGAAATTTGTGTCACCAACTTTTGATTGCATCGAATTTATTTATGAACCAATTTTAAAAATAATTGTACCGTAAGAAAGAGTACATTGTGAGGTATACTGCAATATTTTTAAAATTAAAAACTAATAGTAATACTATATAGATATGACCATTTTAGTTTTGTATCGGAAGTTACGATCTGAAAGTTCCGAAAATTGTATGACCTACTTTTAATTGCATCGATTTTGTTTATTAACCAATTTGAAAAATAATTGTACCATAAGAAAGAGTGTAATGTAGTGTATTCAGTGATGTTCTCAAATTTAAAAAATAATGGTTTTTGCCGTAGACATAACGGTTTTAACAAAAAGTAGCGAAAATATCCGAAGATTCCGAATTTTGTATCACGAACTTTTGATCGCATCCAATTTAATTATTAACCGATTTCAAAAATAATAGTACCGTAAGAAAGAGTATATTCTGAGGTATACTGCGATATTTTAAAAATTAAAAACTAATAGTAATTAGATATAGATACGGCAGTTTTAAAAAAAAGTAACAAAAATGTCCCGATTTTTCCCGAATTTCAAAAAAATATTATCAAGAACCAAATTTAAATTTCAAAAAAACTCGACGAGCTGCAAAAAATTACGTTGAGAGGTACTCTTAAAAAAAAAACTCACGACTAAAGACTGAAATTTTGAATGTGTTTTGCTCACTCGCGGAAGAAATTTCACTTCTTCAACTTTAACACTTAATAAAACCTAAACTAATAGCCGAATCGGAAAAAAATCTTAATAATTATACAGGGAATACGATGAAGAACAAAGCATGTTAATTTCATATTTTTCCAATCAGTACTTTCTCGGGAAACCGTCTAAGAATGGAGCTAAACAACAAAAATTTCAATTCTGCGGCGGCGGTAACTTTTTTTTAATATAGAGAGAAAGCAAAAAAGAACAAATGTAAAAACAGAATACTGTCATTTAATGAAGAATGTCTTTGTCGATAAATAAAATTTTGATATTACTTGATAGCGTGTACACTGAAATGTAATTTGATAAGCATTTTCACCTCCTTCTCAGGATTCTTAATATGTGACATCACGATTGCTTTTCTCGAGAGTACAATTTAATCAATGTTGCGTCAGAGGTAATTTTTTAGTATTTTGGTACAATAAATAAGTTTAAATACGTGTATTTCATGGACTGTCTTACACACGAATATCTAAAAATCTCGACGTTTTCCTTCTTAAAGTGACTGGCGTTATTTCCCTTGATAAAGTAAGTGGGCTGCTTCCACAAAGTTTCTGCGAAATAATGATATGCTTGAATTCGCTATTCTTTTTATACTTATCTTCTTATGACTCAGCTCTTCAAGGAATATCTCGTATTCGAACATAGTCTACGGGCAGAGTAAATCTATTCAGAGATCCGTATCTGGTCGATGGTTCGGGGAGGTTTACCTCGTCTGTCAACCTGATTAAATATTTCTAAGGCCGTAGTAGATTACTCACCGGGTAAACCTGTACCGAAGGCCGTAGTAGTTTACTGCCGTGTAAACGTGTACAGAAGGCCGTATTTGGTCTACGAGGCCAGATAGAAAACATTTGGAGGGCCGTATCGAAGCTGCTGTGTGTAAAACCCTATCTGGAGACATATCTGGTCTACGGGACTTGATAACAAAATATTTCGAGGGCCATAATATGTTGGCCAGGTAAACCTGTATTAAAGGCCGTATTTTGTGTTCGAGGGCTGATAAAAAATATTCGGAGGGCCGTATCGGAGCTGCTGTGTGAATAAAACTTATTTGGAGAGCAGTATCTGGTCTACGGGCATGATGAAAATATTTGTAGTAACGTATCCGAACTGGGATTAAACCTATCTGGTAAGATATATATAGTCTATCGGGACTTGATAAAAAATATTTCGAGAGCCGTATGCACATGGCGGCCATGATAAATATATTTGAAGGGAAGTATCTCGTCTCTGGGCTTGAGATCAGTTTATGTTTTTTAGCGTTTTAAATTCAGCAATTTAGCAGACTCGCTTCAAGCATATGCGCTTAAGATTCGTAATTGCCAATATCTATTTATAACAGAATTGTATCGCTTATTTACTACTTCAAGGGGTTTTGATATAAAGTCCCTAAAGATTCGAACAATTTTGCAAATGACTAGATGAAGATATGCTTAGTTTTTATCTAATGACGAGAAATCTCTTCCATTAAGATCTAGTAAGTTTTGCTAATAATTTTATTTTTGATTGGGGAAGGGGGGCTATCCAAGGGGAGTAACAACCAAGAGGAGTTATAAATCCACCGATATGCACATTTCATACGTCCAAAGGATATCCAAATAGATCGAAACATTTCATACGGTGTTGTGTTGACACTTTTCGAATGTACTCTTACTGGCGTTAGTTCTTATTTCCCAAGTAGGTGGTATAAAGTTCACATCTCATTCATGTTATCTCAATTTGCTTGTAAACGCTCCTTTGAATTTATCTCACTTATTTTTCAAAAGCGTATCGATATTTTTTTAACTCGAAATATATTTTTAATATCATACATCAAATAGGTCAAAACTTTCATACATTTTCTTTACATTTTTCGAATGTACTTTTACTGGTGTTAATTCTTTTTTCCCAAGTAGAAGAAAAAAGCTCAAAACCTCATGGATGCTATCTCAATTTGCTTCTGTACGCTCTTTTCAATTGTATCTCATTTACTTTTCAAAGGCGTTTCGATATTTTTTAAACTCGAAACATATTTTCAATATCATACATCAAATAGGTTAGAACTTTCATAATGCATTTTGCTTACACTTTTCGAATGTACTTACTGGTGTTAGTTCTTATTTCCCAAGTAGATTGTAAAAAGTTCATACCTCATTCATGTTACCTTAATAAGCTTCTATACTCTCATTTCAGTTGTATCTCATTTATTTTTCAAAGACTTTTCGATATTTTTTAACTCGAAACATATTTTTGTGTTGTGTGTGTGGCTCATCGATATTTTTTGTGTAAATTTATATATTACATTGTCTTTGTAATCAGATTTCGAAAGAATTTCATGCGAATAGTTTGATTTCTTTCGTACAGGTCTAGCAATATAAAGCAGCTCATATCTCAAATTAAGCATGTTTAAACTTTAAGGTAAAATTGAGAAATACATTTCGTAACGGTTGATTTTTTATTGCTGATATTCGCTCGTTGCATTCCCACAACATACAAATAATGTCGATTTGCGAGCGCAGTTTGGTCGAATACAGCTCTTTTGTAATGAAATTTAACCAATATGTAATTTTATGGACTAGCAAAGCATTATTTTAATTTGTTCATGCGTAATTTCTGTTTTTATTTCTTACATAAGATAAACCTTATAAAACTTAACGATAAAGGAAGATATTAATGCATCACATATTTCTTTTTCATCGTCAAATATACTCGGGATTAATTTTCTCATAGTAAATAATGTTTCCTATTCTTCCATCCTGCTAAGCCTACTTTCAAAAATCCTCTTATCGCAATCTAAGATCAACAGAGTAAGAAATTAGCTCATTTCCTTCACGGGGAGATTTTCTTAGAATCACAAAAAAAAAAAAAAACAGAAAGCAAATATTTTGATTTAAAATTCAAAAACGAAAAGCAAACAATCGCTCGATATTCAACTCGGAGAGAGGAGTATAAATACAAGTGAATATATCTGCACCGTCGGCTACATTTCCGAAAAGCGGCACAAATAGCAAAAAGCAAAAATCACTAAAAACCATTTTGAACAAAAACATTGGAACCTGAAGACTTATTTTGTAAATATCCTCTGGAGTGGAAGATATTTATATTTATCCATAACTCTTCCCTGAATCCCTGGGAAAAAAGCTAGGAATAAGTTTTAAAACCTCGGGAAAATGTAAATTTTTTCCCATGTTATTTTATGAGCTTTGGAAGCAAATGGGGTTTGTGCCTTGTGGATTGAGGTCTGCATCGGGCACTGAGTACTGAAGTAGACTTTAAATCGGAATGCTGAGATCTCTGAAAATAATTCCCATATGGGCTCTAACTTCCGTATACAGTGGCGAATTTATAGGGGATCGGGGAATTGCCGTTCATTGGTGCCTCGTTTGAAGAAATATAACTCGAAATTCGTGGTAATAATAGTTGCTTCTTAATTTACTATACCTTTTAAAAACAGTGAATCAAGAAGATGCTTGAGAAATACTCAATTAAGTTATTAAAGATAAATTTTCACTTGTAGATTGGGATATAGTTATCAAAAATAAAAGTTAAACATTCAAGTTTTAAGGATGTTGCTTAAATAAAGTCAATGGTCAATTAATAACATAACCAATGACAATCATTGGCCTATTACCATTGATATTCAATGGTCAATTAACATAGAAAATAATTGCTAACAACTGATAAATTTTTATTGACTACCACTGCTAATTACCAGTCAGTTATATTGACTTCCATTGTAAATCATTACTCAACCGCCATTAAAAATCATTGCTATTAATTGGCAGATTACTATTACCCTAACCACTGCTCAGTAACCATTAACTACCATTGTTAATAAGTAGTAAATTGCAAATTACCGGTAAATTATATTTAGTACCGTAGCTAATCACTCGTGACACACCATTGACTTATAGTGTCAATCATTGATCAACTACCATTGACAATCATTGGTCAATAATCATCAAATACAGCAACTGCTAATCAATTACCAATTTCAATTGACTACCATTGCTCATTATTAGCCAATTATATTGACTTCATTGCTAATCATTAGTTAACTACAATTACTTACTACTGCTCAATAACCATTGACTACCATTTCTAATCACCGATCAGCACTCCAGCAGCCGTTGACTACTATTGCAGAATATTGGTTAACTGTCACTTTTATCGATAATAATCGGTCAATTACCATTGATTATACCTGCTAATCACTGATTGACTACCATTGCTAATTGCTGATCAGTTATGTTGACATCCATTGCTAATCATTACACAAGTACCACTGATTACTATTAATAATTACTGATCATCAAACATCGGCTATCATTGGTAATAAGTTGTAAATCACTGACTGCTATTGCATTGAAAAGAGAGTAAATGTTATAAACCTTCAGAGTTTTGAAATCCCACATTTAGCTTAATATAATTATCGGAGACCATAAGCAACAAATTTTCAAAATAGATATATTACTTACTGAGCATAAAAATTTCAGAATTGCATCCAATTTGTAAAATAAAAGTTGAAGTAATATCAATTAAGTTTCTAGCAGAATAACGAGATCACGATTCTTATTTTTGATCAGTTCTTTCATTTTGCGAAAATTGATTCGTGAAAAGACATTTTTTGTCTGATACCACACGAAAAATTTTACGTTCAATCAGCAAAATGTATCAGAATTTGTATTTGTACTATGAACAAAACGGCCTTTTGACTAAATTTTGTGTCCATATTTGTACTGTTAGGTTATTCCAACTAACACCTAATCTTCGGTGAGCTATCTAGTCCTTTCATGTAATGTTCATATTCGTTTGTATTTTTTCTTATTTTGCAGGATAGCCTTTCCCTACCAGTGTGCATTTTAAGCAAGAGTTATTAATACTTTATCATGTATAGTTAAAAGTATTATTCATAATACCATTGACTAGATTATAACTTTAGGGGTATTTTGAGTTTGGGTATTAATACTACTTTTTTGTATTTGCCAATATTTTTAAGGATGGAATTTATTATTGATCGTATGTATTAATACTTCTTTCTCTTGTATTTACAAGTATTTTTCAGAATCGCATTGATTTTTAGTGCATATTTTTAGTCAGTGGTAATTAATAATTGTTTCTTTTGTATTTACAATTATTTTTCAGGATAGAATTTGCTTAGTTTGTGCTAGAGGAAGCAGTAGTTTGTATTTTGCATTTGCGAGTTCTTTACAGGATAGCATTCATCTATTACTGCCGATTTTAAGCCAGATGCATTAATATATTTTTCATTTTGTAAGATGATACAATATTCAACTTACATCAGTCTTTTTATAATCAATCTTTTCAATGAAATTTCAATGTTTCACTGGTTCATTTTGTCTTAAATCGAGCTTTATTACGATGCCTTTCTGCTTAGATTGTAAGCTCAAGGCAATCCAAAAGCCAACATATTTAAAACGGCAGTTTGACGTTAGCATTGGAGGAAATGAAATGCTCACATAAATCAGGCTTTCGTAAAACACTTCTACTTATCCAATGTGTCGAGAATAAATAAGTACTTGTCAAATAGCCCCCGAAAAACTGAACAGATAGATAGTCCTTGAAGTCAAAAGTATCGATGGTTGCCTTGTCGGAAAGAATTGCAACGACACATATATTGCAATTCCATCCATGAAAAGCAATAAAGTATATCGCTTGTATCGAATTCGTAGTACTTAATATCAAAATGGCATGAATCGTTTTGTGACTCTGGTGATACGTCGTTATTCGATGGAATGCGAAATCGATTATTTTGACCTAGGTCGTTTGTATAGATAAATCACCATCATTTACCATCGCTGGAATTCAAGAATTGAGATGGCAAGCGGAAACAGATCAGGGAGATGTCTTTGTGTGTGGATATGCGATTCATGGATGAGCACTGAAATACATCAAAGTGTGGTCGAAATGCTGAAAGGTGGATATTAAGACGTAGAGAAAACGCCACGAAAGAAAGTTACGATGACAGTGTTAACATCTATGTCATGAGCTAGTATATTGTGTTATCGCATGATGTATTCTCCACATTTGTTTGAAATTTGAAGATTTTATTCTTTTTTCATCATTTGAAACGATATGAGATTTTAACCACATGGCAATATTCTAGCTGAAAATTTAAATGGTTAAGAGTTAATGAAACAGACTTTGAGTAAAATCAAACAAACCAGACGAAATACTTAGCCGTTTAGAGGACTTTTATCATTTAGTTTAAGTGTCGTTACCCAATCAAATCTCATCTATCAATTCAGAATTCTTTTTTAACAAGTATATCAAAATACAAGCCGTGTGCGTACCGGATACTTAATTACTATCGTTTGTTTTCAATATACAGTAGAATATACAGTATCAATATACAGTATCAATATACAGCATCAATACACAGTATCAATATACAGTATCAATATACAGTATCAATATACAGTATCAATATACAGTATCAATATACATTATCAATATACATTATCAATATACAGTATCCATATACATTATCAATATACAGTATCAATATACAGTATCAGTATACAGTATCAATATACAGTTTCAATGTACAGTATCCAAATCAACTGGGACCACACCCCATCCGAATAACAGACTATCCGGATAATTGAATAATTCAGGAGCTATAAAAACGATTTCTTTTTATTTGGCGAGGAAAAAGGCTCGCTTTTTCCCCTCTGTTCTCAAGACAGTTTACCGACAAAGTACACATCGTAAAGTTTGGATATTAACAATGATTACTTAAAATTGTACAGGGAACAAGATGCAGAAGATTTTTTATTGATGCGGCTATTAGTTTAGGGTGCATTAAGTGTTAAAGCAAAAAAAAGTGAAATCACTTGCGAAAGAAGTATTGGTTTGAGAAAGCAAACCAAACGGATTGCATAGCAATCCCCGGGGTCGGCGAGCGTAAGCGAGACGCAGCGAAGCCCTCGCTGTGACGTCATGAACCGGAAAGTGAAATCAGAATAATACGAATTATTCAGATAGTTTCACTCTGTGAAAGTAATGTTGGTTTGCGAAGCAAAACAAATGGCATCTGTGACAGGAGTGTTGGTTTGCGAAGCAAACCAAATGGGATTGCGCAGCAATCCCCGGGGGTTGGCGAGCGTAAGCGAGCAGGGGGCGGAGCCCCCTAGTCTTAGTAAAAAAATGTATTTTCCTTTAGTATGTAATGTAATTTAATGACTATTAAAACAATTTGTTCACGTTTTGTACTTACATACTGTATTTAAATGAAAATTCCTTGAACATATCGGTGAACGTTAGTTGTTTCGCTGTTTTTACTCGTTTTCGTGCAGCCAAGTCTCACACGAACTTGCGGTGAGTAGCTGTAGATGGTCGCACTCAGGCTGCCGCTCCATCCATTTTAACGCTGTGTCAAAGCAGTCAAACGCCTTACTAGCTGACAGTCCCGCGTCCGGTTGAGTAGCAATGTCGTCGTCAATGAGTTATTCTCTCATATTTTGAATGAGTTCATCGTCACTGAGAATTTTGGGAGAACCCAGGTTCCGAAGACTCATACGCCAGCGACTTTCCAGCCTATGTCCTCAGCACTGCGTTCAAAACATCCAGGAATGTTTTTCATGTCCTCAATTGACACCCTTCGTACCCTCTTCATTTATGTCATTCAACGACAAGAAACTTTTAGAATGCGGATTTTGCTGATATATTTTTTCTGAAAGCGATCCGGATAACTGCAATTCGGAAAATTGGAGTTTTACTTTACTTATTTTTTGATATTCAAGAGTATAACCATGCCACTGGTAACAGTGGTCATTATCTTTTTTAATGTCTGTGAAATCACAAACGCTAATGACTCAAATTAAAGATCCGTTAGTTGGTTGGTTGGGATAGGTTATAGGGTGCAGTGTCCAAAATAGATTTGTTAGAAGGACGATCATGTTGAAATAGTTTGCTTAAGTATTTGAAATATAGAGTTAAGATCTCTCTCTCTCTCTCTCTCTTACTGATTGACGGTACGACCTTTAGCTTGGCGTATGTTTCTCGTCGCCAAATCGGAAAGTGGTCATATACAAACTTAATTCTAGTACGCAGATGACCAGAATTCGAAGTGTATCACCTGTGGTGCCGTCACCCAAAAACGGTAAGGTGAAAGCTGTACGAATCGTACACAAGGAGAAGACAACCAACAGCTAAGATATTTAAGTTCTTATTATTCCAAGAACATTAAGAATATCTACAGTATTTACATAGACACAATAACTTCATTACACCGATACATAAAGTTATGTATTTCACAATCCAATGCAGGGAACCAACCTCACCCGCTGATTCTGTCTCTCTACAACCGTCTTTAACAGTCGTCTCAAACGCTCTCTGTCGCAGTCTAAAAATAACCCAATGGTAACAGTCAATCAGATATCATCTAGACGAACACCACCTGTTCTTCTAAAGTCGTTGTAAAGCTCATGGCGGAACAACAGCAGCTGGCCCCAAACAACAAAAATCAGAATACATTCAGTATTCCAATGACATCGTGCAGTAGGCACCTGTCCTGCAAGTGACCCTTCCTAAAGGTCAAGCAGAATGGAGTTTCTTTCGATGACACACACCAATACAATCACGAAGCTCAGGGCCAAACCGTCTACAAATTTTAACCCTCCTAGTAGTTTTCCTTCTGCGAGGTATCTCGTCATTAACTAAACTGACTAGATCTTGATATACGAGATATTTCCTCATTGGAAGAAGCTGCACAGATCTTAATTTCTTCGCAAAAAATTGATAGTATCTTATGACATCTCGTCAGTAGAGCAAAATTGCTTTGATCTTGATGAACTATATACCTCGTCAAAACCTCTTGGAGGGTAAAACAAACATCATTTGTTGCAATATAAATAAGTAAATAAAAGGAAATGGAAACAAAAGAAATCGGGAAAGTATCATGGACAGTCTCAAAATATATAACGGCAAATCAAAATTAAGAGTATCAAGATGTAAATCGGCGACCAAGCAGTCGTTTTTTGAACCACAACCCATATGCAGATATCCATTCACGAATCACAATTCAGAAAGTCGCTTTTCTCCACTCCAGTAAAGATTTGGTTAAATACTATGAAAATGTGCAAAAATTCCAGTAAAGAACTATCCAATGTTCCATGGCGATGAATCTAAAAAATATTCAGAGATTGTAAAACACTTTTACATCAATTTAAATAATACAAAATAAAGAGCTCATTTTTCATTTCATGATTGACTTTCGCTTTTTTCAAAAACTCTTCTTGGCTCTACAATTCGGTTTCTTTACTTAATCATACATTAATGCAATTGGCGCTCCTTTACTTCTTATCCCACTGTCCTTAATGCTGTGGGAAATGCACCAGAATACCTTATTACTCATACATTCTCTGTTACGAGATGCAGGTCTGTTTTTTCTATTATTAGAATAGTGCTCCCAGCAAAGAAAATCTGGATATATGAACCCATTTCCCCTAATATTTTTAAGACAATAAAAATTCATAACGTCTTGAGAGATTACTGGAAGTAATTTTATCATTGTCTCTGTCATATATTTGAATGAACTGCTTCTGTTTGAAAAAAATAGTTAAACGAAAATGAAATAAGGATTACCCATTCTTATCCATCTCAATTGAATTAGGAATGTCTG
Source organism: Metellina segmentata (assembly GCA_947359465.1). Lineage (NCBI taxonomy): Eukaryota > Metazoa > Arthropoda > Arachnida > Araneae > Tetragnathidae > Metellina > Metellina segmentata. The sequence goes on from OX375883.1 coordinate 67,525,508, forward strand.
CCTTCATGAAATATCGTTCCTTTTCCTCGAAATAGGACAAGCCAAAAAAATACCTTGTTCTACATAAAGTATGTGTTTTATAAGCTTATCCTTTTCGCAAAATTTGCGTTTATATAAGATTGTCTTTTCAGGATTTGGAAAAAGTAGAACACTTACGTTTATTTAGGTTGAGTTGAATATGAAATTAGGAAATAACTTATTTTTTATCAATTTCCCCCTCTAAATACACACACACACACACGAAATTTTATTTAACCTTCAAATTTTTAGCTGTTGAAAGAAAACTCAATAATCCAATTTGGAATACTAAACATGTGCTACAAAATACAATCGCTGTTAAGGTAAATCGTTCTAATATTGCGATGGCATTTAAAAAAGTTTTCAATGTACATATCAGCATATAAATTTTATCTTACCTATTCACGATGATGACACAAACATACTTCTAACAGAGCCTATATAGTGTTTCCCTTGTAAACAGACGATTTATCCATTTGATTTCCATACAGTTGATAATACCATATTGCAACCGAACTCTGCTACAAAGACTTGATCCGCCACTAGATCCAGTGTTTCTAAATAAGTGTACAGCACTAAAACGAATTTACACTTCCAGAACTAAATAGCTCAACAAACTGCCACACTGCTGATCTATAATTTACCCTCGCGAAACAAAGTTATAATAGTACCCCACTCATCCGCTAAAGAGCACCCAACCAATACGGCCACCCCGAAGACAATAGATCACAGTTCCTATTCCATACTTCGAATTCTTCACTAATCAAGGGTGACAGCCCTCGCCTTTTAAACGCCCTAGCAACCAAAAAGCTTATCCCGGTATGCGACACCACTTCAGAAGAATCCAAATACGACCAAATGTAATGGGAGACAACCAATTTGGGGAGTCGCAGTTTCTATTGTTGGTGGCTTTACGGGGTCTGCTGTTAAACGAGAACTCATTCTGCTGGGTCCTTCGTTTAGTGGAGTGGGTTGATTGGGACGGAAAAAGGGGGTGATGTCTTGCAATTAAATATCCCGGAGGAAAGGGGGAGTTAATTAAGAATCGAACACTGTGAGGGACTTGGGCTGGCAAAGCCGATGCTGGAGAAAGCAGTTTCGTTTACTCGCATGTGTATGGGGTTTGGAAACATTTTCTGGGGGAGTGTTGAGATTCGTGTGGATCTTTTGCGAACATCGTTTGATGACTTCCGACTTCATTCGTGTGGGCGTCGATATTTCGAAACGTGAAACTAGCAACTTTCCAACAAAAATAACTGCTTTAATTGGGAATCGAAAATGCGTGCTTTGACAATCTTTACGATGAACTCTTTGGGATTCGTGTTGGGATTTATTGTGATTTACTATCCGGTTATTTTTACTTTGTAAACAAAACGGGTAGCAGCAGTTTCGTTTCTCTCGGGCTTTGAGAGGTTTTGGTAGCGTTTTCCGGGGTATAGGTTGATATGAGTGTTGGATTTGTTTCCTTTTGTGGACTAAGGACTACGTTTGATGATAATATTCATCGACATCTGTGTAGGCGTACTTAACGTTCACCTACGAAATGTGAAAATAACAACTTTCCAACAAAAATAACCGTTTTAATTCGGAATGAATACAAGCGCTTTGACAATGTTTCAACGCACTCTGGAATTCATGTAGAAACTTATTGTGATTTATCAATCGGTTATTGTTATTTAGCAAATAAATTATGTAGCAGCAGTTTCGTTTGTTCTTATTTTTACTGCAGTTTTTAAAGCAGTTAAGTTTACTCTCGTGTGTAGAGGGATTTTGGTAACTTTTTTCGGAGTAGTTGTTGAGATTTTCTTTTCTTTTCGTAAACTCCGTTTGATGATAATGTCATAATGTCCATCGTCATTTTCTAGGTGTATATATCATCGATACCGTGTTAAGCTGCGAAATATGATAATAGCAACTTTCCAACAAAAATAATCGTTTTAATTCGTAATTGAAAATGAGGATTATAAATGAGATTAAAGATTATGCGATTTTTCAAAGCTGCAGGTCTTTCCTCGCTATAGGTGTTTTTTGTAAATTTAATACTTATTAATCAAGCTATTTTGAAGAAAAAATTACTAACTTCTACTTAGATTAAAGAGGCTGTACTTCTAAATCCTTTTAAATTGATTTTGATCGAAATAAATAAAGTTATATTCATAATTTTTCCAAACATAAATTTTAATATAATATAACGTGCTTAAAGTTTACTTTAGTATAAACATTACTTAGATTTTGCCTGGATTGCTTAACGGTAATGTAATAAAGCATTTTTGAATGATTTAGATGTTATTTTTTTCGAAATATGAAGTCTGGAAAACTTTAAAATTAGGTGTGCCAAATATTCCGTATTCATAATCCAGGAGCGGATGAATCAAGTGAATTAAACCTCCTTTTCGTGATTAAATTATAATAAATATTTTAAAATTGGCATCGTGAAATTGTGTTTGTCGATAAAAATAATGTATTTTATGTAATTTAATAGAATACTAGCACTAAAGCAAATGTGATGCATATATGGATTTACAGAATGCGTTGCTTCCTCTTGAATGGCACCTTTTGAAATCCTCTTTTACTAACTATGCTAAAACAATAAGGAAGGTAGGTATTGAATTAACATCAGCACTTCACAACGGGCTATCGGTGGCGGAACGAGATCAAACTGGAAAGGAAAGATCCGAGAACAAAAACATTTATTTCTTCATACTCGAGCTCTATTTAACATTTTGTACATATCTTGTGCATTTTTGTAATACTAAGTACGTTTAGTGCGTTTGACAAAATCTTTAATTGGTAATTATTAGTTAACGTCGTACCAGAGTAGCACAACGGGCTATTGACGACGGTCTAGGATCAATCCTTTAAGGGAAAGATCCGAGGACAACACCTCGTAATATTTTTAACCACGGTCAGATGACGAAGCAACACCTGAGCTGGCACCCCACTCTCCAAACTTCCGCACCAACCCAACGTGAGGAATTTCGGCCACGACAGAGTTAAGGTGTACCAGCCTCCTCTACACCCTACGCTTGGCCTTGGACACGGACAAACATCCGTGCCCCGAACCGGATTCGAATCAGGAACCTTCCGATCCAGAGGCTAACACCTTAACCACTATACCGTTTGATCGGCCAAAATCTTTAAACATTTAGCATATATTGACCATAAACATTTATTGTATTCCATTTTCCAATCGACGATTTTTACTTTTATTTTACTTTTCGTGGGTAATTTTAATTAATTAACGTCTTACTAGAACACTACAACTGTCTATTGATGACGATCCGGGGCCAATCCTTTAAAGGTAAGATCCGAGGACAATACCACGTAATTTTAAACCACGGTGAGATGACGAGGCAACACCTGAGCTGGCACCCCACTCTCCAAACTTCCACACCAACCCAACGTGAGGAATTTCCTCCCCGACAGATTTAAGGTGCAAAAGGCACCTCTACAACATACGCTTACAAACATCCATGCACTGACCCGGATTGGAACCAGGAACCTTCGGATCTAGAGGCTAACAACTTAGCCAACAAACCGGTTGATCGTTAGGGTAAACCGAAAAACACTTTCTTTCGAAATCGATTTTCTAATAGTGCGGAAAGGGTTCTATCTGGGTTCAATAAACACGGTGTAAAATATTTTTTTGATTGGATAATGTATTCTGCCCCCCGCATCGCACTTGGGTTTTGGAAATTTCGGTAAAAATTGGCAATTTTTACTCGGAGTAGGAAATGTAATTATTTTTTTGAAACATTGGTATTCTAGTAGTGCGGAAGAGGCGCCTACTGGGTTAAATAATAAAGGTGTAAAATATTTTTTCCATCGAATAATATCTTGTTCCCTCATCGCAATTGAAATTTTGCTGTTTTTGAAGAAAAGTGCACTTTTTTATGTGTTATAGAAATAAATCAAACATGAAAAATAGATGGGTACAAACACTGTTTATTGTTGAATTGTATTGTACATTTTATTATACACAGTCCAGTCACATTAATGTGACCACCTGTCAAAAGCCAGAATAACCACCTATGGCAGAGCGGACTGCTGTGAGCCGTGCAGGAAGAGAGTCAATGAGGTTTCTGAAGGTGTTCACTGGGATGTTGAGCCATGCCGACTCCAGTGCCGTTGCCAGCTGAGCTAGATTACGCGGTTGAGGATCCATGGCGCGAACAAACCGATCGAGGTGGTCCCACAGATTCTCGATTGGGCTTAAATCCGGTGAGTTTGCTGGCCAGGGGAGTACGGTAAAATCATCCTGGTGCTCTTCGAACCACGCTCATACACAGCGAGCTGTATGACACCTCGCATTGTCCTGCTGGTAGATGCCATCATTATTAGGAAAAATAATTCGCATGTAGGGGTGGACATGGTCCGCAAGGACAGATGCGTACTTGTGCTGATCCATCGTGCCTTCCACAAGGATGAGTGCACCCAGTGAATGCCAGGAAAACATTTCCCAAACCATAATGCTCCCTCATCCAGCCTGGATCCTTCCGGCAATTGTTGCAGGGTGTTTGCTTTCAGACGTTTCACGCCGTATACGCCAACGTCCATCTGTCCGATGGAGCATAAAACGGAATTAATCGGAAAAAGCCACCTGTCTCCACTCTGTGGACGTCCATTTGCGGTACTTGAGTGCAAATTCCAGCCTTCGATGAACAGCAGTCAGCATAGGTGCATTAATCAGGCGTCTGCTGCGGAAGCCCATGCGCAGCAACGTTCGCTGAACCGTTGTTGAGGATACACTCTTGGTAGCCCCTTGGTTCATCTGGGCTGTCAGTTACTCAACAGTTGCACGTCTATTCGCCCGAACGCATCTCCGTAGTCTTCGTTGGCCTCTGTCATCTATAGCCCGTGGTGCACCACATGTGCCACGCCGCTGATTTTGGATAGTGCCATTTTACCATGCACGGTATACTTTTACCACGGCGGCACGCGAACAGTTCACAAAATTAGCCGTTTCCGAAATTCTTTCACCCTTGGTTCGAAAGCCAATAATCATGACCTTTTGGACGTCGGATAAATCGCTACTATTCTGCATACGCCAACGATTGAAATGCTTTCCGATGCCCTAGGACATCCTTTATATACACTCCAATGCAATGTGCTACCACCTGCGTTTTGTGATTGGTTATTTCACGTTGACGTCGAAAGTAGGTGGTGGTCACATTAATGTGACTGGACTGTGTATTAACTGAAATTTACTAAATAATAGCTGAGTCGCAATATATTAATATAGTATTTTTTAAGAATATTGTAACCATAGAATGTTATGACATGCCCATACCAAAAGTTTACTTACACTTAATCAACAGGAAGATGCTTGAAATCAGACTTATGGTCGAATTCAGGAATAATTAATCGGAAAAGAATGTGGATTAATGAACCCGTCTCTACTTTGAAACCCATAAACCTTAGCAGATGTTTCTGTCTCTAACTTAACACACCATTCAATTGCCTGTGTGTGACATGGGAAGTGAACAAAGTCCCATTCTGGATTTCTATTATCACGGACAATGGAACTAAATATGGTAATGGATTTATCACGGAGGATTGGTGGAGAAGTAATAGTAATTGATGACCAGTCAATCAATTCCGCATAATAAACAGCTTCAAAATTCAGTTTTGATGGGAGAAATACACGTATACTGACTTTTCATTGGAAGGTGACTCTCTAGACTTAATTATTTGCCGTACAGCAAGTTCTCTGATGTGCGGTCTTTCATCCTTCAACATACACAGCAATATAATATCGGGAAGAGCAATGAACGAATTTCGACAAGTTACTCCATCAACGACGTCCTTGAGATCTTGAGATAAATACCTGGTTCTAGAAATGGTATTCCACATATGCTTAGTTCCATCTTTCAGCGAGTGTTTAGACTTTATATTAAACCAGTTTGGTGTGTAAACTTTCATAACAAACTCGCCGATTTGTTTCAACTTCAAAGAAGGATCTGGAGAACTAACATATAGTCTTAGAACTCTGTTCGCTGTTGTCAGCCCGCGTGAATGTGATAACGGACCAGGACTGCGTATAGTCAGTTCATCAAGAACAGTTACCCAATCGCACTGCTTGAAATATTTCTAGTAAGTACATTTGAGCCTTGCTTAAGTCACGTCTATCAGTTGGTAACTCGCCGTCAATAATATCGAAAGTTGTAACTGGCAAAGTTTTACATGAAAGGAGCGCCTTTGCAATATTGCCAAAATATGGTTCTCGACAATTTGTTGGCCCATCCAATGTTTCAAACAGATGCATCAGAGTTAGTTCATTAAAATGCAGGAGACATATTACCCACTGCAGAAGTTAACCAAGTTTCAATTCTAAACACCAAATTACACCAGATTTCCATCCGGTATTAACATATGTGCAGTCACAGCCAGCTGTCAAAGATCTCTTGTGAACCCTTCAAAATATCCCATAATAATCGCGCAAATCTGTTTTGTGGTGCCAAATGATGGACTCAAATAAGTAATGTAACGTGAACCCGGTTCTTCAATAAGAGATAAATGTTCCTATTTTGCTTTTCTCGTGTATCTTTCAGTATCTCCTCTTTCCTCTATCAATGTAGAATCTTTACGACCATCGAAATACAGCCCCTTCAACGGTAATGCCTGAATTTCACTTTAATGCTTGAAATTTTTAAATCATTTCTAACTTTAGCCTGTTTCCTACGCAGCTTGATTTCGTCAACCACACCAAATCTGAGTAGTTGCTACTTATGAGACCAACATCGTGAAGAACACTTGGAGCAATCGCAGCCTCATCCCGCTCCGAGACTCCAATTCTGTTTTCAACCACAGCGGTTGAAGGGTGTCCAAGTCACATTTGTGATGATTTAGATACAAACGGAGTTAATTGTTTGTATTTGAGATCAGTCAAAGAGTTTAAACGGTTCGATGTCGATAGTTTGCAAATGTCCAGATTTAAATCTACTTCAGATATATCTGAGGAGGAATGTGAATTATGAACCCTCTTTTCACTTCGTGCCCGATACCGGCAGCATAATAGACAAGAAAAATTGCACTTTTCTTCAAAAATAGCAAACTTTCAATTGCGATGCGGAAACAGAAGATATTATTCGATCGAAAAAATATCTTACACCTTTTTATTGAACCAGTTAGCACCTCTTCCGCACTATTAGAATAACAATATTGAAAAATAATGATATTTCCTACGCCGAGTAAAAATGGCCAAATTTTACCCAAATTTCCAAAATCCAAGTAGGATGCAGGGGCAGAAGATATCCATTCAAAACAAAATATTTTACACCGTGTTTATTGAACCCAGAGAGAACCATTTCCACACTATTAGAATAGCGATTTGAAAAAAAGGGGGCCTACCCTATTGGTTGTCTACGTTTCGCGGAATAACTGATGTATTATATGATAAGTAATACATTCAACATGATTCGTAATTAATTTTGTTATAATGTAGCGTTTGATTCATTCAAACAAACCCATTTCTCCACAATCCTTAAAATCAGGTGCTTCGTTTAAAGTGAATACTCAGTCAGAATTTCAGCATTATAAATACATCTCACATCGTGATTGCATCATTTTATCAAGTGTCCGATTTCGAAGCTAGCGCGAGAACCTGTATTTTTCTATTTATTATGTCGTAAGTTATTTCAATGAAAGAAGGCAAGATTATTTCATAGATCCCTGATGTTGCCTTTTGATGAGAAAGGAAACTTAAATGAGGGGATCCTTATGACCACCCTGAACACTGATTTCGGTTTTGCACCGCATTTGCATACTGTGTATGAAGGGGTCCCGGCCCGGCCAGCTCATATGAGTCCATGTTACATTGAGCAACTTCGGTAACAATTTTCACAGGAACTACTCAATCAAAAAATTCTAAAATAAATCCAATTTTTTTTAGTGCATTTATAAACATTTTAACGCAATTTTTGTAATTTTTTTTTTTTGAAAAATTCAGAAAGATTTGATCTTTTTTATGTGTTTAAAAAATTTCAAATTTTGTAAGTTAAAAACATTTTTAGAAAAACAAATATTGCAGGGAGATTTTATTCCCTGTGTTAAAATTTGTGAATGTACTCAAAGTATATGTGTTAAAAGTTTCAAAGGTTTATCTCAAGTAGATTTTAGAAAAGTGTTCCCTAAGTCAAAAATATGGGATTCTGAGAAATGAGCATTAAAGTTAACTATTTGAATGCCGCTAATAGGAGTGGGTTACGTTAAAATATTAAATATAAATGCTTCTAAAACTCGAAATTCTTCACGTAATACACCACTGTATTCAGAACTTTTCACCAATTAATAAGATGCAAAAATCCCAAAATGGACATTTTTTAGTAAATTTCAACCGGCCATCCCGGCCGATTTTTATGGTGTATTACAATGTTTGGTGCCGAATACAATGGTGTATTTTTATACAATACTAGCAAAATACCCGACCTTAATCGTTTTGAATGGGTTTACTCTAAATTGAAGAGATAATCAAAATACATAATGACTTACGTTTTTCTAGAATAAAAATTAATTTGAATACCTTTCTCCATATTTATAATTTCTACAACTTACTTTGGACACAAATCCTACACATGCATATCCATTCATGTAATACTTTTCACATACATCGCACCCTCGCTGTATGACGAAGCTACAAAATGACGATAGGTGACACTAAGGTTACTAATACAAAAGACGATTTTGCGGGAGATTTGGAATTCCCTTTCTTAAGTTCTTTTCATGTTCAACTAAATTAATAAAAATTACGATTTACGGCGAGTGCTCTCGCACTCATAGTCAGCAAAACAATATTTTTTTTACTTGTGGCGCTCTTGCATCCGGTATGTGACAATGTGAAATTTTGCAGTCTTCTCCTGTCATTATGACAACGAATTTTTTAATGTTTGAAAAGTTCTAGTTCGAATTTTTTAAACATTATTATTCTTTCAATAACGACATTATTCTTTCAATAACGGCATTATTTTTTAAATAACGGCATTATTTTTTAAATAACTGCATTATTCTTTCAAAAACGGCATTATTCTTTCAATAATGGCATAACTACATTTAAAATTTACTGAAAATTTATTCTGACTTACCTGCTATTCTTAAGTTGAATACGTTGTGGTGCTGTTGCGTGTGATGAAAAGGAAAAAAACAATTATTAAAATAATAAATATTTTGAAACAGAAAACAGGGAAATAAAACAAAATAAAAGATGTCGGAAAAAATGGTTCTAAAGATATTTGTGATTTCTTTTTATCTCTTGATCTCGCACAGTTGCCACAACTTACAACTAAAAGTTCACAAAATTTAGAAATGTGAAATTAATTCAGACCGAAGGAAACAGAAAATATCACTGCTCGCGCGATCTTGTTCATTCTAGTTCGTTGAAAAATATCGTCTGTCTCAAATATTCGGAAATCGTTTTCATTGCGCAAAGAACAAAAATAAGACTCGAAATAAATGAAGTATCAGAGCTGAAATTCCATAAAAAAAAATAATTTTGTGAAGAATAATTACTTTTTTAGCAGTACTGGTAAAGCAAATGAATTAATAGTAATATTCAATATACATTCCGATTTTTACAAAACTACCAAATTATGGTTGATTTAAGCATACTTACTCAAGTGTTTTAGCATGAAACTCAACTAAATAAAACAATAAAGAAATGTTTAATATTGCCTTCACGAAACTCATAGATAATGTATAAAATCAAATACATTGCAATCAAATATCTGGAATAAAATTCATGTGATGTCTGCACAAACACAAACACAAAATCGAACATAGAACAGAAAGACGGACAGACAGAATTTCGCAACCAATTCCACTCACTAAATGAAGATAAGTACTCACTGTATGCAAATGTCCATTAAAATATATTAATCCGTGTGGACGTGTATAGGGCACATACAGACAGACAAACAGTCAGACAGACTAACCGTCGCCAATACCCCATTTCGTTACAAAAGTGCGACGTTTATTAATTGCCATTACCATTGAAAATAAAAGTCAATACGTTTAGCATCATTTTATTCATATTTTGTATTCGATAAATCATACTTCAAATAGTGCAAAAAACATTAAAGTATACATTACGATAAATAACAAATAGTTATTTGATCATAAAGTAAATAACACTCGATTTCCACGTATATATAGTACTTTTTTTATTAAGATAGCTTAAAAATCTTCGGTAAGGAGAGACTTGGATCCCAAGTGTCCCTCCCTGTATATGTCACTGGACAATTACGATGACCAATAAATATAAACTTTAGCTAAAAACAAATCCAATAAGTTAAGCATGTTTATGAGTAGTAAGTAACAATAAAGATCCTACAAAAAAATAGGTTTTTTAATATATTAACAAAAAAACGTTTTTACATGTTTTGTTTTTGATAATAACATCCAATCAATCATCCGTTTCATGTTATTTTTATCGTATGCATCATTTACAGCTTCTTATCGTTGTTCTCAAAAAGCCATTTTTTTGACACCTCATAAAATATTTCCAAAAATAAAATTAAAGCCAAACTTTATTTTCTGATAGGTAGATGCTATTTTTTCCTTGACCTACATTTTTAAATTTAGTTCGGTGTATTCATGCTAGAAAAATAAATAAATTGCGGGTTTTTTTATTTATTATTTTCTAAAACAGACATTTCTGAGGCATAAAACATGTCGGTTCCCACACACAAGCATCAAAAGAAGATTAACTTGACGCACATCCATAACATTTAAAAATGCAAGGTTTTGTTTGGATTTCTCAAAGCTATGAAAATGCAAACCGAGTTCTCGGAATTTAGACTCATGTTGGTGAATGCTTTTTCATAATGTATCGCGAGTGTATTTGGGCAGAGCAAAAATTATATTGTGAATAGAATTTTGCTTTTTCTAGTAATGCGACGTGCTTTTTAGTGTTTTACTTCATTTTGCCGTAAATTTTTCAGAAATATTTAAACCAATAAAAATGAGTTTGAAGTGTAGTTATTAAGAAGCTAATGTGAAATTTCTAATAAATAACGTTAAATATGCATGTTTTCGGTCGTGTAAAAATTATTTTCTAAATAAAAGAATATGAATAAAAGGATTATAACGAATTAAAATTTTCGGACTTTAGACACGTGCTGTGAATGATTTTTTATAATGCATCGCATGTGTATTTGGAAAAAGCAAAAATTCTAATGCGAATAGAATTTTGATTGTTCTATTGATAATTCGTAATTTTAGTGTTTTACTCCTTTTTGCCATGAATTCTTCAGAACAATTCTGTGCTCAGATAACAAAATGCTGTAGTCACTTTTTTTTTAATTTTTTGTGACAGCAATTTTAAGATTTGAGCTTCAACATGTGGTTCTATGGTTTTTGATTTATGACATTTTTTTTCCACCTTTTTTCCCCATAAACTAAACGAAAAAGGCTTTCGACATTTTGCCACCTTCTATACATTAATCTTTTGGGAAAAGTGACCTATAACAATTGGCCATCTACCAACATTTTGCCTCAGAATTTAAACCAATATCAATGTGTTTTCAAGTGTAGATTTTTAGAAGCTAATGTGAAATTTGTAATGAATAACGCTAGTTGGTGCATGTTTTCAGTTTTCTAAAAAATATTTCATGTTAAAAGGGAATGAATGAAAGGATTATATACGAATTAAAACTTTTCGGTCTAGATAAATGATTTTTATTATACATCGCTTGTGTATTTTGGGAAGAGCAAAAATTATATTCGCAATAGAATTTTGCTTTTTCTAGTGATAAAATGTGCTCTTAGTGAAATAGTGCTCTTAATAAATGTGATCTAGTGCTCTTAATGTTTTACTCTTCTTTTTACATGAATTCTTCAGAACTACTTAAACCAATAAAAATGCGTTTCTAGTGTAGTTATTTAGAAGCTAATGTGTAATTTGTGTTGTATAACGCTAGTTGTGCATGTTTTCGGATGTTTCAAAATTGTTTTCTAATTAAGAGGGTCCGGGACACATTGAAAAAAAAATGTATTAATTAATTTAGAATTTAGAATTTTTTGTATTGATTACCCATCTAACTAATAAGCGAAATCACAACACAAAATTTTCCCAGAAGTTTTTTAAAAATTTTAAATTAAATTGTTTTGAAAAAAAGGGGGGTCATTTTGCTAAGACTAAAAATATTCTTGATCAATTTTCAAAATTCTTGCAATAAATTATTCACAAATTTATAAACTGTAGTTTTGATTCAGCAATTTAAAAAATATTAATTTAATAAAAAACAAAAAAATATATTTAAATGAAAATTTTTGAAAATTTTAAGGTCTTTTTTTTTAAGTCTTTTTTTTTAAAGTAAGTATTTGTTTCAAATTTGCTGAATCAAAAATTAAAGTATAATGTTTGAAAAAGATATATTTCAAATTTCAACCCTTAAACTTTATTGATTTTCGACTTATAGCAATTTGAATACAGGAAATCTTGAAAAAAATGTATCATGGAGAAAAACGCATTTAAAGTTTTAAGGACAGATGTTGTTGCCATGACAACAACTGTCAAGAGTGTTAGATTTTCAAAACAACGTACCACAAAAATTATTGTATCTCTAGTTCTAATTAAGATAGAAACATGATTTAAACGTCATTTTAAGCAGAAAAACACAGAGAATTTCTTAAAATAATAAAAAAAAAATTAAAAATTTTGACGATTTTTGTGTCTCGGACTCCCTTAAGGGACTGATCCCGGACCGTCGTCAATAGCCCGCTGCGTAGCTCTAGTACGACATTTAACTATATTCACTATTACCATTACCATTCAATTGGTTTACCACGACTAAAGTTTTCATGCTAAACTTTTCCTCCAGAGCTTATTTTTCTAACTTTTATTATGGTAGATAGTTGGATCAACATCGCACTGGAACAACACGAAGAAAATACTGTTGACAGTTCGAGATCAATCCCGAAAGGTAAGATCTCAGGACTACGCTTAGTAATTTCGAACCATGTCAAATGACGAGGTCAAACGTGAGCTCGTGCTTTTATTCTGACGGCGCCATCAAATACTTATCTCCTCCACTTTTTCCTAATTACTGTTCACTATCTATTATGAAAGATTACTTTAATGTTTCTCATTACCCTAAAAGCATCCTGTGGTTGAGAATATTGCTGACTAAATATTAATTAGAAACATGTCCTGTTATTCGGCTTATCTCAAAATAATTGGCCTTGAGTTTTCTAATGATTTTAGTTTTTTAAGAAAATATGTATCCATCGATTTACGACTTTAATATCACGTCTTTATTTTTGTTTTGTGTTACTTAGTTTTTGGACGAATAAGTGTTGAAACATTGTTATACATCGTGTCTCTGCAGTTAAAACAAATTGCACGGATTAATATTGTACAGCTGCGGAAAGAAAATTGAATCGGCCATCTTTATTCGCACGGCGTTCATTGAAGAGTAAAATTAGAGTACTCAAACGTTTTCCACAAGCTGTTAACCCACTGAAATGTACGATATTTTTGATTAGTATAGTATACTTTTTTACACGCAATACACATAACAACTCAATTATCATATTTATTGTTTGAAACAATCCTTGGAACTATCCTACTGGTCAAGAATGTTTAAATTGGTTAGAAGTTATACAAGGAAGATTGAAGGGTGTAGAACGGATATTTTTAAGGGCACACCATAAGAAAAACAAGTAACTAAGACAATCATAAACTTCCTTACCTAGTGTCATAAGAGATTATAGAACCTGTTTAAAGAGATACACATACTAAGTAACACCATCACGCGCTTCCGTGCCTAGTGTCATGAGATATGTCAGATTGAAGATATGTGTAGTAAGTAATTAACACCATCACACATTTCTGTGCCTAGTGTCGTGAAACATTATACCACTTCAAAGACACATACTAAGTAACTAACATCATCACACACTTCTGTACTTAGTGTCGTGACACATTATACCAGTTTAAGGAGATGAATACTAAGTAACACCATCACACGCTTCCGTGCCTAGTGTCCAGAATCATTCTACCAGTTTAAAGAAACACATACTAAATAGCTAACACCATCACGTTTTTCCGTGCCTAGTCTTGTGTTGTATTATACCCCTTTAAATAAATGCATACAAAGTAACTAACCTTACCTAGTATCATAAGAGATTATAGAACCTGTTTAAAAAGATACACATACTAAGTAACACCATCACGCGTTTCCGTGCCTAGTGTCATGAGATATGTCAGATTGAAGATATGTGTAGTAAGTAATTAACACCATCACTCACTTCTGTGCCTAGTGTCGTGAAATATTATATACCACTTCAGAGACACATACTAAGTAACTAACACCATCACACACTTCTGTACCTAGTGTCGTGATACATTATACCAGTTTAAGGAGATGAATACTAAGTAACACCATCACACGCTTCCGTGCCTAGTGTCCAGAATCATTCTACCAGTTTAAAGAAACACATACTAAATAGCTAACTCCATCACGTTTTTCCGAGCCTAGTGTTGTGTTGCATTACACCACTTTAAATAAATGCATACAAAGAAACTACCACTATAACACACTTCAGTACCTTGTTTCGTGAGACACTACCAGTTTATAGAATAGCATAGTGCCGATTAACAACTTGGTAACTCACTGTGATTTGGTGTAAACGTAGTAGTGTTTATTAAATACTTTATTTTTAGTCAGTGTTCGTTCTCTTGCGAGTATCAAAATATATAAGAAGTCTTAGTTCTTTTCATTTTCCAAGTAACAATTTACACACCGTTTTTATCATAGTAATTTGTCTCTCTCTCTCTCTCTCTCTCTTACTTCTAAAAAAAACCAAGCGAATTTTAAATTCCAGAAACCCTACATCAATTTTTATTGCCTTGATTTGTCTACTCTCAGCACTTCGCATGATTTAATTGAAATGCGTTTCAAAATTTCGTTTTTCACTTGCTCCTTGAAGTAAAAATCCCAATAAAAGTAGCGCGTGCAAAATGCTTGATGTTATAAAAGAGCATATTGCAGGCACATCTTATGAATGTATAAAAAAAATTTAAGCGTCAAGTTGATCATTTATTCAATAAATATGATCTCAGGGAAAGGGAATATTTGCAAATATGTGTCTGGCTAAAAGCAAGCTCTTTTCTAAGCCTGGAGGCGTTTAAATTACACATCGAGAAAAGGAAAATAATTCAAAACAGCTTTGACAGATAAAACATCCTTTTTGAATGCATTCTTGATTTCTTCAGATTTATTTTTATTCGATTTTTTTTTCTTTTGAAAACTATACTTTGCTGTATTGTGAATAGATTTCTTTCACGTAGAACGCTTTTCTAGCAAACAAAATTCAGATGATTCTTTTTCATTTCTGATCCGCTTTGTGTGCTTATGAGTTGAGTTGAGATGCACTTCGCTTTAGAAAATGGCTTGTTTGCATATCGTTTTTAATTTATTTGCTTATTTTGTGTTTATCTAAAAATTGTTTTTGAAACGGACGAAAATTATCGTTTCTTGTGTTTTTTTTAATTTATGGTACATATAATTCCTTACAGTTGTGTTCCTTTTATTGCTTAAGAGTTCTTTTCCCAAGAGCTGCTTACAAATGAATATTCATATAATGTGAATGGAGATAAAAAATGTTAAAAACATCGATATTTTATTTCTGGTGTTAGAACAACGATTCATACATGTTTAAAAGGAAAATATTTTGTAGTTTGCATTTCTTTATCTTAACAAAAATAATTACTCAAAAAGCCTTCTTTCTGATTTGAGAACCTTTTGCCCAATAATCAAAATTATTTACCAGCAACTGAATAATTCAAATTTCGCCTCATTTTTTTCTGTTTGGAACAAGAAAAGTGAAGATTTGAAACCTTTTCTTAGTTCCAATTTACTGTAATACGCATAATTTGAGAGCTTATTTTACTTTTTTTCAACTATACAAAAAAATACATTTCCTCCAACTCATTACATATTTATTGAAAACTGGCAGAACTACCCGACGTTTCTTGAGTAGAATTGGTTTACTACACTTTCTCTTTCGTTAATAAATTATAATTCCTATTCATCACATGTAAAACTACCATACTCTAATAAAGGTACACAATTGTTAAATACACAATTTCACAGATGTAAATAAAATTTGTATTTAATATTTTACAGTTTTGTAGAATTTAAATATTTAGTGAGAACAAAAAGTCCATAGAAAAGTGTACCAATGTCACCCAGAATACATAGTATAGTTCAGAGTATGTTTCTAAACGCTTCAAAATCAAAAGCGTTATCCAAAATTATCATATAATGATTAAAATTGTTTTTAAAGCAGATTAAACCATTACTTACCTTTATTTTTTATTTATTGAACGAAAAACATCAAATTTAAAAGGGAGAAATACATTTTGAAAAAGATTTTTTTTTTAAGTTTCAAACGAAAACTAATGAATGGATCGTTTTTTTTTTTTTTACTACACAGATTCGTGGAATATAACGGACACAAATTTAAACAAAAAGTAAAAGGTTAAATAAATACCAAGGTTTCCATAATAGCTATCAGTCCTATTTTAAAGGCTCTTGTTTAATTGTATCTTAATAAAGTAGTAGAATTTAAATTCGTAAACATAGAGTTATAGAAAAATAAATAATATTTCAGCAGCACTGGTAAAACAATCCAAGTAATTACAATGTTCCATATACATATTCCAGGTACTGCAAAAATACCAAGTTATGGTTGATATACGTATAGTTACTAAGATGTTATGACGTGAAATCTGTGTAAATACGTAAGAAAACACATTTCAAATACTGTATTCACTTAACTAAATATGATGATTGAAATATATAACATTTAAATAAATTAGACCGAAGAAATCAGATGTGATACTTGTTAAAACACAGACACAAAATCGAATATAACATGGGAGATGAACAGACACTTACGTTAACAAATTCAGTCACTAAATGAATGTATGTACTCACGGTATTCAAAGTTTCATTAATATATATTTAACCCTTAACTGCTGTGTCACAAATCGTCTCGTAACTAGTGTGGAGGGGTCTCTCAGACCTCTCTCACTAAAATGCGTATAAAGTTGATTAATATAACAGATTCATGACAGATTCTTTAGTTAAATATTATTTATACATTTTAAATTTAGATAATTCAATTCTTAACCTGAAGTATATTTTATATTACTATACAAGTTAAGTAGATTCCATGTCTCTTCAGGCTCAGCTTTCGGACCTAATTTTGCAGGACGTTTGAACCATGGAAACTGTAAAACTGTGTTGTGTTTTGGTGTTCAAACGGCACGATTAGGATCCCCCCCCCCCCAGGCATCCCACTTGAAGTTTTTTTTTTTTTTTTTTAATATTCTTCTTGTGAAGACGCACTTGAAATGTCTTCATTTTCATAAATTTCCAAATCCGTTCCGTGTTTGCTTTCAATAATATCCGAAATTTCACTGTCCAGTATTCTATTTCCGACCCATTATCAATAATACCCTGAATTTCTTTTTGTGTAAGATACATAGGTAGATTCTTGGCAAAGCTTGTTGCCATTTTACGCTCTCTGTCGAAATTCCCTACTCCAACTTAGACGAATTAGTTCAACAAGAACGGTAACGCATAATGCTGTGAAGGGGTCTAAGAGACCACGCGGAAAATGCAAAGAGTGTGAAATACGAAATAGTTGGGGCAGCCAAACCAGTCTTGGAATGTGGCTTCTGTTGGACGTAGTAGGAAAGTACTAAATAGGACAGGGACCAATATTCACTTTAAGGGGTGGAAACGACCGGTCAAAAATGACTCGGGGTCTGTGAGACCCATGACAGCAGTTAAAGGTTAATAGTTTGAATGTAACACGGGCACACATATACAGACAGATGAACAGACAGAAATACCGATCAAAAGATGGAAGCTATTAAGAAGATTTTTGTACGACGCTATGCGCTGGTCTGTACTATACAAAGACGTGAAATGTAAGTAAACTGAGCATTGCTTTCGGGGGAGATTCAAAAAGTGTAACCAACACGTCAACTAGTAGTCACGTGGTTTATCTATGAAAAATTGACGGTTGGTCAATTTGGCATCTTTTCGCCTCGTTTGCCGATGCAACAGATTATGACAGGGTAGACGTACGAATGCGCATTTCTATAATAGTGATAAAAGTGGTAAAATCGACAAATTCTACTAGGGTCAGTCGTTGTAATTATAAACAAGCTATATAAGCACCCACGAGATTCCGAGAAACTAAAAAGTTGTGAAATATGAAAGCTGGCAACCCTGAGGATGTAATATGGTGATCCCGTATTTCTTTGAACCACAGCTGATAGCAATCTGCTTAGTTGAAAAAATCATAGTTGAAAAGTTTGGGTTTTTAAGTTTTTGTGTGTTGCATTTTCTGCTGCCCTGGATAATATAATTCTTTACTACAGTCAGTAATGTTTCTACAAAACAGAAAATCATTTACTTATGCTTCTGGGAACTTTAATGCACCTACAGTTGAATGTTTATAATTACCCTATATTTTTAATCGACGGGGTAATTGTAAACATAACTTTGCCAATAGTTTCGTTCAATTTGGATGGAAAATCAATATGTTTTCCCGTGTAATTTTGTATTTAATCGTATTTAGTACGTTTGAATTGCGTTTTATTGCATTTTTCGTGTTCTTGTGGATCAGTAAGACTGATTTACTAAAATTTCACACGTATGGTGAAGTTCTTATAACTGTCCAAGTACTGTCACACTTGAAGAGTGCAGAAGAGAAAAGTAACAAAAGGAAGCTTAGTGAGAAGATAGTGAAAGAGCCAGAAGTAAGCAAGAAACCGAGAAAGAAGCAAATGGAAATAAAAGCAGAACTCGAGGACAGCGAGGATGAGGAACTATTGAAAGAAGTGACTAACATTGACGGTGAAGAGTTTGAAGTCATCCAAACATTCAAGCAAAATATAGAAGACTAGCTTATAAAGGTAGTTAAATATTTTTGAGCCATTCATGGAAGACATTGAAACGACTACGTTTCTACTTGTAAATGTTGAGGAGATGAAGAGAAAGAAAACCCGTTTTTCGTAAGTATGAAGGATATATGTTGTTTCAAAAGAGGAGTTTGAGATCACCAGACTCAAATGCATCTATAATGCATATACTAAATTCGCTGTGGTTAAAAAAGACTAATTCTGTGTTTCCAAATACCATGTCAAAGCAATTTTACCTACTCCAACCAGTAGCAAAGAAGACCGTAAAGAAATTTTCAAATTTGAGGGCACTGTTAATGCGTAAGAAATGTAATGTATGTTTGTTTTTTGTACCTAAGAATGTATTTTTCATTTATTTTTATTTTTATTTTTAATTTTTTAATTTGTAATTTTTTGTTCTTTACACTGAGTACATTCTTTTAGTAAATGTTTGAATCATTCATTCTTATGTATTCCTGGAAGTTCACCTCATGATCAATACAACTTTTAAGTGTCACTATAGTTTTGGGGGGAAGAAGTTTGAGTATTTGGTAAAGGTAAAGATGAAAACGGGGTTATTCTAAACATGGTATTCGAAGGGTAAAAATACCATTGGAGTTTCTTCTGCTGCCATGACTACTGCTCATGGTGTCGCTTGTTCGATATTCTATATCAAGAGGAAAATCGTTGTTTACAATTACCCCTACTTTCAGGGGTAATTGTAAACACGGGAAGTAATTGTAAACAGCCGAGTGCTGTATTAAATTTCTTTCCTTGAATCTTCGTACTAATTAAATATCAAAGTAGACTAGTGACAAATTAGTTTAGTAGGGTGAACAATGTTTAATTACTTTACCAAGAGTTTGAAAATAGAGTTTTAAAGTGAACATACAAATTTTAATTACAATTACAACATTTTACCCTATGTCGCGTGGATCAATTGTATGATTTAGAGTAACGTTACTACTAGTTTTAGTCACGTGATCGTTGGCACATAATATAAAGGTTACCCGCTCAACTTTTGAAGTAGAATAATGTTTCGTTTCGTAACAATACTCGTTAAACTTGAGTGTGTACCAAAAACGTCTACTCCAAACTTCCTTCCATAATTTGAATACCATAAAAGCTAGCAAAAATTTCTAAATTGAGTTAAAGAGAGAAAGATCGAAAGAGTCATCTGAAATAGTGCTCAAGGTCAGATGACTCTTTAGTGAGAGCGTGCGTCCGCAATTGTGTGATGAAATCGGTTCTCAGCGCTAGAGGTAATATGAGTATAAATCAGGATCCCAAACTGATGGAAAGCACGTGCTGTGAGTTCTTACCAGTTATGTCTGTGCGAGACCGATAGATTGCTGTGATAATATTTGCGCATAAACTTAGTTAGATGCATGCAAAATTGTGAAATATTTAAAAGCTTTGTGAAAGTTTTCGAAATATCTCAATATCCTTTACCGATGGCCGCGAAATCCCTTTGGAAGAGCAACGGATTAGCAACCTGCGGACTCTGTGTTCGAATACGACCAAAGACCGTCGTGTACAAAAGGTGAACGTTAAATCTTTCGTGGCATCAAATGTCCTCACGTTGGCGTGGGGTTGAAACTTGTAGAGTGGGGTGCAAGCTTAGGTGTTGACTTCATCATCTGACCATGGTTCAAAATTGCGTGGTGTTGTCCTTGGATCGTTTTCAAAGAGATTGATCCCGGACCGTCGCCAAAAACCCATTGTGTTACTCTAGTGCAGGCCTCGAAATAGATTTTTTAATACAGGTGTACCTTGTGCACCTAAGTTTTTAAATTAGGTGCACAAAGTGCACTGTGTACACCTATTGGGAAAAAATTAGGTGCACAATTATATTTTCATGTGCACAGTGCACCTGTGCACCCGGGTATTTCGAGCCCTGCTCTAGTGCAATATTTTTTCCATTACCATTACCTATTCATGGAAATTTTAATGTTTGTAATAACTTTTTACGATCCTTGAAGTGTTGAACCAACTAACCTTTATAGTGGTTAAGGTGTTAGCCTCTAGATCGAAACTTTGTGATGTTCCAGTGTCGGCGTTAGTTAAATGCCTAATCGCTTTTGAAGATGATTGTGTTAGGGGTTTCTTGGCACAAGGTCCATGTTTGGCCATTCTGCGCGAGACGTAAGACATACAACATCAATAGACAAACACACAATGAAATTTTTGCTGTCACAGAAGAGAGAAATACACCTAGGAAGGAATACACCTGATAGGATATGAACCTGTGCCACCTGCAATTCTACGATTGCTAACGCAGCGGGCATATCCATTGAGCCATGACGGCCCCACATTTGAAGAAGATTCATACATACCACAAATAAGAAAGTGCGAGTCAAAAGAATTCGAACTGTCCACTCTGCTTATGTATTTCCTTTATGATAGTATGTATTATATATACAGGGTGTTCTAAAAGTTCCCGTACTGACGATTCGTAAATTTACTATGCAAAAACAACAATCTTTAAAACAATTATTTTTATGCCAATGGTATAATGCACTTTTAATCCAACATAGGAAAAAAATTTGAACTTACATTTATAATAAATGTTTGAAATTTCCGCCTTTTTCTTGGAGGCTAAGCTGAAGTCGTCAGCGCATATTTTTAGAAACACGTTTCAAGCTGCTGGGAGTGACTTCTTGTATCCTTTGAGTAATGGTAATTTTCAGATAACGTATTGTTTGGTGTATATCTTCATAAACTCTGTTCTTTAAATATCCCTACAGAAAAAAGTCAGGGATGTGTAGATCATGGAACGAAGTGGACAAAGATTTCTTGAGATGAGTCGATCGCCAAAAAAAATCTTGAAGCATGATCATGGTTTCATAACTTGTATGGCATGTTGCAACGTCTTGTTGGAACTAAGAGTCGCGTTCATTCACTTCTAATAATGCAACAAATTGTTGAATAATGATATAGCGTATCTTTACTCGGTATTACATCATTTGTATATTTATGTCGCCAAAATTCTTTACAACTTTCATATGATTTATATTCAAAATAAGCATCAAACAGCGCAATACTCTGAAGGCGTAATAAATTCATCTTGCAATGAAGAACGAAATGACGTGGAACTTTATAACCGCACAACTAGAGTACGAAGAAAATCAAACGATAAAAATTAAAGAGTCGATAAAACTGTAAGCAGACGATAAAATTCAATAATTAAAAAGAACACGGGCAATAAATTTTTTTAAAGTTGGAGTACGGGAAATTTTAGGACACCCTGTATTTTCACGAGATGAATAATTTAATACAAATCAACCTTTACCTCTAGCAAAAATCCTCACGTCTTGATGACACCCATAAAAAAAAACGTCCATCACAGAAGCGGAATGAAATGCCAGTATCATCTCCAGTACGCATCGTTGGGACAGAGACTTCTAGGGCCTAATGTCATGAAGTATCCTTTGATGCGATCCATTTAATTACGCTGCGATAACATGCAAACGGCGAGAGATCAAGACGGTCTCTCAACACCTTTGCTTCAGGGTCCAGAAAGGATGGAATCGTTAATAATGTAACACCAGCATCTGGACGATTTCTTCCTGGATGCGTTTACTCTTGCAGAGAATCTGGAGACATGAGATGCTGCCGCGCTTGGAAGAGTCTTGAACTTGCTTCGTGTGAGTTTCATGGAAGCATCTGCTGCGTAATTATTGATTCATTCATATATCTGACTTAAGCACAAATTTCCTTTCATCAAGTCGTAGAAAATCGCTTTTGTATTTTGTGCTTAGTTTCTTTCTTTGGGGTCTTAAACCTCCTAGTGGTTTCGACGCGATGTCTCATCTATGTCTATCTGAACAATTTCTAATGTTGTATCTCATCAAGAAAATATTGCCGATTTATTATGGTGACGAAATAAAGATCTGGTCAGTTTTTTTCCCAATAGAAAGCTGTCTCGTCTATCAAGATCTGGTCAGTTTTTTTCTAATGACAAACTGTCTCGTCTATCAAGATCCGTTCAGTTTTTTTTCAAATGACGAGCTGTCTCGTCTATCAAAATCTAGTCAGTTTTTTAATGACGAGCTGTCTCGTCTATCAAGATCTGTTGGTTTTTTTTCAAATGACGAGCTGTCTCGTCTATCAAAATCTGGTCAGTATTTCTAATGACGAGCTGTCTCGTCTATCAAGATCTGGTCAGTTTTTTTCAAATGACGAGGTGTCTCGTCTATCAAAATCTGATCAGTTTTTCTACTGACGAGCTGTCTCGTCTATAAATAGCTGGTCAGTTTTTAATGACGAGCTGGCTCGTCTATCAAGATCTGGTCGGTTTTTTCAAATGACGAGCTGTCTCGTCTATCAAAATCTGATCAGTTTTTCTACTGACGAGCTGTCTCGTCTATAAATAGCTGGTCAGTTTTTAATGACGAGCTGGCTCGTCTATCAAGATCTGGTCGGGTTTTTTCAAATGACGAGGTGTCTCGTCTATCAAAATCTGATCAGTTTTTCTTGACGAGCTGTCTCGTCAATAAATAGCTGGTCAGTTTTTAATGACGAGCTGTCTCGTCTATCAAAATCTGGTCAGTATTTCTAATGACAAGCTGTCTCGTCTATTAAGACTTGGTAAATTTTTTAATTGACGAGCTGGCTCGTCTATCAAGATCTGGTCAGTTTTTTAATGACGAGCTGGTTCGTCTATCAAGATCTGGTCAGTTTTTTTCTAATGACGAGCTGTCTCGTCTATCAAGATCTGTTCAGTTTTTTTCAAATGACAGGCTGTCTCGTCTATCAAAATATGGTCAGTATTTCTAATGACGAGCTGTCTCGTCTATCAAGGTCTGGTCAGTTTTTCTAATGACAAGCTGTCTTGTCTATCAAGTTCTTGTCCTTTTTTTTTCTAGTGACGTTTATCTTTGCTTTAGACACCAGCCAAAATGGTTAAACTAAGCCCTTGGAAATATACAGTAATATGTCTGAATAAGAGACGAATGAAATCTCATTACTCCAGTGCACGCTTTATTTTACAGTTGAAGCAAACAATCCCGACTGAAGGAATAAATAATGACTACAGTACTTCAATTTTAACTATGACGAGATATCTTTTCATGAAGATATTGCTGCTCATTTTTGTGTGATAACCAGATCAGGCAATATTTCTATTAGTGCTGAGATATCTCTTCCATACAGATCGATTCAGTTTCCTCCTGATGACGAGGTACCTCGTCGAGATAACCACTTGGAGGGTTACGAACATGCCTGCCAAATTACAAATCCATATTCTCAAAATGTTCCTAGTTAAAAGCCATTGACAGATGCGGTAGATACTACCTACCAGAATAAAAGTCACAAAAATAGGTTTTCGAGAAGAACTTAAATATAAAAATTGAACTACTGGAAGAGTAATGGATTAAGAACCAGAGGGTTGCAAGTTCTAAACTCAATCTATCCAAAGCCCATTGGGTACCTATGTGCCAAATTCCAAATTCTCATAATTAGCCTAGTTCTAAGCAATTAATTGATGCGGATGTAGAATTCGAAGCGTTATATACTTCATACATATCTAAATTCTATACAGTCAATTTACACAGATTTTTTTAAAGATCATTACACTTTTCTACATCACTGTACGAGCATCTGTCCTAGCACGGAAGATCAGCAGGAAATACTGTAAGTACCGAATATGCTTCCGTTAACCCCCCCCCCCCCCCCTATTAAAAGTTCAAACACATTTTTCACGGAACAGCTTCCATGCGAGTAGTTGGCATGATATCAATAAGACTTGGATTTATGGACTTTAAATTATTACAGTATGTCAAGCAAACACAATTTTGTCATTGAATGAACCAGAATAATGATATGTTATGAGTGCTAATTTTTGTTAGCAAAACAGCTCGTTCCATTTGTTTGCTAAATACATGATTCTGGTTGACAAATCAGCCCCTTTCTACAATTCATTTGTAATTTTCTTGTTCATAAAACTATAGCTACATGTGTATGAAAGTAAGACTGTTTATTTTGTGTTTAAAATCATATGTTAACAAGCGACTACAGAACTCCGTGTGGCGTCATGATCGAGGAGAGTTAGTAGGCGTGTTTTGTTTGCTTAAAATAACATGTTAAACAGCAAACACGGAACTTCGTGTGGCGTCATGGTCGAGAAGGGTTAGTAGGCGTATTTTTTTGTTTAAAATCCCATTTTGACCAGCGATTACAGAACTTCATGTGACTTCATTGTCGAGGAGCGTTAGTAGGCGTGTTTCTTTGTTTAAAATAACATGTCAACCAGTGACCACAAAACTTCATCTGGCGTCATAGCTGTGGAGGGTTAATAGGCGGCGAATTATTTTTGTTTGTTTAAAGTCACGTGTTAACAGGCGATCACAGTACTCTTATCACAGCGAACTTAGTATGGTTTCATGGTCAAGGAGGGTTAGTAGGTGTGTATTTGATTGTTTAAAAAAAAATAACATGTTAACCATCGACCACAGAACTTCGTGTAGTGTCATGGTCGAGGAGAGTTGGTAGGCGTAATTCTTCATGAAAATGATCAAAACTATTTTTTTTGTGAATACCTGAAAAGAAATTAAATAGACATACGAAGTTTGAAAAATTATTTGATAGCATGTTTTCATCAATAAGAAAGCTAAAAATGCGGTAACTATAGCGGGGAAAGGGTGTATTTTCGCCTTACGCAATTAAAAACTTAAAAATCTAAACAAGGAAGTGTTGGTGTTTAGAGATTTCTATGTAGAAAGAACTATCAGATACATCTTAACAAAACAACTTAGTAACTTTGCCTCCACTCCACGTAAGCATATATGTAATTTCAATGAAACGGCATATATTAACTTCCGGCCGACCAACCGGAAAAGTGGTTAAGGTGTTAGCCTCTAGATAGGAAAGTACCTGGTTCGATAGGTAATTTTTGGTTAACGTCGTACTAGAGCAACACTACGGGCTATTGACGACGGTCCGGGATCAGTCCCTTAAGGGAAAGATTCGAGGACAACACTTCGTAATTTTAAACCACGGTCAGATGACGAAGCAACACCTGAGCTGGCACCCCACTCTCCAAACTTCCACGCCAACCCAACGTGAGGACTTTCGGCCACGACAGATTTAAGGTGCACCAGCCGCCTCTACACCATACGCTTACAAACATCCATGCCCGGACCCGGATTCGAACCAGGAACCTTCCGATCTAGAGCCTAACACCTTAACCACTATACCGGTTGGTCGGCGTACCTGGTTCGAATCCGGGTCAGTAAATGGATGTTTGTAAGCATGTGGTTTAGAGGCGGTTGGTGCACCTTAAATCTGTCGTGGCCGAAAGTCCTCACGTTGGGCTGGTGTGGAAGTTTGGAGAGTGGGGTGGCACCTCAGGTGACGCCTTGTTGTTCAAATTTAAGAGGTGTTGTCCTCGGATATTTCCCTTAAGGGATTTATCCCGGACCGTTGTCAATAGCCCGTTGTGTTGCTCTAGTTTGACGTTAATTAAAAATTACCAAATTACCTATTACATTCTATAAGAACATGCAGTAATATTTTTAAAGTTCAAAAAATTCAAGTAACCACAAATAACAAAAAGATATTTTAAAATGGCGATAAAAGAGCTGATTTATAAAATCTACTTTAAACTGCAGAAAATAGAATTATGCCTACGCTACTGATGTGAAAATTTTATTATGGAAAATTTTTGCATAAAAATGGTTCGAATAACTACTTTCTAAACTCGCACTGCGCCAAACTTTAAACACAATATCAAACTCGAATGGCCGAAAGAGACCAACTGTTTTTTATCTACTTCCTACAAGAAGCTTCCGAAACTTTTGAAGTTCATTCCACGGAAGACACTAACATCCGAGCAAGTCAAAGTGCTTTCTTGATATTTCTTTTTCCTCTTTCAAAGCGAGCCTTTCTACCGTTACGTGATTCAATCTTTCTTCACAACTTTCCGGGAGAATTCCTCATTATTCTCGTTTACTTTCGAAAACAGGAACAGGAAATAAAAACTGACAAATAAAGGCGAAATCTACATTTCTTCAAACGGGCGAAGGCGAAGAAAGGAGTATGAATTTTGCGATGGGAAATCCTTCGCACTTGACGCAGCGCCATCTGTCGGGGGCGTTTGTTGTCTTGGAGAAAATTCCGATGTTAATGGATGGAAAAGAATGAATGAAATCGGGTTCTTGAAGCTTCAAGCTGCGGAAATGTTTTGAACGTCTTTATTAACGTTTAGAGTTGAAGGAAATTCATGCTGACCATGTTGGGACTTGAAAATTATGTTCAGTGAATAAATTCTTAAGATAAACCAATTTATTTATCATTTTAGAGTACATAATTCCCTTTAAATAATTTATTTGATTTTAACTTTGCAATAAAATATCAAAATATACTTTATATTCCGATGCAGAATATCAAAAAATACGTTAAAACATTCAATATTTTAGTATTCCTATTCATGTAAGAGCTGCGGTATACCTGTTGGAAAAGTAACGGTTCAGCAATTGGAGTTTTGCGACTTCGGAACGTCGTGATCACGAGGGCTTGT
This sequence comes from Metellina segmentata, assembly GCA_947359465.1. Taxonomy (NCBI): domain Eukaryota; kingdom Metazoa; phylum Arthropoda; class Arachnida; order Araneae; family Tetragnathidae; genus Metellina; species Metellina segmentata. The sequence goes on from OX375883.1 coordinate 67,552,960, forward strand.
GCACGTTAAATCTGTCGCCGCATCAAATGTTCTCATGATTGCGTGGAGTGGAAGTATGGAGATTGCGGTGCCAGCTCAGGTGTGACCTCGTCATCTGACCGTAGTTCAAACGTACGTGGTATTGTCCTCAGATCGTTTTCAGGAGGATTGATCCCGGAACGTCGGCAATAACACATTGTGTTGCTCTAGTACAACGTTAATTTTTTTTCCATTACATTACCTATTCAAGGAAATTCTAATTTTTTAAATAACTTTTTGTTTCTTGAAGTGTTAAAATAATTTATACAGTTCCCGATTTGAGTAATGTAATTTAATCTAGTTTTAAAGAATCGGGTGTAAATTGAGAAATAAAATCGTCGTTTTGAGTTGTGCTGCAATTAGTGGAACGATGTTGTTAATAGAGCCATCTGGAATTTTTCAAGAGTCATCTGTCCTTTTTTTTTAGATGGTAATTGGTAATTTTGTAATTAACTTCTAACGCCCGTCATACTAGAGCAACACAACGGGCTATTGACGACGGTCCAGGATCAATCCCTTAAGGGAGAGATCCGAGGACATCACCTCGTAATTTTGAACCACGGTCAGATGACCCTTTTTTTTAGAAGCGCAAGTGTTTATGATCACGTCTGAGTCACCAATATATAACATTGAAAGACAGTACAGCTCAGTTAACCCAAGTTTACTATATATTAAGGTCTGTCAACCACTTTCTGTGTAAACTTTTTTCGAAGTTAATTATTGTAGTGATAGTTAAGATTTTTTCACAACTGTCAGAAAAGTTAATTGCACTCTTTGAATGCTTGTATATTCACGTCCGGGTCACCAATGTAGCAGAGCCTAGAAAAACAGTTCAACTTCAACTGACCAAAAAGCTCTCTATGGTTGGTATCTGTTGAATTGCGTTGTGTAAACCATTTTTTTAATATTAATAATTTTTTTTCTAATTGCGGGCACATTTGACCTAAGTCATTGGCCACTACAAGGTCGGAAGTGATGGCCACTTGTGAAGGAGCACCCAGTGGGAGGACCATCATTGCCCCTAACAATTTATACTTCGTAATTTTGAACCATGTTCAGATGACGAAGCAACACCTGAGCTGGTATACGTTTACAAACATCCATGCCCGAACCCGGATTCGAACCGGGGACCTTCCGATCTAGAGGCTAACACCTTAACCACCTTATCGGTTGGTCGGCTTAATATTAATATAGAATACATAAAACTCGTATTTGCAGTTAAAGGATGGAAGAGATATTATTAACAATTAAAGATGTTTATTTACAATGGATAGGAGAAAATATTTACAGGTTAAACATAAGTTTTCAAACATTCAAACCATTGCAAGTTTTCTTTACATCGGATATTCATCAGGATTCTCCGTTCGCCATCCTCTTCTCGCATCATTCCGCGTAACTGTCTCTGCGGAATCACTGAAAAAAAACTTCTGTAGCTGGTCTAGCTATACATCGCGGTGCTTGTTAATTTCCTGTGCGATACACTGGAAGTGTCAAGTGTTCTGCTAGCGCTTTAAATCATATCCTACGTCCGTGTCACCAATGTAGCAAAGTGTGGAATGGCGGTGCAACTCCAATCAGACAAAGATTATTTTATATTTAAGATCTGTGGTACAGCTGTTTGAAAGTCAATTATAATACCGATTCAACAAGTGTCTCTTAACAGTAAAAAACTTACCTTTCATTCTTTCTTCCAGTTCGACCAGTGTCAGTAAAGATGGAGGGCGGCCCGCGGTCAATGTCGGCCGAGAAGTCCGTGGACATCCTGTGCAAGAGTGCAGGATCCAAACCCCCCGCGGTCATCTCCTGGTGGATGGGATCGACGAGACTCAAGCACAACAAAGACACGGTGTCCGCGGACGGCAACTTCACCACCAGTGTTCTCAACCTGAGACCCACCATTGAAGACAATGGGAAGATGCTCACCTGCCGGGCGGAGAACCCTTTGATTGCGGGTTCAGCGTTGGATGACACTTGGGAATTGGAAATACACTGTGAGTTTCGTCTTCATCACCCCATATTATTGTAATACTATATTTTTAATGGTGTTACGTTTTTTATTATGTATACTGTTCAAAGCATTACCATTACTTTTATTACCATTATCAACAATGCCAACTTAGCCCTCTAATGGATTGCATACATCAGTTTCGCAACTGTATTATCTAAAGGACTACAAGCTTGTTTTGACTTCTTGACCGATGGAAGTATTTCTAGGATTCTTTCAACCAATGGAATCATTCCTTAGATTCCTTCAAGCAGTAAAATCATTCCTAAGATCCTTTCAGCCAATTTAATCATTCCTACAATTCTTTAAACCAATGGAATTATTCCCTAGATTCCATCAAGCAATAAAATCATTCCATATTCTACAGAATGGGTCAATAAAGTCACTCAAAAGAATAATATTCCAAGGAAACATCAACAGAATCGTTCCAATGGGATTCTTTTAACCAATCTAATCATTCCTGGGTTTCATTTAATCAAAAGAATCATTCCTACAATTTTTTCAACCAATTGAATCATTACTAGACTTCTATTAACCAATCGAAACATTCCTATGATTTTTTCAACCAATAGAATCATTCCTAGTATTATATTTACCAATAGAATCATTTCTAGGATTCTTTCAACCAATAGATGTTGCTAATTAGTAAGTAAGCGTATTGTTGTGGGAAAAAAGCAGTACGATACTATTTGTAAACCGTGTGACTCTCACAGAGTTATTAGCTTGTGGTCTTCAAATAAATTTACTACTCTTCGAATTAGATCTTTAAAATAATCATAAAGATATCCAATATGTTGACCCTTCAATTAGTTTCGACGATATCTCTCGTCTTTCACGAACTGACAAATTATGCATATGACAATTTACCTCGCCAGCAAGAAGTTGCCGATTTTTCCGTAATGACGAGAACAATACCTGATGAACTTCCATCTAATGACGAGATATCTCGCCCATCAACGTCAGATCAGTTTGGCTAATGACGAGATACCTCGTCTAGTCAGCCAACAGGAGGGTTAACGAAATTTGGCGACTGCAATAGTAACTAGAATCGAGCCTATACAGCTCTTCCGTTTCTGTTGTTGTTGTTCCTCATGCCTACACTGGCAGACCAGAGGTGTGCCAGGCCCGTCGAAGACGACAAGAGGCGTGAGCCTTCCATGTTATTGAGCCCCATTGGGAGGAAGTCCGACTTTGCTCGACATACATGACACATCCGTTTTACAGGAAGGTCCCTTTCATACATCCATTCACTCACACATATCGTAATTTAGATCCCAATCAGAGGCCGCTAACCCCCTGATCAGGTACCCCCAGAGGTTTTGATTTGGTATGGGAACATGGGGGACTTTGTGACCACGACCTATTTAACGTGCCCCAGTCACCATTAGTGAACACGACGGTCTTTAGCCAGGTCGAAGCGCCGATCTCGCTATCATCAGAATTGCAGGCTCCGCCGAGCACAGACCCCACAACCCTTCTGATGCGAGACCGACGCTCTACTTGCTGAGTTCCCTCGGCTCTCTCCGTTTCTATTCACAGGGAACTTAACTCGCTATATGATGAGATGTGCCGAAGTCTCATGTTATGGTGACCACAATACTTTTTCAATAATTATGCCTCTTCTTGCAAGGGTAACTATAAAATCTTGGAGCTCAACTGTTCGGACCATTGGAACTTAATCACACCTTTTTATGATATAGCGTCCTTACGACTTGAGTGAGGTTGATTTATCCTGTATAATTACTTTATAAGCTCGTGTTGAAAACCTGATTATAACAACAAACCACGCATTATCTATGCATTTATAATATTTCTTCTTGTATGGTGGACTCGGCGTCGACCTTACAACCATAAAAAGACGAACGCACTCCTAGATAGTTGTGTCCTTAGTACTTGAAATAAATGTTACTTGGTTATTCAAAACTGTAATATTTTAATTTTTTTCTCTCCCGTTTGGATTTACAAGGGATTCATACACCTAGGAGTTGACATTATTGTAAGTTAAAAACGCTTCAATTGAACGATAACCACGGATTTTGCTTTGTGAAATTGTCTACAATAGTTTGATAGGTTGTTGGATTGGCTTGGTCTTAATGGAGTAAGGTCGAACTACGGACAGACAGCATTTCAAAAAAGGAAATCGTAATAAAATTTTAAAAATACGTTAACTTTCTACGGGGCTTATACCCATAATTCTACCTTGCAAACTGCAATGATCCTTCTAGACCAATAATATAAATCAAAGGATTATGTCCTCTTAGTAAGGAACAATAGTATAATTCCAAAGAATTTTCTATTCCAAGGAAATATCAATATATTCTCATTCCAAGGGATTCTGTTCTGAGGAAAGGACGAATAGAATATTTTCAGAAGATACTATTCTACAGAATGGGTCAATATAGTCGCTCAAAAGAATTCTATTACAAGGAAACATCAACATCCAATTGGTTCTATTCTACGGAAAGAAGCAGTGGAACCGTTCTAAAAAATGCAAGAATGTATGGATTCCTTACCAACATGTGGTTATTTAGTCATTAACTGTGTTCTGCCGTAAAATAAACACTGCACTGCTTGATCATAGTATAGCAAATATAAAATAATTGTCTAATCAACCTAATCTACCAAATAACAGCTAAACAATTTAAGTACAAAACAAAGTAAGAATTTAATTAAAAATATGAAGACAGCAAACTTATTATACTTTTATCTTCAACATAAAATATACAAGGTGTAATTAAAATACATAGTTGCAATAGATAAAAGGATGCAATCTAATAGACACAAAAAAGAATAGAATAAAAGATAATATCGTAAAAATAAATCACATTTGGTAAAACAAAAACAAACTAGACAAAAATACATTGATAACTCAAGACACGATATTTCTAGACTATTTGTATTTCTGTCAGAAACAAGGTTTTACCATTTCCATACACCATCACAATCTTTTTCTCCAAAATATTATTTTCCCGTTATCATTAGAAAATAGTAACAATTTGTGTCTGACATAAACAGGAATACATTATTCTGCGATGTTTTTCACTTGGATGCAGTTTACTTTTTGTAGACTCAAAGGTAATATGGGCATCAATGTCCGAAAAAGCATGCCGGACCGTAAAGATCACAGGCAGATAAACTTCGGAAATGTACTTCGACGTATGGGGAAATATGCTTCGAATACTTTCCGAAATTGATCTTGAGACCTTCACAAATCTACCGGTTTCACTTCAAATTTGTAGTTTCGATCAGTTTCCGAACTCTCGTTCCTCATAAGTCTGTAAATGGATTTGACATTTTTGTGATTGATCTGCTACTTGCTCTGGAGTTTCATTTCATCTGGCAGATCCCGAAACAGATTTAGTGTGAACACCTTCTTACTGTTAGAATTTTCACTTTTCAGGATAGTATCCAGCCTTTCTTTTACTTGTGTTTGGTCACACTAAAGCTCATTACTTTTCGACTTTTGAAGTTTCTGAACTTCGTGTTGAGTTTTAAGCTGCTTATCAACAGAAATTTGACACTCTATAAAAACGGTTTACCCAACAGTTTTCTTCAAAAGTTTTTTCCATAATATTTTCATTTTACCTCCCTATGTTTGTGTAACCTCATATAAAAAAATCTTTTTACTCCCCACCGCTAGAGGGCACCATATTTTGTTTTTATTATACTTTATTATTACTATAGCTTTCCATAATTCATTTAAACTCATTCCTGTCACACTTTATTTTTATTTCACACTTTTCAATTTCCCCCTTTTTTCTATTTTGCCTCAAACTGAATGAAATAATTTATCGATCTTTGCTATTTCTGCTTTTTGCAACATATTCTCAAAATTGTTTTACAGGGCGAATAATAAGACTATATTATGGTTGGCTGTTTTTATTCATTCGGCAGCTGTTCTGTCATTGTTGGAAATTTCGTAGATGATGCTTTATGTCTTATGATTTTTATCCTCCACTTATCTTCGGTCGTTATTTTTGAGTTTTCAAGGCGTAATTTGTGTTTACTTCTTTGGATAAGCGTCACACAACTACAGAAAAACTCAAAGGAGCTTTCATAAAAGTGACTCCTACGTTAGTACCCTTGACAAAGTATGTGGGCTCACTCCCTTCAAATTTTTACGTCATTTTCCCTTGTTTCTCTAACTTGCATTATAATAGTAGCAACTCACTTTCTTTATACATAAGTATCCCAGTAGCAGTAGTAACCAAATTTCATTACATAGAAATACTGTAGCAATAGTCAATCTATGTTCCATTAGATACATGTATTATGGTAATAGATAGCTAAGTCTTTGATTACATAAGTATTTAAAGTACACAGTTCTATCTCTCTCTTTCTATCTCTCTCTTTCTATCTCTCTCTTTCTCTCTCTCTTTCGCTCTCTTTTTCTCTTTCTCTCTCTCTTTCGCTCTCTTTTTCTTTCTCTCTCTCTTTATCTCTCTCTTACTCTTTCTTTCCCTATCTCTTTCTCTCTCTCTTTTTCTCTCTCTTTCTCTTTTTCTCTTTCTCTTTCTCTTTTTCTCTTTCTTTCTCTTTTTCTCTTTCTCTCTCTTTCTCTTTTTCTCTCTCTTTCTCTCTCTCTTTCCCTCTCTCTTACTCTCTCTTTTTTTCTCTCTCTTTTCTCTCTCTCTTTCTCTCTCTCTCTTTCTCTCTTTCTCTCTCTCTTTCTCTCTCTCTTTCTCTCTCTCTTTCTCTCTCTCTTTCCCTCTCTCTTACTCTCCCTTTTTATCTCTCTCTTTTCTCTCTCTTTTTTCTCCCTCTCTCTTTTCTCTCTCTTTTCTCTCTCTCTCTTTCCCTCTCTCTTACTCTCCCTTTTTATCTCTCTCTTTTTCTCTCACTTTTTTCTCCCTCTCTCTTTTCTCTATCTTTTTCTCTCATTTTCGCTCTCTCTCTCTTTCACTACTTCCCTCTTTTTTCGCTCTCTCTCTCTCTCTTTCGCTCTATCTCTATTTCTCTCTCTCTCACCCATATATTCAGGAAATTTTTCGTAGATTGAAGTTGCACACCATCTACTAAGTGTCAAGATTAATTTCTCTATTTTTTATATTCTTTTACGTTTAAATTCTAATGCGTTTCCATGTACAGTTTGAACTCATTTCTCTGAAGCTTATTTCCTTTTTAATTGCTGTTTGGCCAAATCTGGTTCCCTTCCCAATCAACCATCTTCGTAATTGATTTTGCTTTTTTGGGGCGTTTATTACTTACGTGCCAAATCCCAGCCCCCGCTTGGCACACTCTACAAATGTTCTATTTTTTTTTTTCAGTTTTATATAAATTTATTTAAAACTAAAAACTTATTAAAAATCCATTACGAATTTCTTTTTAGTGTTTCAAAGAAGCTTCTTTCTAACAAGAACTTATAAGGGCTTCCATTCCTTTCTTTTTTTTAACTAAAAGCTCTCCAAAAACCATAAGCAAACGGAAACCAAAAAGCAAAACCTATTCCGACACTGAAAAATTCAATTAAAACAAAATTACCCAGAAAAGGAAGTTGCAGTCCTTTTTCTTTTCACTACAACGTGTTTTCTTCTACATGCTGGCATTCAATATGTCTGGAATTATTTCATGCTCAAATTATACCGCCAAGGGACCATTCGCGATCAAAATTTAACGCCTCATTGAAAACACACACAAAAAGGTTTCATTTTATTCCCTGGTAAGCTGTTATAATTAATGATCGTTTTTAGAGGTGATTTTTTGTTAACTGAGTAAATACTGTAATTTCGAAGATGCTTTTAAAAAGCATGCCTATTTTATTCTCGGCTAGTTTTTACATTTTGTACGCTAAGCCTTGATTACATAGGAGAAGCTTTCATTAGATCCCATTATAAAAATATTTTTCTTTTACGTAGCTCAATTTCTTCTGTAAAATTTAGCTCTAAAATCTAGCCAATGCATCATTAGTCTACTGAATTGATACGCTTTTAGTATTTTCGCGAATTTCAAGATAATAATTTTTTTATATCTGAATTCCGCCATTTTCTTCTGGTTTTGTCAAAAGGCGTTATTTTGGTAAATTTGTTTTTCTTGTTCTGATAATAGTACTACCCATCTTTTACTTTAGTTGTATAGAGTAATTAGGTAATTCCTCATTTTCATTGTAATAATATCGTAGTTGTTGTCCTAGCTAGTTTGTATTATATTGGTATTATAGTAAAAGTAGTAGCTAACTATTTGTGTATCGTACTATTTTTTACTGTAGACATACCATTTAGATCTTATTATATTATAGTAGCAACTAACTTTTATAAACTTTGAGGTATCATTGTAGTAGTGCAAACCAATATTCATTAAAGTAATAGTATTAGCTATTTCATTAAGCAGTAGCCGCGACCAACCGGTATAGTGGTTAAGGTGTTAGCCTCTAGATCGGAAGGTTCCTGGTTCGAATCCGGGTCCGGGCATGGATGTTTGTAAACGTATGGTGTAGAGGCGGCTGGTGCACCTTAAATCTGTCGTGGCCGAAAGTCCTCACGTTGGGTTGGAGTGGAAGTTTGGAGAGTGGGGTGCCAGCCCAGGTGTTGCTTCGTCATCTGACCGTGGTTCAAAATTACGAGCTGTTGTCCTCGAATCTTTCCCTTAAGAGACTGATTCCGGACCGTCGTCAATAGCCCGTTGTGTTGCTCTAGTACGACGTTAACTAAAATTACCATTACCATTACCATTAAGCAGTAGCACTAGTTAAATTCTAATATAGTAGTAGAACTAGCTACATTCCATTACACAGTAGCATTTTATTAGAACCAGTTAATTTTCATTATACTGCAGTATGCCAGCTTTCTTTCATTATTCATCGGAATGATAGTTGGAGTACTAATTTCATAACACAGCAATATTACAGTAATAGTGATAGCCCTGAGAGCAGTAAGTACATAAAACTGTGACGTACGTCGTAGAACACACAGTCTTTGCAAAACAATTTTTCCTTAATTTTATTAAAATTTTGACCAATTTTTTTTATTAATCATATTACGATGTCCTGCAGTGCAAAGCGCGCTCCTTTCACGCCATTTTTATTTCTCTAGTTATGGAACAACCTCCCTACACATGGACATGATAATTCTGAGATTTCAACCTTCTGTTTGCATATCCAGAATGTTATAGGCTACATTGATTCGCTGTTAGAACAATATCGTGTATATTTTGAAAAACAGGAAGAAACTGGCATCATCATATGGCACTCGAATGTGCTGTTTAATATTGAGTATTTAATATACCAAAGAAATTCTTTTAATTCTGAGCAGAAGGAACAATTGGAAGTTCGTCCTGATTTCATTTCATTTGTAAAATTCTTTCCATGGGTTCCGCAGTCTGAAGAAGAAAAATAAAATATTTATATTTTGAATTCACTCATTTTACTACGTGGATTTACAGAAATCTTGAAGAACATAGGAAAAGGGAATGTTTTTACCAGCTAAAGGCTTTTCTAAAGCAAGCTATTAATGCATTTGGAATCAGATATCCTCAAATTAATTAAATTCCTTGTTTTCATTCTGTCTACCTGTGTCTGAAGCAATTTGTGAAACTCGGAGATGAACAATAAATAAAAATGTTAGAAAAGAACCAATGTTGTTGAGGGAGATGATGCATTCACTGGAACAACTGATATGTGTATGTTTATTTGTTCAAATGTTGTATGACTTGACCATATAACTGAAAGGAAATTATTGGAATTGTGTTGCAGAACACTGAATATAATTCTGCCCCCGGGGTTAATAGCTAACTTTCATCACACAATAGCATTATAGTAGGACGAATAAATTTTCATTACATAGTAGCACCAGTTAACTTTCATTACACAATAGTGTTATAGTAATACTAACTAATTTTCATTATATAGTATTACCAGTTAACTTTCCTTACACGATAACATTATAGTTGTACTAGTTAATTTTCATCTTATAGTATAATAATAGTAGCACACACGCGTGCTGGTATTCATTAAATTCTATTATAAAATACACAGTCCAGTCACATTAATGTGACCACCGTCAAAATCCAGAATAATCACCTTTGGCAGAGTTGACCGCTGCGAGACGTGCAGGAAGAGAGTCAATAAGGTTTCTGATGATGTGTGCACCCACAGTGAATGCCAGAAAAACATTCCTTAAACCATAATGCTCCCTCCTCTAGCCTGGATCCTTCCGCATTTTGTTGCAGACGTTTCATGCCGTATACGCCAACGTCCATCTGTCCGATGGAGCATTAAGCGTGATTCATCAAAAAAAAACACCTGTCTCCACTCTGTGGACGTCCATTTGTGGTACTTGCGTGCAAATTCCAGCCTTCGATGAACTGCAGTCAGCATAGGTGCATTAATCAGGCGTCTGCTGCGGAAGCACATGCGCAGCAACGTTCGCTGAACCGTTGTTGAGGATACACTCTTGGTAGCCCCTTGGTTCATCTGGGCTGTCAGTTACTCAACAGTTGCACGTCTATTCGCCCGAACGCATCTCCGTAGTCTTCGTTGGCATCTGTCATCTATAGCCCGTGGTGCACCACATGTGCCACGCCGCTGATTTTGGATAGTGCCATTTTGCCATGCACGGTATACTTTTACCACGGCGGCACGCGTACAGCTCACAAAATTAGTCGTCTCCGAAATGCTTTCACCCTTGGCCCGAAAACCAATAATCATGCCCTTTTGGACGTCGGATAAATCGCTACGTGTCTGCATTACGCCAACGATTGAAATGCTTTCCGATGCCCTAGGACATCCTTTATATACACTCCGCTGCAATGTGCTGCCACCTGCCTTTTGTGATTGGTTATTTCACGTGGACGACGAAATTAGGTGGTGGTCACATTAATGTGACTGGACTGTGTAATTTCCTTGTTAGGGTAGTATGAGGACCAATATACACAAGTTCATTTTTATCACACTACATTAGTACATTTAAACACCCCTTTCTCACAAATTCTCTTTATCTCAATGATTAGTACACTGTACACCAGATTCCAAGGTCCTGGGTTCAAATCCGAGAAAATAATTTTTTAATTTCAAATAATATGTTTCCTTATCCCACCCCAGATGGCACTGCCAGTTATTAGCTAGGTAACACAGCACCAACATGTCAACAAAATGATGTAATCTCACTCACCAAAAATGTAAACAAGCGTCAACTTTTTATCAGAAGTCACTCCCAACTCCTTATCAACAATCCCCCCAACCCATTATCAAACGGCGGCCATCTTGAATTAGGAGATATAGTGTCTTTCATACCAGTCTTGTTTGGGTTACACACAATTTCTTTAGTACATTTTAGCTCTAAAATACAATCAAAGCATTATCAAATCTATAGGATTCGAACAAGCAATTTTCATTACATAGCAATACCATCTTTCATTACTCAATAAGATTATAGTAATGCTAGCTAATTTTCATTATATTGTTGCAGTACTAGCTAGTTTACATTAGATCCTGTTATGTAAACATTATTCTAGCGGAACTCAATTTCTTCTGTAAAATGTAGCTTTAAAACCCAATCAATGTATCATTAGTCTACAGAATTGATGAGCTTTTATTATTTCACCGAATCTCAAGAGAAGAATTTTTCGATCTGAGTTTGCCATTTTCTTCAAGGCTTTGTCAAAAGGCGCTATCTCGGTAAACTTGTTTCTTTTTATGTTCGTTTTCTTCGTCGAAACTTTTTAGAGCCTCAGCTTCACTCTACAGAGGATTAAAAAGGGTTTTCCACCTCCAATGGTTAAGAACGCTTCTTATCAGGGGCATTTTTTCGACTTGCCCGGGGTAGAATGTTGCTTTTTTACCCAGACAGTTGGGATACTCCGCTTAATTTAAAGGCTGTATTTTGTAAGATTTTTTTTTTCCTGGGTTTCTTTCGGGGATGGAATAAATTTACGATGCATAGGTTTCGGAAGGACAACTCACATGATGTAGTGTTATCTGAGGCGCTAGATTCTACGAAAAGGTGCAATAAATAACGTCCCGAATGACATATTGGGGTCAGAACTTAGGGCTTCTTCGGGGTTTCCCTTTTTTTCTCCCCACAACATCGCTATTTATGGTGTTTTCTTTCTAATTTCCTTCAGGGATCAAAGGCTGAACATCCGCCAACTCGTCAATTCAGAAGTGTAATTATGTATTAGGACTGGGTTTCTTTTAATATACCTGAAACGTATAAGTTATGAAAGGTTTACATGTCTGGAAATATCTAATAAGTAATATTAGAAAAATTCTGATACACAACCTAATTAATTTAACACTCTTAGTGGTTGTATTGACGAGATATGTGATCGTACTGCACATGACGAGGTATGTATGAAGAAGTGTAAGGTCGTACATATTGGAAAATTCTGAAACACAACATAATTACTAAAAAACTCTTGGTGGTTGTTTTGACAAGATATGTGATCGCACTGCACTTGACAAGGTATGCATCGCATGCTTGACGAGATATGTATGACGAAGTGTAAGGTCGCACTGCCGCCAACTAGCCAATTTAGTAGTGGAATTATGTATTAGGACTGGGTATCTCCCTCTCTCTCTCTCTTTCTCTCTCTCTCTCTCTCTCTTTTAATATGCCTGAAACGCATAAGTTATGAAAGTTTTACATGTCTGGAAATATCTAATAAGTAATGTTGGAAAAATTCTGATACACAACCAAATTATTGTAACACTCTTGGTGGTTGTCTTGACGAGATATATGATTGTACTACACTTGACAAGGTATGCATCGCATGCTTGACGAGATATGTATGACGAAGTGTAAGATCGCACTGCCGCCAACTAGTCAATTTAGTAGTGGAATTATGTATTAGGACTGGGTATCTCTCTCTCTCTCTCTTTTAATATTCCTGAAACGCATAAGTTATGAAAGGTTTACATGTCTGGAAATATCTAATAAGTAATATTAGAAAATTTCTGATACACAACCTAATTAATTTAACACTCTTAGTGGTTGTATTGACGAGATATGTGATCGTACTGCACATGACGAGGTATGTATGAAGAAGTGTAAGGTCGTACATATTGGAAAATTCTGAAACACAACATAATTACTAAAAAACTCTTGGTGGTTGTTTTGACAAGATATGTGATCGCACTGCACTTGACAAGGTATGCATCGCATGCTTGACGAGATATGTATGACGAAGTGTAAGGTCGCACTGCCGCCAACTAGCCAATTTAGTAGTGGAATTATGTATTAGGACTGGGTATCTCCCTCTCTCTCTCTCTTTCTCTCTCTCTCTCTCTCTCTTTTAATATGCCTGAAACGCATAAGTTATGAAAGTTTTACATGTCTGGAAATATCTAATAAGTAATGTTGGAAAAATTCTGATACACAACCAAATTATTGTAACACTCTTGGTGGTTGTCTTGACGAGATATATGATTGTACTACACTTGACAAGGTATGCATCGCATGCTTGACGAGATATGTATGACGAAGTGTAAGATCGCACTGCCGCCAACTAGTCAATTTAGTAGTGGAATTATGTATTAGGACTGGGTATCTCTCTCTCTCTCTCTTTTAATATTCCTGAAACGCATAAGTTATGAAAGGTTTATATGTCTGGAAATATCTAATAAGTAATATTGGAAAAATTCTGATACACAACCTAATTAATTTAACACTCTTAGTGGTTGTTTTGGCAAGATATGTGATCGTACTCCACTTCACGAGGTATGCATCGCATGCTTGACGAGATATGTATGACGAAGTGTAAGGTCGCACTGCCGCCAACTAGTCGATTTAGTAGTGTAATTATGTATTAGGACTATGTTTCTTTTAATATGCCTGAAACGCATAAGTTATGAAAGGTTTACATGTCTAGAAATATCTAATAAGTAGGGCAACTTTTTTGTTGCAGTAAAAATGGGAAATGTTGCATTTGTCATTCTCTAAAGTTGCATTTATGGAAATAAAGTTGCATTTATTTTTGATACACTAAATTCTAAAATAAATTATTCGTAAAAAATGAAAAATATATTGACAATTTTAGTCGTGTACAACAGTATTATAATACATTCTTAAATACAGAAAAACGTTGAATGGTCTATCCTTGGCCAGAAATTTCTTTAACATTGAAAAACTGCTCCAGCCGTAGTCATATAATGTGCTGTATCGGATAGCAGAAGCGTAAAATCTTTTTGTTCAACATTCAGAGATTTTAAAACGTCATCTACAAGGCGAACAACATATTGATGATTGACACACACCTCGCAAACTCTGCAGTCGATTACTCAAGTTTCCTCTGGATTATCAAGAGTGCCAACCAATGTGTTAGAAGTTACTTCTCGCCATTTATTTCACTTTCATCTGTTAGGACGAACACCTTCTTTCCATGAACTTCTTGTTTGATCTGCAATACTTCGGCGTTCGCAAGATCAGACACACGTGATCGAAGGTTGGTTCAGAGGGCAAAAAATGAAATAGTAATTTCATATTAATTAATTTTAAGCTACATATAAAAAAGGTTGCAGGTGGTTGCATTTATGCAGGTGGTTGCATTTATGCAAAAAGTTGCATTTATGTTGCGGTTATAACTCACTTACAATACACCCCATGCAGGAGGAATTTTGGTTTTAGTACTTTACATGCAGCGTAGAATGTGTGAAAAAAAGTTGCATTTGTTGTAAAAAGTTGCCTTACTAATAAGTAATATTGGAAAATTTTTGATACACAACCTAATTACTTTAACACTCTTGTTGGTTTTCTTGACGAGATATGTGATCGTACTGCACTTGACGAGATATGCATCGCATGCTTGACGAAGTGTAAGGTCGAACTGCCGCCAACTCGTCAATTCAGTAGTGTAATTATGTATTAGGAATGGGTTTCTTTTAATAAACCGCCGACCAACCGGTATAGTGGTTAAGGTGTTAGCCTCTAGATCGGAAGGTTCCTGGTTCGAATCCGGGTTCGGGCATGGATGTTTGTAAGCGTATGGTGTAGAGGCGGCTGGTGCACCTTAAATCTGTCGTGGCCGAAAGTCCTCACGTTGGGTTGGCGTGGAAGTTTGGAGAGTGGGGTGCCAGCTCAGGTGCTGCTTCGTCATCTGACCGTGGTTTAAAATTACGAGGTGTTGTCCTCGGATCTTTCCCTTAAGGGACTGATCCCGAACCGTCGTCAATAGCCCGTTGTGTTGCTCTAGTACGACGTTAACTAAAAATTACCATTACCATTACGACGTTAACTAAAATTACCAATTACTTTTAATATACCTGAAACTTAAAAATTAAGACAGGGTTAGCTGTCTGGAAATATCTAATAAACAATATTGGAAATTCTAATACACAACATTATTACTTTAACCTTCTTGGTGGTTGTCTTGACGAGGTATGTAATTAACGTCACACTGGAGCAACACAACGGTCTATAGGCGATGGTTCGGGATCAATCTCAAATGACAAGGACAATGCCTCGTGATTATGAACCACGGTCGGGTGACAAGAACAACATGAGATATTTAGTAAATAGCATAACTAAGTATATCTTGATGACGAGATATCTCGTCATCAAGATCCCTCTATCTCGATCTATTTCGTCATGAAACGATCCAATTACAATTCCTCGTGATTATGAACCACGGTCGGATGACAAGAACAACATGACATATCTAGAAAATAGCAAAATTAAACAGATCTTGATAACGAGATATCTCGTGAAGAGCAAAATTGGTCTATGTCTTTGTGGACGAGATATTACGTCTAAACCACTTGGAGGGTTAATTGTGAATAAGTTTTTGATTAACCAAAGACTATTATCCTAATACCAAAGCTTCTAAAGATAAGCGACTAAATAGGAGAAAACTGATAAATCATTGTTTAAGTCTAACTTGAAACAGTTTAGACTTTTGCAGATATTCAGAATGTTAGAAATTGGCTTGCGAAATGGACGTTTACTTTAAAGCGAAGTTTTATTAATTTTCCCTAAATGTCTATATTATATATTTGACATAACTATTGTATGTCAGCCACGAACATAGTTTCAACCGAAAAAGTAATATATTTTTGATGAAATGAATCATGAATTTCATGTCAGCTAAATCTCTATTCATTTTGAAACATTTATTACATTGATTTATATCGGAAATACTATGTGTACAGGATTTTATTGGCGGATATAACAAGTATACTTATTTTCAAGAGATTCTTTAATTGTAGATAAATAGTCGCACGGGGTTTTAAATTCCATAGGATGAAATTAAATCATTCCTTTTTTTTAATGGCCAACCCCTGACCTCTTTGGTCTTCAGCACAACAAGATGTGAACTGGGGCTTTTTGTAAAGGATTACACACCCAGTATAAGTGAGCCTCTGCTCTTCTAACAGATAGATAACAATCATCCAAGTGCTTACAAACCGAGATTCGAACCCGGGATCTACAGGGTAGGAGACAAACGCTGTGACCAATATCACAGTATATCTATGCTGTAATAAATACACAGTATATCCATATATTAATATATACACAGTAATATTTATACTGTAATCTGTACAGTAGTAGATATACAGAATATAACAGTACAGTAATAGATATACAGATATATCGTCTTCCAGTTCTCGTCAGTTTTATTCTGATGACGGCATCTATCGTCGAATGCTTAATTTTCATGATGACGATGAGAAACACATTTTCATATTGCAATCTTTTGAAAAGATTGAAAGCGCTATCATAGTGCTAATAATTTTTATTTTTTGACACAAAATCTAATAGGTAGTCTTTAAACGGCAGAAAAAAAAATTAAGTTTTGTCAGTTAATAAGCTTCTGCTCTAACCCTGCAATCAATTCTGCGATGTCTTGTTTTCTAGAAATGAAATTTATTTCCCCTCTAGACATGCCCCAGCTTGTATTGCGATTGGGAAGCAAGCTGCGTCACTTCCGGATCCAGGAAGGAAATGACGTCTATATGGAGTGCGACATCCGGGCCAATCCGTGGGTGACTGAGATTGGCTGGACGTTTGAAGGACGGGAACTTCACACCAATGTCTCTGCCGGTCTTATCATCAGCAACCAATCCCTTGTCTTGCAGAGGGTACAGAGGACGAACAGAGGTCACTACACCTGCTCGGCCTCTAATACCGAAGGAATGGGACAAAGCAAAGCTCTCTATTTGTCCATACAATGTAAGTGTGAGATTTTTTGTGTGTGTTTTTCATTTGTAGTATCAGAATTACTCTAATTCGATATTTGAGTTCTCTTGTAAGTACTATCTTTCTAACACGACACCTGTTGAACCGAGTTTGCGTCTGTGTGTTGTCGTAGATATGGACAACATCTCAGTTTCCTTAGATGAAGATTTGTTTTTAAATGTGCCTTATTGGCACACTTAATGCCGAATTGTAAAAATAATGTATGACTCTTTTACTTGCATTACTAAGATCTATATTTTAGTTAACAACCTCTTTCAACTGCAAACATACTTCTTCATTGACAAACATAGAATATATATATATATATTTAATAACGTCACACTGGAGTTAAAAAAATAGGCTGTTAGTGACGGTCCGGGATCAAACCAGAAGGGAAAGATCCAAAGACAACACCACGTAATTTTAAATCACGACCAAATGACGACGACCATAGAAGAGATGTGAAAGTAGAAGTACGTCCCAGCAAGCAAATGAAAGGATGTTACTGTTATAGGAGATCGATTTTACGTTCCATTGACGTAACACATCGGGCTATTGGTGACTATTCGGGATCCATTACGAGGAAAATATCCGAGGACAACACCTCGTAATTTTGAACCACGGTCAGTTGATGAAGCCAACATCTGAGCTGGCATCTCTCCACACTAGGCTAACGTGAGTGCATTTGAAGTCAAGACAGACTTAACGTCCACCAACACAACTTAAATAACGGTGGTTGAATGGTGTTTCGAACTCGTAACACTTAGGTTACAAATTCTAGACCCTACCGACAGGCTACTTCTTTTAAAATTTAAACTTTCTTCAATAAAGTGAAAGTAAAATTATTCACAATGCTGGCCCTACAACTCTCATAACATTTAACCTACGGATGACGTTAGACTACGGCCGGTACAGCAGTTGTACCATGTTCGCGCCAAGAAAGAATTTAGACTGCGGCCGTTTCAGCAGTTGTATTTTGAAAGTTCAAAGAACTGCGCAAAGACAGAATTACGATGGTGTATAGCCGTAGTCAAAAGGTTAAACTTTCTTCCTTCGATTCAAAAAGGTTTTATTAGGCCGGTTGGAGGAACAACGCCTTAGCAAATAGAGCGTGGTAAGTTGGAAACTCGGTCCAACCAAAGACCTTCGTGTACGTGAGGATGGTGCCCGGCAAACCTGTTTGGGCCCCAAATGCCCTCACGTTGGTGTGGTTTAAGAGTTTTCACAGATTAGGGGTCCAGTTCTTGTGATGAAAAATAGAGCGTTGTGTTGCTCCAGTGCTACGTTGATTAACAACTACCTACCTCATCGGTTCAAAATAAAACAATTCTTATCTGGGCTACCCCTCTAATTACCATTTAAGCTTTCTTCATTAGTTCAGAATAAAAACATCTGATTCGGAGATGTGTGTGTGTGTGAAAACCACTTAATTTTTCACAGACACACGGCAGCGAAATTGTCTCCAACGCAAAAGGAAACTGTGGCAAGTAAACAAATATAATGAGCCCGTGTGGACCTTTTCTCTCTCATATTTAAACTTACGTCATTAAACATGAACTTCAAAGTAATTAACACTCGATTCTAGGTTAGAAATCACTCGATCTTACACACACACACAGCTGCTAGCAAAACCGTCTCCAACTCAAAAGAATCCATGACCTGGAGACAAGTCTAATAAGCCCATTTGAGCCTATCTTCTCTCATAATATTTAAGCTTTCGTCCTTCCGTTCAAAGTAAAACCACTCGATTCTAGGGTTGAAATCACTCGATCTTACACAGACCCACAGCTTCTAGCAAAACCGTCTCCAACTCAAAGGAATCCATGACCTGGAGACAAGTATAATGAGCCCATTTGAGCCTATCTTCTCTCATGATATTTAAACTTTCGTCCTTCCGTTCAAAGTAAAACCACTCGATTCTAGGGTTGAAATCACTCGATCTTACACAGACCCACAGCTTCTAGCAAAACCGTCTCCAACTCAAAGGAATCCATTACCTGGAGACAAGTATAAT
The DNA here is from genome assembly GCA_947359465.1 of Metellina segmentata. NCBI lineage: Eukaryota > Metazoa > Arthropoda > Arachnida > Araneae > Tetragnathidae > Metellina > Metellina segmentata. The sequence goes on from OX375883.1 coordinate 67,572,101, forward strand.
GAGCCCATTTGAGCCTATCTTCTCTCATGATATTTAAACTTTCGTCCTTCCGTTCAAAGTAAAACCACTCGATTCTAGGGTTCAAATCACTCGATCTTACACAGACCCACAGCTTCTAGCAAAACCGTCTCCAACTCAAAGGAATCCATGACCTGGAGACAAGTATAATGAGCCCCCTTGAGCCTATCTTCTCACAAAACATTTAAACTTTCGTCATTCTGTTCAACCCCCAACTACTCGATATTTCACATAAACACAGCTGCCAACCAAAGCGACTCCAACGCAAAGGAATACAAACAAATCCAATGAGTCTAGGTGGACATTTCCTCTCACACAAAAAAAATATTTAAACTCTTCATTCTGATCAAAATAAAACCATTCAATTCTAGGGATGAAAACTTCTCGATCTTTCACAGACTCACAGTAGCCATCGAAACTAACTCCAAAGGGATCCACATCCTGGAAAAAAATTCATTGAGACTAGATGGGCCTCTCCTCTTTCAAATATTTAAACTTTTCATTCTGACCAAAATAAAACCATTCGATTCAATGGTTCAATACCACTCGATCTTTCAGAGACCCACAGTAGCCATCGAAACCGATTCCAACGCAAAGGTATCCAAACAAATCCAATGCGTCTAGGTGGGCCTTTCCTCTCTCACAAAAAAAAATTTATCTCTTCATTCTGATCAAAATAAAACCATTCGATTCTATTGAGGAAAACTTTTCGATCTTTCACAGACCCACAACAGCCATCGAAACTGACTCCAAAGGGATCCAAATCCCTAAAAAAATTCAATGAGACTAGATAGGACTTTCCTCTAGGAAATATTTAAACTTTTCATTCAGATCAAAATAAAACTCGATTCTAGGGTTGAAAACCCCTCGATCTTTCACAGACCCACAACAGACATTGTAACTGACTCCAAAAGGATCCACATCCTTAAAAAAATCAATGAGACTAGATAGGACTTTCCTCTCAGAAATATTTAAATATTTTTCATTCAGATCAAAATAAAACTCGATTCTAGGGTTGAAAACACCTCGATCTTTCACAGACCCACAACAGCCATCGAAACTGACTCCAAAGGGATCCACATCCTTAAAAAAAATTCAATGAGACTAGATAGGACTTTCCTCTTGGAAATATTTAAACTTTTCATTCAGATCAAAATAAAACTCGATTCTAGGGTTGAAAACCCCTCGATCTTTCACAGACCCACAACAGACATTGTAACTGACTCCAAAAGGATCCACATCCTTAAAAAAAATCAATGAGACTAGATAGGACTTTCCTCTCAGAAATATTTAAATATTTTTCATTCAGATCAAAATAAAACTCGATTCTAGGGTTGAAAACCCCTCGATCTTTCACAGACCCACAACAGACATTGTAACTGACTCCAAAAGGATCCACATTCTTTAAAAAAATCAATGAGACTAGATAGGACTTTCCTCTCAGAAATATTTAAATATTTTTCATTCAGATCAAAATAAAACTCGATTCTAGGGTTGAAAACACCTCGATCTTTCACAGACCCACAACAGACATTGTAACTTACTCCAAAAGGATCCACATCCTTAAAAAAATACAATGAGTCTAGATAGGACTTTCCCTCTCAGAAGTATTTAAATATTTTTCATTCAGATCAAAATAAAACTCGATTCTAGGGTTGAAAACCCCTCGATCTTTCACAGACCCACAACAGACATTGTAACTGACTCCAAAAGGATCCACATCCTTAAAAAAAATCAATGAGACTAGATAGGACTTTCCTCTCAGAAATATTTAAATATTTTTCATTCAGATCAAAATAAAACTCGATTCTAGGGTTGAAAACACCTCGATCTTTCACAGACCCACAACAGACATTGTAACTTACTCCAAAAGGATCCACATCCTTAAAAAAATACAATGAGTCTAGATAGGACTTTCCCTCTCAGAAATATTTAAATATTTTTCATTCAGATCAAAATAAAACTCGATTCTAGGGTTGAAAACCCCTCGATCTTTCACAGACCCACAACAGACATTGTAACTGATTCCAAAAGGATCCACATCCTTAAAAAAAATCAATGAGACTAGATAGGACTTTCCTCTCAGAAATATTTAAATATTTTTCATTCAGATCAAAATAAAACTCGATTCTAGGGTTGAAAACACCTCGATCTTTCACAGACCCACAACAGACATTGTAACTTACTCCAAAAGGATCCACATCCTTAAAAAAATACAATGAGTCTAGATAGGACTTTCCCTCTCAGAAGTATTTAAATATTTTTCATTCAGATCAAAATAAAACTCGATTCTAGGGTTGAAAACCCCTCGATCTTTCACAGACCCACAACAGACATTGTAACTGACTCCAAAAGGATCCACATCCTTAAAAAAAATCAATGAGACTAGATAGGACTTTCCTCTCAGAAATATTTAAATATTTTTCATTCAGATCAAAATAAAACTCGATTCTAGGGTTGAAAACACCTCGATCTTTCACAGACCCACAACAGACATTGTAACTTACTCCAAAAGGATCCACATCCTTAAAAAAATACAATGAGTCTAGATAGGACTTTCCCTCTCAGAAATATTTAAATATTTTTCATTCAGATCAAAATAAAACTCGATTCTAGGGTTGAAAACCCCTCGATCTTTCACAGACCCACAACAGACATTGTAACTGATTCCAAAAGGATCCACATCCTTAAAAAAAATCAATGAGACTAGATAGGACTTTCCTCTCAGAAATATTTAAATATTTTTCATTCAGATCAAAATAAAACTCGATTCTAGGGTTGAAAACACCTCGATCTTTCACAGACCCACAACAGACATTGTAACTTACTCCAAAAGGATCCACATCCTTAAAAAAATACAATGAGTCTAGATAGGACTTTCCCTCTCAGAAATATTTAAATATTTTTCATTCAGATCAAAATAAAACTCGATTCTAGGGTTGAAAACCCCTCGATCTTTCACGGACCCACAACAGACATTGTAATCGACTCCAACGCAAAGGGGATCCACGACGAGGAAACAAATCTAATGAGCCTAGGTGGGCCTTTCCGCGTCATATGTAACCACCCTAGATCTTTTTCCTCCCCTTCAAACATTGACAAGAGGGGGAGAAGATGATAAATGAGTTAGTGATTAGGTGGTTCCTTACCCCCACTCATCAGTGTCAGTGGATGTTAATTTGGGCTGAAGGCCTGACACTTACACTGCTGGGAAAATATGAAAAGAAAGAGTTTGAATCGGCAGGAATGCATTATTTTGACTTTGGATAGGGCGGGTTCGTCAGACAGCGGAATTGACTGTTTTTAATTTTGAGGAAAATAAAATAAAATAAACTTTGAGCTCTTTGTAAAATGTCAATGCTGTTTCTATAATAATATATAAAAATACAAAGGGTCTACTTTTTAATAATTTTAATAAATTCATTTATTTTTTAATTTGCTTACAGAATCTATTGCAGAGCTCATTTCCACTATGAATATGGTGGATGAAGTTGCTCTATCTTTCACGTCTTACTAAGCCGACCCACCAGTATAGTGGTTAAGGTGTTATCCTCTAAATCGGAAGGTTCCTGGTTCGAATCCGGGTCCGGTCATGGATGTTTGTAAGCGTGTGGCGTAGAGGCGGCTGGTGCACCTCAAATCTGTCGTGGCCGAAAGTCCTCACGTTGGGTTGGTGTGAAAGTTTGGAGAGTGGGGTGCCAGCTCAAGGGTTGCTTCGTCATCTGACCGTGATTCAAAATTACGAGGTGTTATCCTCGGATCTTTCCCTTGCTGTCTTCGGATCTTTTCCTAGGTGGATTGATCCTGGAACGTCGTCAATAACACGTTATGTTGCTCTAGTACGACATTAACTAAAATTACCATTACCACGCGTCTTACTAAAATAAATATTAATACACTTTGTTTAATCGGACCCCAAGATAATATGAAACTGAATAATAGCGATTTTGGGCCGACCAACCGGTATAGTGGTTAAGGTGTTAGCCTCTAGATCGGAAGGTTCCTGGTTCGAATCCGGGTCCGGGCACGGATGTTTGTAAACGTATGGTGTAGAGGCGGCTGGTGCACCTTAAATCTGTCGTGGCCGAAAGTCCTCACGTTGGGTTGGCGTGGAAGTTTGGAGTGTGGGGTGCCAGCTCAGGTGTTGCTTCGTCATCTGACCGTGGTTCAAAATTACGAGGTGTTGTCCTCGGGTCTTTCCCTTAAGACTGATTCCGGACCGTCGTCAATAGCCCGTTGTGTTGCTCTAGTACCACGTTAACTAAAATTACCAATAGCGATTTTGGACGGAATTTATACGTGATTTTCTTCGGAAACGAGAGAGAGAGATCCTGAACTGGTCGACTATTGTTCGTTTTGTGTTGTTCCAGTGCAGCGTAAATTCAACTTGCTCGAACGAAATTTATGAGCAGAAACCATAAATAATTATGTATCTTTGCATACTTTCTTTTAACCATATTAGGAGGCCACACGTATATATTCGTTCTGCAACCTACAGTCACACCCCAGAGAACTTCATCATCTTATTGAAGTTCAAAATTAAGCAGCGCTGTCCTCGAATCTTTCCCTTAGGGTTTAATCCCTGACCGTCACCAGTAGCCTGTTGTGTTTCTTCAGCGTGACGTTATTTGAAGTGGAAACAGTTCAGCTGGAACCACACTCTTCTAACTCCCAGACCACTCCACAAAAAGACAATCCGAGCCACGACGGATATTACGTTCACCAGCCCCTTTTGTACGCGTCGGTTTTTGGATGTATTCGAACTCGCGTGCCTCTTGTTACTAATCAGATGTTCTACAGTGGCCAAAAACGTTTATGCGAAATGTAATAGAAACGCAGTAGACATATTTTGAATACAAGCGGACATAGAAGAAAGCTGATTTCAAAAATGATTTTTAATCAAATACCATGAAAGTTGTACGTTTTTTGCGTATTTCTAATTGATGTTGACCCTTATCGATCTCAATAGAATCTTTCCTTTAATTGTTTCAACCAAAAATTGGCTTACCAGCCGATCTGGTAACAAACAGGCATAGTGGTTAAGGTGTTAGCCTCTAGATCGGAAGGTTCCGGGTTTGAATCTGGGTCTGTTGTGTTGGATGTTTGTAAGCGTATGGTGTAGAGGCGGCTGGTGCACCTTAAATCTGTCGTGGCCGAAAGTCCTCACGTTGGGTTGGTGTGGAAGTTTGGACACTGGGGTGCCAACTCAGGTATTACTTCGTCATCTGACCGTGGTTCAAAATTACGAGGTGATGTCCTCGGATCTTTCCCTTAAGGAATTGATCCCGCACCGTTGTCCCATCCGGTGTAGTGGTTAAGGTGTTAGCCTCTAGATCGGAAGGTTCCTGGTTCGAATCCGGGTCCGGGCATGGATATTTGTAAGCGAACGGTGTAGAGGCGGCTGGAGCACCTTAAATCTGTCGTGGCCGAAAGTCCTCACGTTGGGTTGGTGTGGAAGTTTGGACAGTGGGGTGCCAACTCAGGTATTACTTCGTCATCTGACCGTGGTTCAAAATTACGAGGTGATGTCCTCGGATCTTTCCCTTAAGGAATTGATCCCGCACCGTTGTCCCATCCGGTGTAGTGGTTAAAGTGTTAGCCTCTAGATCGGAAGGTTCCTGGTTCGAATCCGGGTCCGGGCATGGATGTTTGTAAGCGTACGGTGTAGAGGCGTCTGGTGCACCTTAAATCTGTCGTGGCCGAAAGTCCTCACGTTGGGTTGCTGTGGATGGTAATTATAGTTGTTAGGTAATGGTAATTTTTGGTAATTTTTAGTTAACGTCGTACTAGAGCAACACAACGGGCTATTGACGACGGTCCGGAATCAGTCCCTTAAGGGAAAGATCCGAGGACAACACCTCGTAATTTTGAACCATGGTCAGATGACGAAGCAACACATGAGCTGGCACCCCACTCTCCAAACTTCCACGCCAACCCAACGTGAATAGTACGACGTTAACTAAAATTACCATTACCATTACCACCCGCACCGTCGTCAATTGCCCGTTGTGTTTCCCTAGTACGACGTTAATTAAAAATTACCAATTACAAACCCGTCTGGTAGTTAAGGTGTATGCGTCTAGATCGGAGAGTTTCTGCTTTCGAATCCAGGTTCGGGTATGGATGTTTGTAAGCGTATGTTGTAGATGCGGCTGGTGCACCTTAAATCTGTCGTGGCCGAAAGTCCTCACGTTGGGTTGCTGTGGAAGTTTGGAGAGTGGGTTGCCAGCGCAGGTCTTGCCTCGTTATCTGATCGTGGTTCAAAATTACGTTGTGTCCTAGGATCTTTCCATTAGGGTATTCATCCTGGAACGTCGTCAGTTGCCCGTTGTGTTGCTCTAAGACGACGTTAATTATAAATTACAACCTAAATTATCAAAAAAAATATTGGAATTTATTTGGCATTGTAAGTGAAAAGCAGTGGCAGAATTCAGTAAAAACAAACAAACCAGATAGTCTGTGAATGTTTTACTTCGACTGTCTAAATGGCTCATGCAGGAAACACTACCTAAAAATGTTTGTTGTCATGTTGATAAAATTAAATTTTTAGGTAAATAACGTCGCACTACAGCAACACAAAGGGCAATTTGCAACGATCCATCATCAATCCCCAAAGTAATGGTAATGGTAATTTTAGTTAACGTCGTACTACAGCTACACAACGGGCTTTTGACGACGGTCCGGGTAATTGAAGGTAATTTTTTAGTTAACGTCGTACTAGAGCAACACAACGGGCTATTGACGACGGTCCGGAATCAATCCCTGAAGGGAAAGAACCGAGGACAACACCTCATAATTTTTAACCACGGTCAGATGACGAAACAACACCTGAGCTGGCACCCCACTCTCCAAACTTCCACGCCAACCCAACGTGAGGACTTTCGACCACGACAGATTTTTGGTGCACCAGCCGCCTCTACACCATACGCTTACAAACATCCATGCCCGGACCCGGATTCGAACCAGGAACCTTCGGATCTAGAGGCTAACACCTTAACCACTATACCGGTTGGTCGGCGACGACGACGACGGTCCGGGATTAGTCTGTTAAGAGAAAGATCCGAGGTCAACACCTCCTAATTTTGAACCACGGTCAGATGACGAAGCAACACCTGAGCTTGCACCCCATCTCCAAACTTCCACACCAACCCAGCGTGAGGACTTTCCTCCACGACAGATTTAAGGTGCACCAGCCGGCTTTATACCATACGCTTACAAACATCCATGCTCTGATCTTGATTCGAACTAGGAACTTTCCTATCTAAAGGCTAACACCTTAAACACAAAACCGGTGTGTCGGCGCAATCCCCAAGGGAAGGATCCAAGGCCAACGCCTCGTTGTTTTAACTCAGAATAGTCAGATGACGAAAACATCACCTGGCATGGCAACCCACACTGCAAACATCCACACCACTCTGAAATGTGGACATTTGAGGCCAAGACAAATTTAACGTGCACCAGCCTCCACCATGGTCTTTGGCTGGAGCTATTTTCGAACTCGGAACTTTCCGATGTCTAATCCGTTGTTCTTCCAACTCGGTTAGCCGACCAATCGGTATAGCGGTTAAGCTGTTAGCCTCTAGATCGGAAGGTTCCTGGTTCGAATCCGGGTCCGGGAATAGATGTTTGTAAGCGTATGGTATAAAGACGGCTGGCGCGCCTAAAATCTGTCGTGGTAATAGTAATAGGTAATTTTTAGTTAACGTCGTACTAGAGCAACACAACGGGCTATTGACGACGGTCCGGAATCAGTCCCTTAAGGGAAAGAATCGAGCACAACACCTCGTAATTTTGAACCACGGTCAGATGACGAAGCAACACCTGAGCTGGCACCCCACTCTCCAAACTTCCACGCCAACCCAACGTGATAAATCTGTCGTGGAGGAAAGTCCTCACGTTGGGTTGCTGTGGAAGTTTGGAGAGTGGGGTGCCAGCTCAGATGTTGCTTCGTCATCTGACCGTGGTTCAAAATTGCTAGGTGTTGTCCTCGGTTCTTTCCCTTAAGGGACTGATCCCAGACCGTCGTCAGTAGCCCGTGTGTTGCTCTAGTTCAACGTTAACAAAAAATTACCTATTACCAACTCGGCTACCACAGTCCCGGCCGACCAACCGGTATAGTGGTTAAGGTGTTAGCCTCTAGATCGGAAGGTTCCTGGTTCGAATCCGGGTCCGGGCATGGATGTTTGTAAACGTATGGTGTAGAGGCGGCTGGTGCACCTTAAATCTGTCGTGGCCGAAAGTCCTCACATTGGGTTGGCGTGGAAGTTTGGAGAGTGGGGTGCCAGCTCAGGTGTTGCTTCGTCATCTGACCGTGGTTCAAAATTACGAGGTTTTGTCCTCGGATCTTTCCCTTAAGGGAATGATTCCGGACCGTCGTCAATAGCCCGTTGTGTTGCTCTAGTACGACGTTAACTAAAAAATTACCAATTATTTTACCACAGTCCCGTTTTAATTAATCGGCGTTGACCAATCAATATCGTAGATCAATTCGGTAAGGGTAAGGGTAATTTTGGTTAACGTCGTACTAGAGCAACACAACGGGCTATTGACGACGGTCCGGGATCAGTCCCTTAAGGGAAAGAACCGAGGACAACACCTCGTAATTTTGAACCACGGTCAGATGACGAAGCAACACCTGAGCTAGATCAATTCGGAATTCATTATTGGTACTTCATTGGCGAAATCCTAAATCGTATTCTGAAAACAAGCCATATGATGTAACGTTCGTACATGAACACGTATAGCCGCAGCAACACACGGACTATCGTCAGTAGCCCATTGTGTTGCTCCAGTGCGACGTTAATTAAAAGACCTACCTACCTAGCAGCACAAACACTAGCTGCATCTGTGATTGACAAAAAATGCCTCATACTACACGGCTCAGAAACCTGTAAACGTCAGATGGTTAATTTAATGCACAACTCAAACACTGAACTCTAATACCGAATAATATAGCAAAAACTACAAGCGGCCATTGATTTCAAAAAATAATCCGCGAGCAGAAACCACAAAAGTGATTTACTTTTTGCATAATTCCTTTTGATATAATGCATAACTCAAACATGAAACTCTAACAGCAATTTATGTTTAGGTTACCAATTTTACTCAGCTCTTTCACAAAACACTCTTCGGAACTTGTACACTGTGCTACATCCATGTCGTGAAGCTCTTCCAGACAGCTTAAATATCCATTCCCCTCAGGAATTTTAATGAAGGAGCAGTTTGTTTTAGAGCTAAAAGTCCAAGACTTGTCCCATAACTTGAGCGAAACACTAAGTAAACACTTGTAGCCATAACGGAGAGACGCGTTTCAGACGGAGGATTAGTGTCATGCCTGGCTCAATTTCCAAATTAAAATATACCGTTGTTAGGCTTGGTAGGGTTTGTAAATGTTATAAAAACGCAGGAAAAGTTATACTTGATGTTGCCGTGTTGCATTTCTTTCAAACCCGGACATATTTAAGTAAGCTTAGCGTATTTGTTTTATACAAAGCTGAACACTTTTTAACAGTTATGTGATCAATAACACTCCAGACACTGAATGAATGATAGATTTTTATCGTCAAGATCGCAGGCGGAGGTAGTGTTACTGCAAAATCAGTTTCTTCAACCTATCACGAACGTCACTTAGTTGGTATTACGAGTACTGTTTTCAGCAGTTCGTCTAAAAAAATTCCAAAGAACGGGTTCCTAATTGATAAATGACAGGTTCACAATTAGATTATACACGAAACTTCACCAGAATGGGGATAAGCTACATATGTAGCTTATCACCATTCAGCTACATAAATAGGTATAAAATTAATGTGTTGATTGAAGGGGGTGTAAAGGTGTCTTAATGAAACCCGGAGGGAAAGATACGACGAAAACACCTCGTAATTTTGAATCACTGTCAAATGACGAGGCTACATTTGTGCTGGCACCACCCATTCTCCCAACTCCTAAGCCCCACCAACGTGAGAACATTTGAGGTCACGACAGATTTAAGGTGCACCAACCGATATGGGATCGTACGAGTGGTATTGGTAATGGTAATTTTTAATTAACTTCATACTAGAGCAACAAAACGGGCTATTGACGACCGTCCGGGATCAATCCACTTACTTAATTGTAATGGTAATTATTAGTTAACGTAGTACTAGAGCAACACAACGGGAAAGTGACGACGGTCCGGGATCAATCCACTTACTTAATTGTAATGGTAATTATTAGTTAACGTCGTACTAGAGCAACACAACGGGAAAGTGACGACGGTCCGGGATCAATCCACTTACTTAATTGTAATGGTAATTATTAGTTAACGTAGTACTAGAGCAACACAACGGGAAAGTGACGACGGTCCGGGATCAATCCACTTACTTAATTGTAATGGTAATTATTAGTTAACATCGTACTAGAGCAACACAACGGGAAAGTGACGACGGTCCGGGATCAATCCACTTACTTAATTGTAATGGTAATTATTAGTTAACGTCGTACTAGAGCAACACAACGGGAAAGTGACGACGGTCCGGGATCAATCCACTTACTTAATTGTAATGGTAATTATTAGTTAACGTAGTACTAGAGCAACACAACGGGAAAGTGACGACGGTCCGGGATCAATCAACTTACTTAATTGTAATGGTAATTATTAGTTAACGTAGTACTAGAGCAACACAACGGGAAAGTGACGACGGTCCGGGATCAATCCACTTACTTAATTGCAATGTTAATTATTAGTTAACGTAGTACTAGAGCAACACAACGGGAAAGTGACGACGGTCCGGGATCAATCAACTTACTTAATTGTAATGGTAATTATTAGTTAACGTAGTACTAGAGCAACACAACGGGAAAGTGACGACGGTCCGGGATCAATCCACTTACTTAATTGTAATGGTAATTATTAGTTAACGTCGTACTAGAGCAACACAACGGGAAAGTGACGACGGTCCGGGATCAATCCACTTACTTAATTGTAATGGTAATTATTAGTTAACGTCGTATAGAGCAACACAACGGGAAAGTGACGACGGTCCGGGATCAATCCACTTACTTAATTGTAATGGTAATTATTAGTTAACGTAGTACTAGAGCAACACAACGGGAAAGTGACGACGGTCCGGGATCAATCCACTTACTTAATTGTAATGGTAATTATTAGTTAACGTAGTACTAGAGCAACACAACGGGAAAGTGACGACGGTCCGGGATCAATCCACTTACTTAATTGTAATGGTAATTATTAGTTAACGTCGTACTAGAGCAACACAACGGGAAAGTGACGACGGTCCGGGATCAATCCACTTACTTAATTGTAATGGTAATTATTAGTTAACGTAGTACTAGAGCAACACAACGGGAAAGTGACGACGGTCCGGGATCAATCCACTTACTTAATTGTAATGGTAATTATTAGTTAACGTCGTACTAGAGCAACACAACGGGAAAGTGACTACGGTCCGGGATCAATCCACTTACTTAATTGTAATGGTAATTATTAGTTAACGTCGTACTAGAGCAACACAACGGGAAAGTGACGACGGTCCGGGATCAATCCACTTACTTAATTGTAATGGTAATTATTAGTTAACGTCGTACTAGAGCAACACAACGGGAAAGTGACGACGGTCCGGGATCAATCCACTTACTTAATTGTAATGGTAATTATTAGTTAACGTCGTACTAGAGCAACACAACGGGAAAGTGACGACGGTCCGGGATCAATCCACTTACTTAATTGTAATGGTAATTATTAGTTAACGTCGTACTAGAGCAACACAACGGGAAAGTGACGACGGTCCGGGATCAATCCACTTACTTAATTGTAATGGTAATTATTAGTTAACGTCGTACTAGAGCAACACAACGGGAAAGTGACGACGGTCCGGGATCAATCCACTTACTTAATTGTAATGGTAATTATTAGTTAACGTAGTACTAGAGCAACACAACGGGAAAGTGACGACGGTCCGGGATCAATCCACTTACTTAATTGTAATGGTAATTATTAGTTAACGTCGTACTAGAGCAACACAACGGGAAAGTGACGACGGTCCGGGATCAATCCACTTACTTAATTGTAATGGTAATTATTAGTTAACGTCGTACTAGAGGAACACAACGGGAAAGTGACGACGGTCCGGGATCAATCCACTTACTTAATTGTAATGGTAATTATTAGTTAACGTCGTACTAGAGCAACACAACGGGAAAGTGACGACGGTCCGGGATCAATCCACTTACTTAATTGTAATGGTAATTATTAGTTAACGTCGTACTAGAGCAACACAATGGGAAAGTGACGACGGTCCGGGATCAATCCACTTACTTAATTGTAATGGTAATTATTAGTTAACGTAGTACTAGAGCAACACAACGGGAAAGTGACGACGGTCCGGGATCAATCCACTTACTTAATTGTAATGGTAATTATTAGTTAACGTCGTACTAGAGCAACACAACGGGAAAGTGACGACGGTCCGGGATCAATCCACTTACTTAATTGTAATGGTAATTATTAGTTAACGTAGTACTAGAGCAACACAACGGGAAAGTGACGACGGTCCGGGATCAATCCACTTACTTAATTGTAATGGTAATTATTAGTTAACGTCGTACTAGAGCAACACAACGGGAAAGTGACGACGGTCCGGGATCAATCCACTTACTTAATTGTAATGGTAATTATTAGTTAACGTCGTACTAGAGCAACACAACGGGAAAGTGACGACGGTCCGGGATCAATCCACTTACTTAATTGTAATGGTAATTATTAGTTAACGTAGTACTAGAGCAACACAACGGGAAAGTGACGACGGTCCGGGATCAATCCACTTACTTAATTGTAATGGTAATTATTAGTTAACGTCGTACTAGAGCAACACAACGGGAAAGTGACGACGGTCCGGGATCAATCCACTTACTTAATTGTAATGGTAATTATTAGTTAACGTAGTACTAGAGCAACACAACGGGAAAGTGACGACGGTCCGGGATCAATCCACTTACTTAATTGTAATGGTAATTATTAGTTAACGTCGTACTAGAGCAACACAACGGGAAAGTGACGACGGTCCGGGATCAATCCACTTACTTAATTGTAATGGTAATTATTAGTTAACGTCGTACTAGAGCAACACAACGGGAAAGTGACGACGGTCCGGGATCAATCCACTTACTTAATTGTAATGGTAATTATTAGTTAACGTAGTACTAGAGCAACACAACGGGAAAGTGACGACGGTCCGGGATCAATCCACTTACTTAATTGTAATGGTAATTATTAGTTAACGTCGTACTAGAGCAACACAACGGGAAAGTGACGACGGTCCGGGATCAATCCACTTACTTAATTGTAATGGTAATTATTAGTTAACGTCGTACTAGAGCAACACAACGGGTAAGTGACGACGGTCCGGGATCAATCCACTTACTTAATTGTAATGGTAATTATTAGTTAACGTCGTACTAGAGCAACACAACGGGAAAGTGACGACGGTCCGGGATCAATCCACTTACTTAATTGTAATGGTAATTATTAGTTAACGTCGTACTAGAGCAACACAACGGGAAAGTGACGACGGTCCGGGATCAATCCACTTACTTAATTGTAATGGTAATTATTAGTTAACGTCGTACTAGAGCAACACAACGGGAAAGTGACGACGGTCCGGGATCAATCCACTTACTTAATTGTAATGGTAATTATTAGTTAACGTCGTACTAGAGCAATACAACGGGAAAGTGACGACGGTCCGGGATCAATCCACTTACTTAATTGTAATGGTAATTATTAGTTAAAGTAGTACTAGAGCAACACAACGGGAAAGTGACGACGGTCCGGGATCAATCCACTTACTTAATTGTAATGGTAATTATTAGTTAACGTAGTACTAGAGCAACACAACGGGAAAGTGACGACGGTCCGGGATCAATCCACTTACTTAATTGTAATGGTAATTATTAGTTAACGTAGTACTAGAGCAACACAACGGGAAAGTGACGACGGTCCGGGATCAATCCACTTACTTAATTGTAATGGTAATTATTAGTTAACGTCGTGCTAGAGCAACACAACGGGAAAGTGACGACGGTCCGGGATCAATCCACTTACTTAATTGTAATGGTAATTGTTAGTTAACGTCGTACTAGAGCAGCACAACGGGCTATTGACAACGGTCCGGGATCAATCCCTTAAGGGAAAGAACCCAGGACAACACCTCGTAATTTTGAACCACGGTCAGATGACGAAGCAACACCTGAGCTGGCACCCCTCTCTCCAAACTTCCACACTAACCCAACGTGAGGACTTTCAGCCACGACAGATTAAAGGTGCACCAGCTGCCTCGACACCATACACTTAGAAACATGCATGCCCGGACCCGGATTCGAACCAAGAACCTCTCGATCTAGTGTCTAACACCTTAACCACCAGACCGGTTGGTAGGCGTAACCGGTTTAACCAAATTCTGAACGTGACGTCATTTGGTTTGTTTTCCGAAAACGATTCCAGGACTTCTCCAATAAAAATTCCAAGAATGAATTTCGAATCGATGTATGTCATCTGATTGGTCAACGAACGTCAATTAGATTAAACAGTGTACAAAAATTAAATTAATTTCATTGGTAGTGGTAATTTTTTGTTAACAACATACTAGAGCAACACAGCGGGCTATTGACGACGGTCCGGGATCCTTAGGACGGTCCTTAAGGGAGAGATCCGAGGACAACACCTCGTAATTTTGAACCACGGTCAGATGAAGAAGCAACACCTGAGCTGGCACCCCTCTCTCCAAATGTCCACACTAAACCAACGTGAGGACTTTCGGACACGTCAGATTTAAGGTGCACCAGCCTGTAAGCGTATGGTGTAGATGCGGCTGGTGCACCTTAAATCTGTCGTTGCCGAAATCCTCACGTTGGCTTTGAGTGGAAGTTTGGAGAGTCGGGTACCAACTCAAGTGTTGCTTCGTCATCTAAACGTGGTTCAAAATTACGAGGTGATGTCCTCGGATATCTCCCGTTTGGGATTGATCCCGGTCCGTCGTCAATAGCCCATTGTGTTGCTCTAGTACGACGTTAATTACCAATTTCTTAAGTATTACTTAACATTCCTCCTGAAGTGTATACCCCGTTGTGTTGCTCTAGTACGACGTTAACTAAAATTACCAATTACCTCGCGAAGTGTAAATGTAACAGCATTTTGGTAACAAGATGTAAAATTTCCGCTTTCCACCTACTTTGTTTACATTGAAAATCCTCTTATACAGTGGCGTAATACTGTGGCCCTGGATTTGAACAACTTAAGCCGTAGGTCTCAGTTTAACTCATCCGAGCGGAATGCCCGTGTAGAGTGCGAAAAGATTTATGTATATTTGTAGTCTGGGGGAGATGTATCCTAAATATTTTGTGGCATGCTCAATTCCTCCCTTCATGTATTTTTCTCTCTTACATTTGTAAAATTTTCTTTACAGGTTTGTGGATCTTTCCCTAAGGGAGGGGGTTGGGATCGATCACGAATTATTCTCCAGTAGTGTTGTTCTAGTGCGACGTAAATTAAACAACCTGTTTTGAATGTGTGTGTCCATTTGTTTATTATTATTTCGATAAAGCAAAACATTCTCCAGTCTCGGATCTTTCCGTTAAGAGATTGATCCCGGACCGTCGTCAATAGCCCGTTGTGTTACTCTAGTACGACGCTAATTACAAAATTACCAGACCATCGTACACAAAAAGTCTGGTGCACGTTAGATCTGCCGTGGCTCCAAATTCCCTCCCGTTGACGAGGTGTGGAATTTTGAAGAGTGGGGTGCCATTTTAGTTGTTGATCTATTATCCGACAGTGGTTCAAAATTACGAGCTGCTGTCCTTTTCTGTTTCCTTTGGTGACTGTCCCCGTAACGTTGTTAATAGCCCCTTGTATTGCTCTAGTGTAACATAATTAATTACCTTTGTCATGTTCGAGACCAAAGTAAACTAAAGAAAATCAATTTGCCAAATGTAGGCACATATTTCGAAAAATGTGTACTGTCATTCAAAGCGCCACCGAAACAGGTTGCGTTTACACTTCTAGAAAAATGCAAAAATTTACAAAAGAATTATTTATCATCTTCGGACAAATTAGTGTCGGTATTTCACTGTCCCATTCAACTACGACTTAATACCTGCATTCAACTGCCACAACAAAGCACGCATTGTAATATTCGTACTTGCGTGGATGCCATCCAAATCTTTCTTATAAAAGTGTCATTCTTAAAGTATTCGAGTTACAGGAGCAACATTGAGACCATTAGGTAATTTATGCCATAATATCCTTAATGTCATTTTTCTCCGTCTCCACAACATCAACGCGGTTTTTCAGGTCAAGAAGTCTTGTGGATAGGGGGAAGATTAAAATAATGTCTATTTAATATAGTATCTCATGTAAACGGTCTAATCATCACAAATGCGTATACTGTTGTGCAAAACTTAAGGAACACTATTTTTAAAAGTTTCAGCCTCAAAATTCAGAGAAGCAGCCTCAAAATTCAAAGAAGTAGCCTCTAGTGATTAGCATAAGAGATATTCTGTAGACAAGCATACTCAAAATTTGAAATGATGGCGTCAGAGAAGCATTTGCTACTGCACCAATTAATATATACGCATTGCATCTGTATTCAAATGTAATGTATCCGTGTTCGAAGTGATTCTAAACTAGAAATTATCATCTTCTCTCTTTATTTATGTTTTCAGTTATCTTTCTGAGTCACGGTTTTTCCAGTGCAATATCACGTCTTCAGTTTAAAGACTGACTTTCACTGATGCTTTTGTTATCGTTTTGTTTTTTTATTCAACGGTAAAGTAACTTGACGTAATTTTGGTATCATTTTCCTATACCCAGATCTTTTCACTGCAGAGTAGCTGTGTTGAAAATCTTACTAGTCCCTTATGTTTTGCACAACAATACATTTCAGTGCTACTGCCTAATAAAATATATGGTGGTCACAACGTTACGCCAAAACGAAAGCCGCCATAACTTTTACGATCAAAACAAGGCGAAATTACCGTTTAAAATTAGGAATAACGAAACTTTGCTTTTGGAATAAAGAATTACTCAAGTAAGTCTGCACTCGAATCCATCCAAAGTATCCGAAAACAATAATGATAGTACAACCGTTGAAATGACAATCTAAGAAATATGAATTTAAGGCAATGCATTTTTTTCTGAATCAGAACAATCGCCAAGGATTTTTATTCCAAGCCCAGTGCAGATATTCCTTTAACAAAATATGTTTACAACCTCCTACATGACAAAATGAATTTATCCTTTTAATATCTTGTATTGATTTTAACTCGTGTCCCATGTTATGTCACCAAAAACAAACCTTTAAGTAATTTTAGTTATCTATAATTAACGTCGTACTACAACAACACAATATATATATAGGCGATTGACGACTCAATCCCCTGAGGCAGGAGTTCCCAACCTTTTAGTAACTGCGTACCACTTGAAATTTTTAGAAATTTTTGGCGTAACACCAGTTTTATATATTTTTTGAAACTTATATCTAATGTCATAAAAGTTCCCAATGGCTTGTTTTATTTTAATTTAAATACTAAGAAAGCTTCATATTTTATAATTAATGCAGATGTATTTCGTATTAATGATGTTTTAATAAAGGAAAAAAAAGGAAAGGATTATTGAAAATTATACATTTGTGTTTTACTCACAGGTCTAAAAACAAATAATTATCTCGTGCGTATTTCTGATACATAAAGATAAAGGAATTAATTCTTCGTAAAACGATTTGACAGGGAGAGATATCAACTTAATTTCGCCGAGATAGCCATTGAATAGAAATAGATAATCAGCAAAAAAGTTTCTCTTTAAATAATGTGCTACTGTTAGCGTCATTTATTACAATGTAATAAAAACGTTAATCACAAAATTGATTTCATATAATCCCATTTTTCCTATAACGTTGTTATACATACTAAAAAATCGAACAAACATCGTAGGATATTTGGGTCGTTCGTATCGTCCTTGCGTACCACCTGAAAGGTTGCGCGTACCACCGGTTGGGAATCCCTGCCCTATAGGAAAGATCCGAGGACAACACCAAAAATTTTTGAACCACGGTCAGATGACGAGGCAAAACATGAGCTGTCAAACCACTCTCCAAACTTCCACACCCCGCCAACGCAAGGACATTTGAAGACACGACGGATTTAGCGTGCATCAGTCCCCTTTGTACACGACGATGTTTGGTTGGATTCGAACTTGCTTGGACTCCGGTTACTAATCCATTACTCTTCTAACCGAGCCACCGCGGCCCCTCATTGGTAATAACTTAGTAATAGTTGGTAATTTTTAATTATCGTCGAACTAAAGCAACACAACGGGCTGTTCACAACGGTCCGGGATAAATCCCTTAAGGTAAAGACCGCGAACAACACCTCGTAATTTTGAACCAGGATCAGATGACGAAGCAACACCTGAGCTGGCACCCCACTCTGCAAATTTCCACACCAACCCAATGTTAGGAATATCAGCCACGACAGATTAAAGATGCACCAGCCACCTCTACACCATGCGCTTACACATCCATGCACTGACCCGGAGATGGTTAAGTTTTTAGATTGGAAGGTTCCTGGTGTCGAATACGGTTCAGTGCATTAATGTTTGTAAGCGTGTGGTACAGAGGCGGCTAGTGCATCTTAAGTCTGTCGTGGTTAAAAATTACGTGGTGTTGTCTTCAGATCTTTTCCTAAGTGGATTGATCCCGAACCGTCGTCAATAGCCTGTTGTGTTGCTCGAGTACGACGTTAGCTAAAATTACCACTACCAATACCACTCGTACGATACATATCGATTTAACCTTAAATTATAGTGTGGAAGTTTGGGGATTGGTCTGCCAGAGCTCAGGTGTTGCCTCGTCCTCCGACCGTTGTTTAAAATTACGTACTGTTGTCCTCATATCTTTCTCTTGGGACCGTAACCAATAGCCAACGTCACCATGTGGTGTTCCAGTATGACGGTAATTAAGTACCTACCTCAATAAATAATCTGCTTCATTGAAATCGTTTGTTTTTATTAGCTAACAGTATTTATGCCTCTTTTTTTGGATCATATAATTTGTCCTCTGTGACAGGATGTCTTCAGCTCACAATCATCAATAAAATAAATAAACAAGTGCGTAATTGCAGAACTTTTACGGAAGTCAACTACCGCAAAAAAAACATCACCATTTCGCAGCGATCTCATTCATTGCAGAGGGAAAAAAATTAATGCCACCAGATTAAACATCAATCACTCGCGCAGCATGGTAGACGGCTTTGTGGTATATTAGCCACCGTGGGCATATCGCTGCCGATCTTCCAAGTCCTTTGTTGTCAAATTAGGCTAATATTGTACCCGGTGATTCATTAGTGGTGAAAAATGTCAAATCGCTGAAGGCAGTCGCTCCCTTCCGTTAAGAGGGAAATGGCTAACGACTCGTACTGGAATCAATGAAGAGGAAGGGACTACTAAAATAACTTCCCGAGCTATATCGGGAATTATTAATAGGTATGGGAAATCTTTATGGACGTTGGAAATTGTAAGAGAATTTGAGAAGGCTGGTTTTGGGGCGGGACATTTGAACCATGTTGTGGCGTAATGACAAAGAAATTTTGAGAAAGTGCATTGTTATTAGGTGGTAAGAAACTTTTATTGATGACCGGTTTTTAAATTAAGGTATGTGATTTCTGTTTGTCTATTGATGTACTGCGTTCGATAAAACGAAGTGTAGCGGATTGTGTACCGGGAGACAAATGTAATCGTTTAAGGCGTGGATGTCTTTGTGTTTTTAAAAGGATTTTTAAGATGTAAATGAATTGTATTGGTGATCATATAGGAAGTATAATTTTAATAAACTCCTATGATAAGGTAGAGAGGGAAAAAAGTCAAGTGCATTTGGTATTTTACTTGCATAGATTGTTTGTCTTTTGATGTAGGAGGCCTCATAAAATTAAATGGGTTGGATAGTGTACGGGTACACAACTTCTATTGTTTAATGTGTGAATCTGTCTTTGTGTTATTAAGGGAATGTTCAGATGTGAATTAATAGTATTGGTGATCATAGAGGAAGTATTATATTATTAAATACCGATTATAAGAGAGAGAGAGGGAAGTAACATACTTAAGGTATTTTACTTGCATAGCTTGTTTGTGCTTTGATGTAGGAGGCCTCATAAAAATAAATGGGTTGGATAGTGTACGGGTACACAACTTCTATTGTTTTATGTATGAATCTGTCTGTGTTACTAAAGGAAGGTTTTAGGATGTAAATGAATAGCATTGGTGATTATAGGGAAAGTACAATTTTATTAAACGCCTATGATAAGAGAGAGAGGGAAGTAAGATACTTATGGCATCTTGCATAGATTGTTTGTGTTTTGATGTAGGAGGCCTAAACAGAAAAGGGTTGGATTGTGTACTGAAACACAACTTCTATCGTTTAAGGTGTAAATTTGTATTTGTGTTATTATAGAAAGGTTTTAAGATGAAAATGGATAGTGTTGGTGATTATAGGGGAAGAATAATTTTATTAAAAGCCGATGAGAGAGAGAGAGATAAGAGAGAGAGATAAGATATATAAGGCATTTTATTAAGCTCTGAGTTGGTGTCCAATTAGACGAATCATTCCAAAAGGGCTTGGTTTCATATTGTTTACATTGATCAATGTCATTCACTAGTACAGATATAATGTCGACTTCTGATACGTACGTTAGTCAAAAACAAAAAAAGATGGATACATTATGTGTTAAAATCTCCCTACAATCAAAACGAAATTTTCTAATACTAACACCATAAATATCATCATCTTCAAAATCTGAAAAAGCTTTTCTCAGTGATAAGTAATAGGCACTTCCACTCCTAACCAAGTCCAAAGAATGATTCCATCATCCCTTTCATTTGCATATTATGAATGCTGGAACTGATTCTCGCCATAAACAACGATTCTGAAGACAATATATGCATGATCCTCACAACTCGTTGACATCAATTTAGATCTGCAAAACACACCACCGAACCTACCCGGGGATTACGAATTCTTTTTCCAACCATCATTCTTGAGAAAGGAATATTTAACATCCAGACAGGGGTTAAAGCCTCAAAATCGAATCCTTAGCGTTTGCTTTTATAATGCTTATATCTATCTATTGCACTTCGCCAGTACAGAATTAATGTCAATTCCAGAGACACACGTTTGTCAAATACATAAATACACATATATTTAAATGTAAAACTCTCCTAAAACTGTCGAACTCCAAAACCAGTCCAAAGAAATATTCCATCAACCGGTTCATTTGCATATCATGAATTCTGGAACTGATTCTTGCCATAAGCAACGACTCTGAAGGAAATACTTAAAACCCAGAAATTAAAGCGACAAAATTGAAGAATGAATCCGCAGTTGTTGATTTTATGTTCCGAATATCTGTTGTCGTTCGCCAGTACACAAATAATGTCGATTTTCGTGACACGAATTTGTCAAATACATAAATATATTGATATTTCAATGTAAAGATCTCCCTTTTTTCAAAACACGATTAGCATCATAAATATCAAGCCCGTATATCTCTAAAATCCAAAATACTTTACCATTTCCTCTCTGAACTAAGTTCAATGAATAATTCCACCAAGCGACACATTTGCATAGGATGATTATCGTCATAAACAACGACTCTGAAGGTAATATCTGCATGATCCTCACAACTCCCTGACATTAATTTAGATCTGTAAAACACTCCACCGGACCTATTTGGGGAGTTGAATAATTTTTTCCAACCGCCATCTTGGGAAAGGAATGCTTAAAACCCAACCACGAGTAAATTGTATCCTTCTCTGTGGCATCGTGGAATTTGCCTGCGATAATGAAGTGCAGCGAAGTCAGCAAGCGCGGTAGTACGTCAGCGTGTGCAACGTCATTCCGAAATCATGAATTATTCAATGGAAACTAAGTCTTAAATCGGAGCATGAATTATTTAAAAGCTTTTCCTTGGTAAAAGAAGGAAATTCCTATGAATTTTGTCCGCACTGATTAAATAGTTTTATGCATTTTGGATCTTTAATACAACCAAAGAATTTTATCGATGCAGAAAAGAACACACATTGCAAGGCATACATATTTGTTACGCTAGTCTGATAAGATTGAACGGAAAGAAAGGCTTGTTTCTTTTTACTTGTTCCTCCATCCTTGGTGGGTTTTAAAAGGGGAATTTAAAGCAGCGATGTCGATGCTTTGATTTATGAAAAGGGAATACGATTTACAATGTATGCTAAAGTAAGACTTTGGATGGTATTGTGCGCCTTTGTTCAGCCGACCGCATGGACCGTGATGGTATAATTCAAGAAATTCCTGATAGATTAATAGGAAGCAATAACTTTCATTTTACCTAGCATATTTATGATGGTGGATCTTCTGGCCTGTTAACCGAATACTTGACGTTGAATCTGCAAGCCGACTTTCACAGATCGTATAGCAGTGCTCGAAATACCCGGGTGCACAGGTGCACTGTGCACATGAAAATAAAATTGTGCACCTAATTTTTTTTTCCCGCTAGGTGCACCTAACGTTAAGGAAAGGGGGGGAACGTGTTTTATGTTGTTTTGTTGTCTGAACAAAAAATTAGTATCAACCTCTCTTGCTCTAAAGGAACGTAATTAAAATTCCTAAATACACACTATGCGAAAACAAAATCGCTGGGACATAACGGTTTTATGCAGGAAGAAGGTTTTCTTGTGCCACTGCCACCAGAAGTTTCCGATGATCGAAACATTTTCCAGATGGTTCTGTTGAAGCGACTGTCGCGACAGCCGCCGTGCGCTGGAAAGAAGGGAGAATTTAGGTGTTTAAATATTTTTATTTACCATCTACTACTAACCTATTTAAAGATACCCAACTAATAAAGTAGTTTATATTACATTAACGCTCTTGCATTACGTTCTTTTTTTAAATGCGCACTTAAAATATAACCTGTGCACCTGTATTAAAAAATCTATTTCGAGGCATGTCGTATAGTGAATTAATCAAAACGAATGTCAGTCTGAGGATTTCAATTTATGCTACGCAACCTGTGGGCAATGAACAAAAACTCTTACTGTTTACTTTTACAGTAAAAACATCATCTGTTAATTGATCTGTTAAGGGGGATGTACACTTAATACGTTGCAGAGGTTTAGTGCTTATAGTTGTTAAGAGAATTTTTATTTCAAAAATAAAAATAATATTATTTTATTGAAAAGAATTGCGATTACAAAAATAAAAATAATACTGTGTTAGTAAAAGGAACTTTCATCGGTGCATGAAATAACACTTATTTCAAGGCATATATATTTGTTACGCTACTTTGATAACATCGAAGAAGGCTTGGTTCTTACTTGTTCATCCTTGGTGGGTTTTAAAGAGGGCGATTTAAAACAGAGATGTCAATAATTTGATTTTTGATAAAAGGATTATGATTTACAATGTATGTGCAAGTAAAACTTATTGTGCGCCTTTGCGGAACCAGCCACATGGACCGTGGTATAATTCAAGAAATTCCCAATAGATTAATAGGAAGCAATGGTTTAATTTTTCTTATCTCGTATATTTATTATGGCATATGTGCTGACCTAGTAGCTGAATGGTTGACGTCGACTCCATAAGACGACTTCGACCTATCATAAAAAGGACTAATCAAAACGAATGTCCGTCTGCGGATTTCCGTCTATGCTGCTCAACTTGTGATCAATATACAAAAAAAACTATTGATTATTATAATTTACTTTTATAAGAAAAACATCAACAATTGATTGATCTGTTAAAGGAGATATATATTTAAAACCATATACAGGCTTAGAATGTTGGATATTTTATCTAAAAGAATTATGATTAGAAAAATAAAAATAACATTTTCTTTGTAGAAATTATTTTTATAGGTGCATAAAATAACACACATTGTAAGGTCGACATATGGACGGCTTAAAGTTACAGTGGTGTAAGTCACTTTTTCAAAAAAAAAAAAAGACTTAGACACAGAAACCAGGTATAATATAACCAAATTTAACTAAATACAATTAGTTAGACACAGAAACCATATCTAAGATAAGTCAATCTGACTAAATAAGTCGATCTATTAATTGAAATTGTGAAGTAAGATCTTTATTCAACGGCCAACTGATGGCAGTGGAAGTTCTGTCTTTTTTTTTAAGTAACTTACACCACTGTAACTTTAGCCCTTCCATATTTGTTACCCAATTTTGATAAGATTGACCGAAAGCCTTGAATCGTTATATTTGTTCCTCCATCCTTGGTGGGATTTAAAAGAGTTATTCATAGCAGCATTGTCAATGCTTTGATTTATGGAAAAAGAATACAATCTGCAATGTATGTGAAAATGGAAATGTATAGTATTGTGCACCTTTTCAAACAAACCACATGGATTGTGATGGCATACTTCAAGAAATTTTAGGTAGATTAATAGGAAGAAATGTTTTCCTTTCTATCTCGCATATTTATCCTCGCACATGTTCAAGACTGGTAGCTGACAAGTTATTCCTAAACTGGACTAATCAAAACAAATGTTCTGCGGATTTCTATCCATCATATCTAATGTATATAATACAAAGTAAACTTTTCAGTATTATTTACTTTTAGAAGAAAAACAGCATGCCATTTCTGCCAGTGTAGATACATGTTTAAACCGATTTAAAAAATTAGAACACTTGTATTTTATTAAAATAAATTTTGGTTGTAGAAATTAAAAGAATATTGTTTTATTAAAAAAGTAATTATGGTTATAAAAGTTAAAAAAAAATTGTTTTTAAGAACTTTTATCTGCTCATCAAAGAACATACATTGCGAGGCATACATATTCGTTACGCTACATTGATAATATTGAAAGGAAAGAAAGACTTGGTCCTTTTTATTTGTTCTTCCATCCTTGAAGGGTTTTAAAGAGGGAAATTAAAATCAGGAACGTCGATGCTTTGTTTCATGGAATGGGAATACGATTTACAATGTATGTGAAAGTTAAATTTAGATAGTAGTGTGCCTTTTTCGGAACCAACCGCATGGGCTATGATGGCATATTTCAAGAAATATAGGATAGATTAATATAAAGCAATGGTTTCGTTTTTTCATATTTTCATATCTCATACTTATTATGGCACTTGGCTGAGTGTATGACTATGACACCGTAAGAGTACTACGACATATTCTTGAGTAGACTAATCAAAACATATGTCCATCTACGGATTTCCATCTTTGTTAATCTTAATACAGAAATATAGGGCTATTACAGAGTATGATATTGACTATAATTATTCATTTTATAGGTAAAAAGAACCATATATCAATTGATCTATTGCGGGAGATATATATTTAAACCTTGTACAAGAGCAGAACATTTAATATTTTATTATACATTTAATATTAATGAGCAAAGGGATAAGAATAAAGTGTAATAACAAGTATATACATTAAGAATACAAGTTATGATTACTTCTACAAGTTCTAGATGATATCGATCTTTTAGGTAACCTAAAAATTGCATGCCTGGATAGTGGGTTCGTGTAACATTTGCACACCAAGATGTCCAAAAAATAATTATAATATCGGAGATGAATCTCGCGTCCAGAACCTGATCCAAAGTACTTCAAATGACAGATGGATACTTTACAAGCTATGTTGAATTAAAAAGAGACACCAATTATCTTGTAGTGCTACTAGGAACTAACAGAATAGGGACAAGGCTTAGGTGATCATACTTTGGTTCTGGTTGTTAGCCGTCTTTCCTGCTGGTTGTATCGACTAAAAGGTATCTTGTCATCAGCAAAACTGACCAGATCTCTTGATGGACGATATCTCGCCATTAGAAGAAAATTGACCAGATCGTGATCTCATCATCATCAAAAATCGGCACTATCTTGAGGAGATATCTCGTCAGTGGTGAAGTTGGTCACATCTTGCTGGACGAGATAACCACTTGAAGGGTTAAAAGCAACCTTAAGGAAAATGCTATTACCTCAAACCCTAATGCAGCCCTCTCAATGTGTGGATCAATCGTGAATAGGGGACATCTCCATATAATATTACTGCAGATCTTGGACTTCATGAAAATTTCCTGAGATGTTGATGGGTCGAGTGACGTTAGGGTAGCCTAGGAACCTTTTTCAGCCAACCCATCCGGTATGTCACTTCCTTTTACCCAACTGGTGGTTTCCTTCACGAGGTACTCCGTCTAGGATCTAGTCATTCATTGGACTAAGTCAAAACTGAAAAGATCTTGATGGACGAGATATCTCGTCATAAGAAAATTGACCAGATCTTGATGGACGAGATATCTCGTCATAAGAAAACGGACCAAATATTTATGGACAAGATATCTCGTCACAAGAAAATTGACCAGATATTGATGGACGAGATATCTCGTCACAAGAAAATTGACCAGATCTTGATGAACGAGATATCTTGTCACAGGAAAATTGGCCAGATCTTGATGGACGAGATATCTCGTCATAAGAAAATTGACCAGATATTTATGGACGAGATATCTCGTCACAAGAAAATTGACTAGATCTTGATGGACGAGATATCTCGCCATAAGAAAACTGACCATATATTTATGGACGAGATATCTCGTCATAAGAAAACTGACCAAATATTTATGGACGAGATATCTCGTCACAAGAAAACTGACCAGATATTGATGGACGAGATATCTCGTCACAAGAAAATTGACCAGATCTTGATGGACGAGATATCTCGTCACAAGAAAATTGTCCAGATCTTGATGGACGAGATATCTCGTCACAAGAAAATTAACCAGATCTTGATGGACGAGATATCTCGTCACAAGAACATTGATCAGATCTTGATCAACGAGATATCTCGTCATAAGAAAATTGACAAGATATTGATGGACGAGATATCTCGTCATAAGAAAATTGACCAGATCTCGATCTTGTCAAAAAAAATCAGCAATATATTCATGCCGTCACTAGCAAAATCGGTCCGATCTTGAGGAGCGAGATATCTCGTCGAAATCACTTGGAGGGTTTGGAAGGTTTGAAGGGGGTTGGTTCTTGGAGTGTTAGAATCCACTTAGTAAACGCCCTTTTGTATTAGAAAGGGGTCCCTTTCAAGGGGATTTCAGCATATGTCGACATACTTTGAACTTAGCCAAAATTGTTTCGTAATCTGCAAAATCCAACTAAAACAATACAAGATGGCATTTTATTTGTTGTTTATTTAGCTACAAAGATAACTCTTAAATCTTATTTCAGATTCTCCGGTGTGCGTGCCAGGGCAGAAAATCCTGTACGGTGCCACTCGGCACGAGGAAGTGCGGGTCGTTTGCGAAGTGGAGGCCGACCCCACGGACGTGTCCTTCCACTGGAGCTTCAACAAGTCCGGCGAGAGCATGGAGGAGGTGTCCTTCGTCAGCGAAGGTACCCGCAGCACGGCTACGGTGACTGCCAAGACGGACTACGATTACGGCACTCTCACTTGCACAGGAAGCAACAGCGTCGGAATACAAAAGGAACCCTGCGTCTATACTGTCATCACGGCGGGTACGATCAATTTTCATTAAAGATGCATGTTTAACTTCTTAGTCCTAGAAAAAAGTAGATGAAATATGAAGTAGAGTCAGCAATGATAACATTATAATGTGACCAGTATCATGTGACTATAAAACTAGTAGTAACGTGGTAATGGTAATGGTAATTTTAGTTAACGTCGTACTAGAGCAACACAACGGGCTATTGACGACGGTCCGGGATCAGTCCCTTAAGGGAAAGATCCGAGGACAACACCTCGTAATTTTGAACCACGGTCAGATGACGAAGCAACACCTGAGCTGGCACCCCACTCTCCAAACTTCCACGCCAACCCAACGTGAGGACTTTCGGCCACGACAGATTTAAGGTGCACCAGCCGCCTCTACACCATACGCTTACAAACATCCATGCCCGTACCCGGATTCGAACCAGGAACCTTCCGATCTAGAGGCTAACACCTTAACCACTATACCGGTTGGTTGGCTAGTAGTAACGTGATTCTTACACAAATGTAATTGGCCTAGAGCAGGGCTCGAAATACCCGGGTGCACAGGTGCACATGAAAATAAAATTGTGCACCTAACATTAAAAAAAAGGGAAGAGGGAGAACGTGTTTTATGTTATTTTGATGTTTGAACAAAATATTACTATCGACCTCTCGCTTAAGGTGTTAGCCTCTAGATCGGAAGGTTCCTGGTTCGAATCCGGGTTCGGGCATGGATGTTTGTAAACGTATGGTGTAGAGGTGGCTGGTGCACCTTAAATCTGTCGTGGCCGAAAGTCCTCACGTTGGGTTGGCGTGGAAGTTTGGAGAGTGGGGTGCCAGATCAGGTGTTGGTTCGTCATCTGACCGTGGTTCAAAATTACGAAGTGTTGTCCTCGGATCTTTCCCTTGAGGGACTGATCCCGGACCGTCGTCAATAGCCCGTTGTGTTGCTCTAGTACGACGTTAACTAAAATTACCAATTACCGACCTCTCGCTCTCTCTAAAGAAACGTAATTAAAATTTCTCATTACACACTATGCGAAAACAAAATCGCTAGGCCATAACGGGTTTATACAGGAAGAAGGTTTAGTTGTGTCACTACCACCAGAACTTTCCGATGCTCGAAACATTTTCCAGATGGTTCTGTTGAAGTGACAGCCGTACGCAGGACAGGGGAGAATTTCGATTTTTAAATATTTTTATTTACTATCTTCTTCGAACCTATATAAACATACCCAACTGATGAAGTATTTTACATTACATTAATACTCTTTTATTACGCTTTTTTTTTTAATGTGTTCCTAAAATAAAATCTGTGCACCTAATTTAAAAAGGTGCACATGGTGCATCTGTATTAAAAATCTATTTCGATGCCTGGCCTAGAGAAACGAAAAATGTTCATCTGATTGGCCACGGGACACCATAAGACGCCCATCCATTGATTCAGTATGTGATAGGTCCCCGTGATAGAGTGGTAGATTTTGGCGATTTAACCATTTTTGTAGCCATTCTATAGAAATGCGCATTCGCACACCCAGCCTGTTGTGGTATCTTATATTGCCAACCGAAGCGATATGCTGACAATCAGAAACATCACGTGACTACTAGTAGGCATGAAGTTCCACGTAAAAGCACTGCTCAGTCTACTTATATTTCACGTCGATTAGAAAACTTCTCACAGCCAAACATTATTTTATTGACTAATTAAGGTTGGTAAGTTGGACGTTTTGTTTGGTACATGGGAAGTGTGTCCAAACTCGGTCAAGCAATGTTTTTTTCCGTCAATGTTTCCTCTTACACAAAGAAAATTAAAGTTTTAAATGCAGGGAAGTGATAAATGCACCCAGGATGTTTACATAAATTGAACCTATGCCGCCTGCAGATCGTAAACTGCTAGTCTAGTGAGAAAATCTAGAGTTTGGTGAAGCTTTCTGGCGCAAGGTATAGCTGAGCTAAAGACATGACAGATAACATAAAAAGGAAATGGACATACACACAGTAGCAAATTTTCATAACACTAAAGAGAGAAATACATCCGGGCTGTTACAGGGAAAGGGGCATTTCTGTAGCTTTATAAGTTACAGCTGTAAGGGGGGGGGGGGGGAGAATGTAACTCCCCTTTCATTCACACTTCGTTCATAGAAGAGCACATTCAAAGGTGCAACTCAATAGAGAATAGCATCTACTACAAATTTGTGATCATAAATTTTGTTTTAGATGTTTTTATATTAAATCGATCAATAATTTTATTTTTCCAAGATAACGTGAACTAAATAATAATATGCCGACCAACCGGTATAGTGGCTAAGGTGTTAGCCTCTGGATCGGAAGGTTCCTGGTTCGAATCCAGGTCCGGGGGAGAGGCAGCTGGTGCACCTTAAATCTGTCGTGGCCGAAAGTCCTCACGTTGGGTTGGCGTGGAAGTTTGGAGAGTGGGGTGCCAGCTCAGGTATTACTTCGTCATCTGACCATGGTTCAAAATTACGAGGTGTCCTCGGATCTTTCCCTTAAGGGACTGATCCCGGACCGTCGTCAATAGCCCGTTGTGTTGCTCTAGTACGACGTTAACTAAAATTACCGTTACCATTACCATTACCTAAATAATAGCCGACCAACCGGTATAGTGGTTAAGGTGTTAGCCTCTAGATCGGAAGGTTCCTGGTTCGAATCCGGGTTTGGGCATGGATGTTTGTAAGCGTATGTTGTAGAGGCGGCTGGTGCACCTTAAATCTGTCGTGGCCTAAAGTCCTCACGTTGGGTTGGCGTGGAAGTTTGGAGAGTGGGGTGCCAGCTCAGGTATTACTTCGTCATCTGACCATGGTTCAAAATTACGAGGTGTCCTCGGATCTTTCCCTTAAGGGACTGATCCCGGACCGTCGTCAATAGCCCGTTGTGTTGCTCTAGTACGACGTTAACTAAAATTACCGTTACCATTACCATTACCTAAATAATAGCCGACCAACCGGTATAGTGGTTAAGGTGTTAGCCTCTAGATCGGAAGGTTCCTGGTTCGAATCCGGGTTTGGGCATGGATGTTTGTAAGCGTATGTTGTAGAGGCGGCTGGTGCACCTTAAATCTGTCGTGGCCTAAAGTCCTCACGTTGGGTTGGCGTGGAAGTTTGGAGAGTGGGGTGCCAGCTCAGGTGTTGCTTCGTCATCTGACCGTGGTTCAAAATTACGAGGTGTTGTCCTCGGATCTTTCCCTTAAGGGACTGATCCCGGACCGTCGTCAATAGCCCGTTGTGTTGCTCTAGTACGACGTTAACTAAAATTACCGTTACCATTACCATTACCTAAATAATAGCCGACCAACCGGTATAGTGGTTAAGGTGTTAGCCTCTAGATCGGAAGGTTCCTGGTTCGAATCCGGGTTTGGGCATGGATGTTTGTAAGCGTATGTTGTAGAGGCGGCTGGTGCACCTTAAATCTGTCGTGGCCTAAAGTCCTCACGTTGGGTTGGCGTGGAAGTTTGGAGAGTGGGGTGCCAGCTCAGGTGTTGCTTCGTCATCTGACCGTGGTTCAAAATTACGAGGTGTTGTCCTCGGATCTTTCCCTTAAGGGACTGATCCCGGACCGTCGTCAATAGCCCGTTGTGTTGCTCTAGTACGACGTTAACTAAAATTACCGTTACCATTACCATTACCTAAATAATAGCCGACCAACCGGTATAGTGGTTAAGGTGTTAGCCTCTAGATCGGAAGGTTCCTGGTTCGAATCCGGGTTTGGGCATGGATGTTTGTAAGCGTATGTTGTAGAGGCGGCTGGTGCACCTTAAATCTGTCGTGGCCTAAAGTCCTCACGTTGGGTTGGCGTGGAAGTTTGGAGAGTGGGGTGCCAGCTCAGGTGTTGCTTCGTCATCTGACCGTGGTTCAAAATTACGAGGTGTTGTCCTCGGATCTTTCCCTTAAGGGACTGATCCCGGACCGTCGTCAATAGCCCGTTGTGTTGCTCTAGTACGACGTTAACTAAAATTACCGTTACCATTACCATTACCTAAATAATAGCCGACCAACCGGTATAGTGGTTAAGGTGTTAGCCTCTAGATCGGAAGGTTCCTGGTTCGAATCCGGGTTTGGGCATGGATGTTTGTAAGCGTATGTTGTAGAGGCGGCTGGTGCACCTTAAATCTGTCGTGGCCTAAAGTCCTCACGTTGGGTTGGCGTGGAAGTTTGGAGAGTGGGGTGCCAGCTCAGGTGTTGCTTCGTCATCTGACCGTGGTTCAAAATTACGAGGTGTTGTCCTCGGATCTTTCCCTTAAGGGACTGATCCCGGACCGTCGTCAATAGCCCGTTGTGTTGCTCTAGTACGACGTTAACTAAAATTACCGTTACCATTACCATTACCTAAATAATAGCCGACCAACCGGTATAGTGGTTAAGGTGTTAGCCTCTAGATCGGAAGGTTCCTGGTTCGAATCCGGGTTTGGGCATGGATGTTTGTAAGCGTATGTTGTAGAGGCGGCTGGTGCACCTTAAATCTGTCGTGGCCTAAAGTCCTCACGTTGGGTTGGCGTGGAAGTTTGGAGAGTGGGGTGCCAGCTCAGGTGTTGCTTCGTCATCTGACCGTGGTTCAAAATTACGAGGTGTTGTCCTCGGATCTTTCCCTTAAGGGACTGATCCCGGACCGTCGTCAATAGCCCGTTGTGTTGCTCTAGTACGACGTTAACTAAAATTACCGTTACCATTACCATTACCTAAATAATAGCCGACCAACCGGTATAGTGGTTAAGGTGTTAGCCTCTAGATCGGAAGGTTCCTGGTTCGAATCCGAGTTTGGGCATGGATGTTTGTAAGCGTATGTTGTAGAGGCGGCTGGTGCACCTTAAATCTGTCGTGGCCTAAAGTCCTCACGTTGGGTTGGCGTGGAAGTTTGGAGAGTGGGGTGCCAGCTCAGGTGTTGCTTCGTCATCTGACCGTGGTTCAAAATTACGAGGTGTTGTCCTCGGATCTTTCCCTTAAGGGACTGATCCCGGACCGTCGTCAATAGCCCGTTGTGTTGCTCTAGTACGACGTTAACTAAAATTACCGTTACCATTACCATTACCTAAATAATAGCCGACCAACCGGTATAGTGGTTAAGGTGTTAGCCTCTAGATCGGAAGGTTCCTGGTTCGAATCCGGGTTTGGGCATGGATGTTTGTAAGCGTATGTTGTAGAGGCGGCTGGTGCACCTTAAATCTGTCGTGGCCTAAAGTCCTCACGTTGGGTTGGCGTGGAAGTTTGGAGAGTGGGGTGCCAGCTCAGGTGTTGCTTCGTCATCTGACCGTGGTTCAAAATTACGAGGTGTTGTCCTCGGATCTTTCCCTTAAGGGACTGATCCCGGACCGTCGTCAATAGCCTGTTGTGTTGCTCTAGTACGACGTTAACTGAAAATTACCATTACCATTACCATTACTAGATCGGAAGGTTCCTGGTTCGAATCCGGGTTCGGGCATAGGTGTTTGTAAACGTATGGTGTAGAGGCGGCTGGTGCACCTTAAATTTGTCGTGGCCGAAAGTCCTCACGTTGGGTTGGCGTGGAAGTTTGGAGTGGGGTGCCAGCTCAGGTATTACTTCGTCATCTGACCATGGTTCAAAATTACGAGGTGTCCTCGGATCTTTCCCTTAAGGGACTGATCCCGGACCGTCGTCAATAGCCCGTTGTGTTGCTCTAGTACTACGTTAACTAAAATTACCGTTACCATTACCATTACCTAAGTAATAATTCGAAAGATTGGTGGTACAGGTTCAATTCCGGAAATTACCCTAGATTTATTTCTTATTTATGTGTCATATAAACTTTATTTGTGTGTATGTTCTATTTATATGACAGAAAAAGTGCTTGTCGCATCTCAGACGGATCTCGCCTGTGCTCTATAAGCCAATTCAATTTATTACAAAATTTAACTTAAAATACCGAGACTGTAGTCATTTGGTCAAATTAATGTGGTGTTGTTTTCGGATTTTTCCTATTCGGGATTGAAAACGGACTGTATCCAATAGCCCTTCGTGTTGCTCCTGTAACACGTTAATTAAAAATACCTACCTATTTTACCTAGATGTTTGAAGGCAGTGTTTATGTCGTACGTGTTAGTAATAAGCAGGCGAAATATGTTTCTTAATAGTTCAACATTTCGCCAAAATCTATATAGTACACTGCCTCTTTCCTCCACCAACATTCATGGTAATGGTAATGGTAATTTTGGTTAAAGTCGTACTAGAGCAGCATAGCGGACTATTGACGACAGTCCGGGATCAGTCCCTCAAGGGAGAGATTCGAGGACAACACCTCGTAAATTCGAACCAGGAACCTTCTGATCTAGAGGCTAACAACTTAACCACTATACCGGTTGTTCGGCAAACATTCATGGAAACTATCTTCATGGACGAGATATCTCGTAGAAACCTCTTGGTATGTAGGTATTTAATTGACGTCACACATGAGCAACACAACGGGCTATTGGTGATGGACCGGTATCAAACCCGAAAAGTAATTGGTAATTGGTAATTTTTAGTTAACGTCGTACTAGAGCAACACAATGGGCTATTGACGACGGTCCGGGATCAGTCCCTTAAGGGAAAGATCCGAGGACAACACCTCGTAATTTTGAACCACGGTCAGATGACGAAGCAGCACCTGAGCTGGCACCCCACTCTCCAAACTTCCACGCCAACCCAACGTGAGGACTTTCGGCCACGACAGATTTAAGGTGCACCAGCCGCCTCTACACCATACGCTTACAAACATCCATGCCCGAACCCGGATTCGAACCAGGAACCTTCCGATCTAGAGGCTAACACCTTAACCACTATACCGGTTGGTCGGCCCAAACCCGAAAAGAAAGAAGCGCGTAACTTTGAACCACGGTCAGATGACAATGTTACAACTGAGCTGGCATCCCTCTCTCCGATTTCCTACACCATGCCAACGTGAGGATAGTTCAGACCACGTCAGATTTAACGTGCACCAGCCCCTTTGTACTTGATTTGAAACCTTTTGGTGTTAAAATCAAATTAATACAAATTAAAAAGTCGAATCATAAGATGTGAAAAAACTATTATGGAAATGTCCCTATCTTATCACGTTGGGTTGGCGTGGAAGTTTGGAGAGTGGGGTGCCAGCTCAGGTGTTGCTTCGTCACCTGACCATGGTTCAAAATTACGAGGTGTTGTCCTCGGATCTTTCCTTCAAGAAACTGATCCCGGACCATCGTCAATAGCCCATTGTGTTGCTCTAGTACTAGGTTAACTAAAAATTACCAATTACCATATCTTAGTTTCGACGTCTGAACCGTAATTTAATCCCGAGCCGTGGCCAATAGCCCATTGTATTTTTCCAGTGCAGCGTTAATTAAGACACCTACCTACCTATCTACCCTATCTTAGTTGATAGTTAAAAACTTTATTTGGAAGTTACTAAGAACTGGTTTTCAAGTTAACCACTTGTAAATCGAATTCTTAGAGAGAATAAATGGTACTGCCTAAACTCTGAAATGCAATCAAATGGCGATGTCTACTAGTCAAGGTGAACTAGTATGTGACAGAGAAAGGCCTGACCCAGATAACATCGAAGTTACAAATGGGTAATTATCAATCGTCTGGATCTGAGACCAATGCTTTACAGAGCTGCTGATTGGAATCCCTTTGGGTAGAGTAAGTCTAGATCATAATGGAGCACAGACGCCAGACACATCCATCC
The DNA here is from genome assembly GCA_947359465.1 of Metellina segmentata. Taxonomy (NCBI): domain Eukaryota; kingdom Metazoa; phylum Arthropoda; class Arachnida; order Araneae; family Tetragnathidae; genus Metellina; species Metellina segmentata. The sequence continues at coordinate 67,607,335 of OX375883.1, forward strand.
TGCACCAAAACACATGGTAAACTAAACACCTTTGAAAGTTCATAAATTATAGTATAGCACACTAAATAAAAGGATTGTAAAATTTAAGCTCTGAACCTTTTGGAGAAAACATAAAATATTAAAACTGAATTTCATGTTGCCTCAACATTTTTGCCTATTTCCGACTATTCGTGACTAGGAAAATTGATGGTATTAACTGATTTGGTATGTTGGTAGTTAATTAACGTCTAACTACACTACCCTACAATAATGGACCGGACAGCAAGATGTGATGGTATAAGGGAAAGAACACATGCTTTAATAGAGAGATGGTCCCCCACGTGCTTCAATTACATTAGCAACCCTTCTGGGCATACTTTCAACAAGGTTTCGATACACAGCTATGGGTGTTTGTGTCCATTCCTGCTGCAGAAATGTCGCCAGCTCAGCTGTAGATTTTGTACGTGGTTACCTGGTCCGTAAGCATCGTTCTAACTCGTCCATTGTTCTATGGGATTTAGGTCGAGACTCTGAGCAGGCCAGTGAAGACGTTTTACACCAATATCTTGATACAACTGCTTGGCAGAGGCTGCAACATGACATGGAGCGTTGTCGTCCTGGAAGTAATATTCGTCCGTTCCATGAAATTGCCCGAGCGTAGGAAGAACTTGATATTCCAAAATGCTCATGTATGCGTCGGCGTGTAATTGACCAGGAACAACATGCAAAGGTCCCAGGCCATACCACGAGAAACACCCCCAAACAAGTAGTTGGATTGTATGCAAATCCGCTGGCATCCGGGCCATTATTCTAGGGTAGTGTATATCAACACAACTGGCAATTTGTAACGTTCCTGGATCGGTCTCCAAGGGAAAGAATCGAGGAAAACACAAGTAACTTTGAACCACTGTCAGATGACGAGATCACACCTGAGCTGGCACTCTCCAAACTTTTACACCACGCTAACGTAAGGACACTTTAGGACTCGACGGAAGTAACGTTCTGATAGGTAAGAAGGCGTTTTAATTAACGTCACACTGGAGCAACACTATGAGCTATTCCAAAACATTTTGCAGAACATACACTGCTGTTTGTAAAAAAACGCAACACCATGAAGGAATCATCGGAATGAAATGAAATTTGCAGCAAATGTCAATTATAGGATGTCATACAAAGTTGTAAAGTTTCAGAGCCACCACACATGCGTGGTGTGAGCAGCGCCCTCTGAACTGATGCTAAAAGCATATAAATAGAGGGCTGTTGCGGGACGTTGGAAATAGTGCATGGTAATTTTTTTAGTGGCGAACGTTTAGTGAGACCTAAGTATGCCTCCACGATGAAATAGGGTGAAATTTCAACAACTTACGGAGTTGGAACGGGGGAGAATCATCGGCCTTCGTGAAGGAAGATTTTCCTATCGCGCAATAGCAGCTCGTGTGCAGCGGAACAGTTACACAGTGATGAGAGTTTGGAAGCAGTGGACCGACGAGCACAGGACAACTCTAAAAACTTGGAGTGGACGACGGAAGGGGACGTCAGCGCGATGATAGACACCTGGTTCACATGGCGGTGAATGACCGTAGAGCTTCCTCCAGGCAGTTGGCAGCACTTTGGTCTACTGCTACAGGTGTACTAATGTCGACTTAGTCAATTTGCCGACGTCTGCTGCACCGTGGATTGCGTGCAAGGATTCCCTTTATACAGGATCCCCCTTACGCCAAACCATCGATGGCTGCGTCTGCAATGAGCTCATGAGCACAGAGCCTGGCGGGCTGTGTGTGTGTGTGATTGGCAACAAGTTCTCTTTTCTGACGAATTCCGCTTTAATTTGTGGAACCATGATGGCCGCATTCGTGTTAGACGCTACACCGGTGAACGCTGCCTTCCAGAGTGCGTTATCGAACGTCAATAGTGGCCGAACACTCGGAGTTATGGTCTGGGGTGCGATTTCGTATCATGGACGATCTCAACTGCTACGAATTGAGTGTAATCTGAATAGCAGCCAGTACGCCCGTGAAGTGCTAGAGCCCGAAGTCGTTCCCTTCCTTCAAGGCATCCCTGGAGCTATCCTTCATTAGGATAATGCACGCCCACATGTTGCAAGGAATGTTCAAGCCTTCTTTTCAGCCCAACACATGTAACTTCTTCCTTGGCCTGCTTATTCGCCGGATATGTCGCCTATTGAGCACGTGTGGGATTAGGTTGGCGTCTCGCTCGTGATCCGCGTCCTACAGCTTCAAAAGGACGAACTTTGGGTGCGCATACAAACAATAAGAAATTCTCTTCCACAAGCAGACATTCAACATCTGTTTCACTCCATGCCACGTCGTATAGCAGCACTTATTACAGCGCGTGGTGGCAACACCAAATACTGATTTCGGACACTTAATATTGTTTTTTTGCTTTGAAAATGTATTCATTTATTAGTACTAATACAAGCCGTTTGTGTATTAAATTTCATTTACTTCTGATGACTCCTTCATTATATTGCATTTTTTACAAACAGCAGTATATAAGACATGAAAGCCTATTTTCATTTTCGCTCACATTTTTGCCTATTTCCACTATTAGTGTAGAGCAGGGGTGGCCAACCTCTTTGGGAAAAGTGCCACTATCTGGGAAAAAAAGTTATGCGTGCCACTTCCAACTTTTCCAACGTACTAAAAAACATTTTGTTATTTATAGGCTGATTATGGGATTTTTATGCAAATAGCACATTTTTTTCATGTAAGTCTGAGTAGTGTAGATTTAAAAAATAATATAATAAATAAAACCCAAGTACAAACTTAGATTTTGTTGTTAATAAACATTTTTAAAGGTTCATTCAGTTAGGTTCTGTATAAAATAAAAATGAATATAACTTGAAACATTTAATTCTAAATAAATATTAATTTTTTAATAAGTCTTCCGTGCCACTGTTGGAACTCCGCTGTGCCACACTGTGGCACGCGTGCCGCGGGTTGGCCATCCCTTTTATAGAGCATGGTAACCCGGTTGAAAGAGTAACCGAATAGCAACTGGAGGGTTGTGAGTTGGAATTCAACCAAATACCGGCTAGTACAAAGGGGGCTGGTGCCCGTAAAATCTGTTGTAGCCTCAAAGGTCCTCCTGTTGGCGTGGTATGGAAGTTGGGAGAGTTGGGTGGCAACTCAGGTGCGATCTCGTCATCTGGCTGTGGTTCAAAAGTACGTGATGTTGCCCCAAACTTTCCCTTCAGGTTTGATCCCGACCATTGCCAAAAGCCCGTCGTGCTGCTCCAGTACAACGTTAATTTATGTACCATCTAAATATTTCCTGAACCTCTTCTAGTTTTGTAAAACTGCTGATAGGAACTGCTTTGGGTAGGATTGGTTCGTTGGATTGTTATGTCGCGAAAACCAAGCTATGACACACCAAACCACTTTTAAAAGTTCAAAAAGTGTAATATATGATAAAATAAAAGATCGAAAAAACTTGTAAAATTTATACATGTTTAGGAGAATTAATATTAAAAAGGGCATAAAACCAAGTGGGTTTCATAAGTTTGAAATCTAATTTCTAAGGATGGAGACATTTAATCACTATAAAATATAAAAGCTTAAAAAGAGAATTAAAAGTAACTCGTAAAGATTTTCTAATCTTGGAGATAATTAAAACTTTGAGATTTGTTAAAAGAATGGTGAATTACACATGAGGTAAGAAAAACCTGTACATACACGAAAAAAAAGGTAAAAAGGATCATTAAGGAAAGTTACTCGGTGAATATAATGAAATTGTTGGATGGAAAGTTAAAAAATCAACAGTAAAAACGTATAAAAAGAGGAAAGGAATTTTTAACAAATGGTTTCGACGAGAGGTATTTCTTCAGTCAAGATAAGACCAATTTTTATAATGATAAGATGCCTCGTCATTATAATCTGACCGATTTTACTAATGACGATATACCTCGACACATCAAGATATTACCAATTTTAATATAATAATGAGATTAAGATCTAGTGAGTTTACTTGTAATGACGAGAGACGGCGATAACTTGAGGAACGATATTCTCTCGTCCATCAAGATCTGGTGAGTTTACTTCTGATGACGTGAGACGGCGAGAACATGATGAACGATAGGCTCTCGTTTATCAAGATCTGGACAATTCTAATTACGAAATATGGTTAGAACTTAAGGAACGATATACTCTTATCCATCAAGATCTTGTCAGCTTCTAATGACGAGAGACGGCGAGAACTTGAGGATCGATATACTCTCGTCCATCAAGATCTGGTCAGTTTATTTCTAATGAGGAGAGACTGGCGAGAACTTGAGGAACAATATACTGTCGTCCATCATGATCTGGTTAGTTTACTTCTAATGACGAGACATGGCGAGAGCTTGAGGCACGATACATCCCGTATGTCATGATCTGGTCAGTTTACTTATAATAACAAGAGACGGCGAGAACTTGAGGAACGATATACTCTCGTCCATCAAGATCTGGTGAGTTTACTTCTAATGACGAGAGACGGCGAGAACATGAGGAACGATATACTCTCGTCCATCATGATCTGGTTAGTTTGCTTCTAATGACGAGAGATGACGAGAGCTTGAGGTACGATACATCCCGTATATCATAATCTGGTCAGTTTACTTATAATAACGAGAAACGGCTAGAACTTGAGGAACGATATACTCTCGTTCATCAAGATCTGGTCAGTTTATTTCTAATGAGGAGAGACTGCGAGAACTTGAGGAACAATATACTGTCGTCCATCATGATCTGGTTAGTTTACTTCTAATGACGAGACATGGCGAGAGCTTGAGGCACGATACATCCCGTATATCATGATCTGGTCAGTTTACTTATAATAACAAGAGACGGCGAGAACTTGAGGAACGATATACTCTCGTCCATCAAGATCTGGTGAGTTTACTTCTAATGACGAGAGACGGCGAGAACATGAGGAACGATATACTCTCGTCCATCATGATCTGGTTAGTTTGCTTCTAATGACGAGAGATGACGAGAGCTTGAGGTACAAAACATCTCGTATATCATAATCTGGTCAGTTTACTTATAATAACGAGAAACGGCTAGAACTTGAGGAACGATATACTCTCGTTCATCAAGATCTGGTCAGTTTATTTCTAATGAGGAGAGACTGCGAGAACTTGAGGAACAATATACTGTCGTCCATCATGATCTGGTTAGTTTGCTTCTAATGACGAGACATGGCGAGAGCTTGAGGTACGATACATCCCGTATATCATAATCTGGTCAGTTTACTTATAATAACGAGAAACGGCTAGAACTTGAGGAACGATATACTCTCGTTCATCAAGATCTGGTCAGTTTATTTCTAATGAGGAGAGACTGCGAGAACTTGAGGAACAATATACTGTCGTCCATCATGATCTGGTTAGTTTGCTTCTAATGACGAGACATGGCGAGAGCTTGAGGTACGATACATCCCGTATATCATAATCTGGTCAGTTTACTTATAATAACGAGAAACGGCTAGAACTTGAGGAACGATATACTCTCGTTCATCAAGATCTGGTCAGTTTATTTCTAATGAGGAGAGACTGCGAGAACTTGAGGAACAATATACTGTCGTCCATCATGATCTGGTTAGTTTGCTTCTAATGACGAGACATGGCGAGAGCTTGAGGTACGATACATCCCGTATATCATAATCTGGTCAGTTTACTTATAATAACGAGAAACGGCTAGAACTTGAGGAACGATATACTCTCGTTCATCAAGATCTGGTCAGTTTATTTCTAATGAGGAGAGACTGCGAGAACTTGAGGAACAATATACTGTCGTCCATCATGATCTGGTTAGTTTGCTTCTAATGACGAGACATGGCGAGAGCTTGAGGTACGATACATCCCGTATATCATAATCTGGTCAGTTTACTTATAATAACGAGAAACGGCTAGAACTTGAGGAACGATATACTCTCGTTCATCAAGATCTGGTCAGTTTATTTCTAATGAGGAGAGACTGCGAGAACTTGAGGAACAATATACTGTCGTCCATCATGATCTGGTTAGTTTGTTTCTAATGACGAGATATGGCGAGAGCCTGAGATACGATACATCCCGTATATCATGATCTGGTCAGTTTATTTATAATAACAAGAGACGGCGAGAACTTAAGGAACGATATACTCTCGTCCATCAAGATCTGGTGAGTTTACTTCTAAGGACGAGAGACTGCGAGAACATGAGGAACGATATACTCTCGTCCATCAAGATTTGGTGAGTTTACTTCTAATGACGAGAAACGGCGAGAACATGAGGAACGATATACTCTCGTCCATCAATATCTGGTCTGCTTATCACCATGAGGCTTAAAATATACACTTATTGTCAACGAACATATGTTCATAAATTTTCCTTGAGGAGCCTAGACAATTTGCAAATAATAATGTTTTTAATTTTAATCATTAGCAATGTGGATTTCACAGTTATAGAGCATTTCATGGATTCGTTGATGGCCGACATTTAAGGTATGGGGTTTTCCGAATATGCTGTCAATAAAACATTAAATAATCATCATGAGACTGCAAGGGATGTAATGTAAGCCACTTTGCGATATCATTGGTTACTATAGTAAATAAAGGGGTGAAGGGTTCATGTTGCATTTCACATACCTGTTATTCATTCTAGAAGGGACCTAAAATAGTCATTTTTTTTGTCAAATCATTTTAGAATTAATAAATAGTTAATAGTGAAAATATATTTATGAGATAAATACGTTAGAATGTATCGAATAGCTTAGATCTGTAACGCCTTAATAACTTCAGTGCAACATATGTCAATGATCCATCAGCAAGTAAATTTCAAGAAAGTTTTTCCACAGAAATTGAGGGCCGTAGTAGTCCGGTTGGTGGAATGCCGAATTAGCAACCAGTGGGCAGCGAGTTTTAATCCAACCACATACCGTCGTATATAGGTGGTGCAGTGAGTCGTTAAATCTATCGTAGCCTCAAATGTCTTCACGTGAGCGTAGTGTGGAAGTTTGGAAAGTGTGTTGACCTCGTCATCTTACCGCGGTTCAGAATTACGAGCCGTTGTCTTCGTATTTCTCCCTTCTTGGTGGATCCCCAAACCAATACGCCTATAAGTTTCTTCCGTGCGACGTAAGCTCAACTACCTACGTAGTTTAAAACAAACCAGAAGACTTGAATGCTAATGGAATAAATTTTCTGGTGGAAACAGCTTGAAGTCGTTATGTATACACTGTTACGTATACTTCGATTGTATTTAAAGCTCTTTCAAAAACGTAGTAATGGAAAAAAAAACTATCCATCAAATCTGAATTATTGCTTTTTCACTCTGAAGCCATGTCTTCGACAAAACCAACTGTAAAGTGGTGTCCTGTAGACAAGGAGTGTGTGGCAACTCCGCTTCTACACAAAATATAATGGCCGCATTATTTCTAGACATGTTCACTCAAGTCGGATTACTGTATTTTATTCCGTCTTCGATTTGTCCTTCTTCCTGTGTTCCTCGCTCGTTCTTTCGAACTGTATTTCATTCCGAATTCGTAAAGTACCCCATCGGTTGAAATAAACTCTTCAACGTCCCCAGATTCTAAATCTCAGCTATCAACTAGTAAATACACTTCTTTGTTCGAATGTCTTCCGTTCCATTTGGTAGAAACGTTCTTTATTCTTCGTCCCATTGCATTGATGTCCGCGTATCGTGTATTCTTCGATGTATACAATGGAATTCGGATAATAATCCTCCCGGTTTGTCCTGTTTGTTGAGCACGGCTGCATTTATGATCGCATGTAGGACGTTATGAATTTATGATGCGTTTCGAGCAAATTTGGTTTAAAATGAAATAAATGTTGAGGGGGGGGGGCTTGTTTTTATACCCAAAAAATTCAACGACAACGTCTGGAAGGTTATATGAACTTCAATATTAAAGTTTTAAAACATGTGTTTTGATATCAATTGTTTCTGTCCAGAATTCGAGATATTGTTACCGCTTTAAATATCTTCATTTTAACCGACCAATTTGTGTTTGAAGAATGAGGGAATCCTACGTTACTATGCATATTTCCTTCGTAGTTCATTTGAGCTATGCAGATGATACGGGAAAATTTCTTATATTGCTAAGCATTGTATAACGTAAGTGTGTATAAAAATCCAAGCTAGTATTTTCAATTGAAAATAAATAGTGATCCAGACTTATATTGATATTCTATACCAGTAGTTCTCAACCTTTGCATGACCACTGCCGAGTAAGCTCCTATCTTTTACAATATGAAGTCTAGATCCCAACACATTAACACAAATTTTTTAGTTCATACATTAACTGGCATAATATTGTAATTATCATAAAAAATATTATAATCTAGATTAACGTCACAATGGATCAACACAATAGGATATTGGCGACGGTCTTTGATCAATAATCGAGTGATAGATTCGAGGACAGATCTCGTAATTTTGAACCAAGATCAGTTGACGAGGTCACACCTAAGCAAAGATAGTGCTAATCAGGAAGTACCTAACAGAGAACATCGACATAATCAAACAACTAAAAACATTAAACTTCCACCCTTGCTCAAATCTTACCAGTGCTAATAGCATTACATCGTTAATATTTATACAATAGGCCCCTCAAATTTTTTTTTCTAATCTCATGTTTACTTAGTCCAACCACTGTATGTATAATGTACCCCCTCAAGAGGAGCTCCTACAATGAACATAGATAAACGGTGATTACACCTGCCAACCTTCGGCAATAGGTGGAATCACTCCTCATGACGATTGACTAAAGCTCAATTCAACAATCAAATTGCAGTAAAACACATAAGTCCAAAACCAGCGGCGCAGTTGCTCCTAGAGCAGAAGCGCACAGCCAAGGGTTGGCCTAAAGCTGCCCCGTACCGTTACGGTGGACTCAAACCACTCTTTCCGCAGCGTGTCCATCACAAACCAATTTTACCTGTCCTATTGGACGGGGGGTAAGGGGGACACCTGCGGTGTCCAAGTCCAAGCTGGCACTCCACTCCAAACTTCCACAGCATGGAAACATGAGGACATTTGAGGCTACGAGATTTAAAAAAGTGCACCAGCCCCACATACAAGACGGTGTTGGAATCAACTGAGTATCGAAATTATAATCCTCTGGTTGCAGCTCCGCTATTATTCTAGATGGACTGCCATGTCCCGCTATCATTCACAGGACTTATAAATTCTTGTTGAGAATTATAGCTTTCTGAAGCCAACATCATTAATATTATTTATGCTTATTTTTATTGACACAACTCATTCTAATTACTCAGCTCGTTGTGTTGCTCTAGTACGACGTTAATTAAAAAATACCATTCTAATTACTCTGCAAACTAGGCTACTGCCTCGGCCCTCTGTTTTCCATAAGGATCTATACATCCAAAGTAATTCGAAGTTCCCTGACCAAACTTTGAAAAGTGGTAAGTGTATATTTATACCTCCAAGAGATTTCGACGAGATGCATCATCCATCAGGATCCGACCAATTTTGCTAAAGACGGGATACCTAGTCATCGTCGTAGATATTGTCGATGAAGTTATCGCTAATAAAATGATAATTTCATTACTTTTTATGATGACCAGATATCTCTTTCGTCGAGATTTGGTCTGTTTTCTTCTAATGACGAGATACCTCTCATCGAAAAACCACCAGTAGGATTAATCCTACCAGTGGGCAACACCAACATCATTCAGCCTGTTGGCGTAGTTTACAGACACTACTAATTTTGAGCCAACCCATTGGTAAACCTTCCTGCTGGTTGTCTTGATAAGATACCTCGTCCTTAACAGAGCTGACCAGATCTTGAAAGACGAGATATCCTGTCATCGAAAATATAGCTTACCCTATCTGAATTTCATCATCATCCAGCAAAGAATTTATAATATCGTGACAACGTATTCTCGCAATAAGCAAAAATGGTCAGATTTTGATAGACCAGATATCCTTCGATACCACTTGGAGAGTGCAGGTTTAACGTCACGACGTTGAGATTTGATGATGATGTCGTGTCTATGGATTGCCAAAAAAGTCTCAAATATTGTCAAAGGTCCGAAGGACCACAGCTGCCAGCTTCGATGCCTCAGAACTGTATAGGGTCTCCCACAGCAGATGTCTATCTGGTAACAAGCCGAGTTTCAAGATCTCTGCAGTAATTTTTGGACATTCAAATATGTGTTTTGGTGTGAGTTGGATCTCTGGGCAGTACTTGCAGTAAGGATAGGTCCTTGTCCCGTCAGGAAGTATTTTCATTCTCTTATAATAATCCGTTCTTAGACGAGCAAGTGTGGTCGTTATGTCTTTAGGGAAGTCGAAGCCGGTTATCAAAGGTTTCTTTGAGGGTTGGTTTAAAAGTCTGCATCTGGCCACTGCATTCGCATCTGCAAGTGTGATGGTGGAAAGAGGTTGATCTAGATTCCGTGCCTCTTTGGCCAGGGCGTCCGCACACTCATTCCCCTCGATGCCTACATGTGCGGGTATCCACTGCAACACACAAGATTTCCCTTTGCAATGCATCCGATCGAGCAAGTTGCTTATAATGGAGGCGATGTTTGTCTCTCCGTTTCTGATGGCCTCTAGGGCTGATTTAGAGTCTGAGAAGACAACTAGTCCTTCAGCAAGATCCATAGCTTGAGAATTAGTCAGGTAAAAGGTTAAGGCTTCTTTGATAGCCACGAGTTCGCTGGTGAAAATAGAGGAAATCAATCCTGTGTTAATTTTAAGATTGAATTTTTCACCGCTTGGAAGAATAAAAAGGATTCCTGCTCCTCCTCTATTGAGGGATTTGTCTGGGAGCAGGACAGTTCAACGATCGTTCACATTGAAATTTAAAACTCATATTTGTGTTTCAGGTCCACCAGACCCCGTGCAGAACTGCACAGTGATGAACGTCACCCTGCACTCCTTCCGTGTGGAGTGCATGGAAGGCTCCAACGGCGGCCTGCGACAGCACTTCGTGATGGAAGTGCACGACACTGCACTTCACAGACTGCGGGGCAACCACACTGCTGACATCCCGTTCTTCCTTGCCAGGGACCTCCCGCCCTCTACGGGGTTCGTGGTCGTCGTGTACGCTGTCAACGCCAAAGGAAGAAGCCAGGCAGTGGTTCTCCGGGTCAACACTTCACACTCGAAACAGTCCGATCAACGAAAAGGTGCGGTTTATGAATCTAATATGAATTAACCCTTAACTGCTGTGACACAAACTGTCTCGCAACTAGTGTGGAGGGGGTCTCTCGGACCTCGCTCACTAAAGTTCGAATGAAGTTGATTAATATGATAGCATATTAATGAAAGATTCCTTAGATAATTATTATTTATGCATTTTAAATTTAGATAACTCAATTCTTAACATGAAATATATTTTATAATTCTACATAAGTTAAGTAGATTCCATGTCTCTTCAGGCTCAGCTTTCGGACCTAATTTTGCAGGACGTTTCAACCCTGGTAACTGTTATTGTTGTTATTAATCCCCGACATGGTCTCTTTAAATTCGCCCCAGTCCACGAATCCATAAACTCCCAAAAAGTCCAAGAACAGTAGAGGTTCCGAAAAAACCTTGTCCATTGTTAAGTCAGTACATTTTAAAATATGAGCTGGCGAAGCCTGATCATCTCCGCATTTGGTACAAGTCCTGAAAACCTTCTGGCCCTGTTCGTAGCACAGACTCCTCAAGTTCCACTGGCAAGACGTGAAATACAAGTCTGCTGACTTCTATGGCCCTCAAAGAGTAGGGCCCGGGTATCCCATTTGAAGTTATTTTTCCGTAGAAATATTCTTCTGAAGACGCACTTGAAATGCCTTCATCTGCATCTGCCTAAATTTTAGAATCCGTTTCGTGTTCGCTTTCAATAATACTATCCGAAATTTTACTGTCCTAGTACTCTATTTCCGACCAATTATCAACAATATCCTGAATTTCTTTTTGTGTAATATATACAGGATAAAAAACTTCACTTAGTTTTTTGACATTTTAGGCTCTCTGCCGAATTTCCCTACTCAAAATTAGACGATTTCATTCACCAAAAAGGGTAACGCAAATACTGTGATGGGGTCTAAGAGACCACGCGAGAAATGAAAATAGTGTAAAACCTGAAAACACGGGCAGCCAAACCATTCTTGGAATATGGCATCTGTTGGACGTAGTAGAAAGGTACTGAATAGGACAGGGACCAATATTCACGTTAAGGAGTGGAAACGACCTGTCAAAAATGACTCGGGGTCTGTGAGACCCATGACAGTTGTTAAAGGTGAAGTCTCTCTCTTTTACCTTTTCAATGCGGTTGTTTCGATGATACTTTGGCAAGGTGGAGTGATACACTGCAGCTTTGTACATCAAAAAGTACTTCATGGTGGAGTTTGGTTACACTGATTTTTCTACTATTATATCGCAACTTAATTTTTGTAGTGGTGAATAAGTTTCACCAAAATACTCCTCTCCAAAATTTAGCGTTAGCCGAATTCGATAGATGACAGTAAAGAAAAATGATGAGCATTTTTTATTAATGTTATATAATTATTTACTGTAATAAAAAAGTATATCCGGAATACTTCCTTTCAAATACATATATAGTAGACATCGTCTGCAAACTTTTATAAAATATTTTTACGACCTATTTAAACATTTGGCAACAATCTGAGATTTATTTAATTTTATCGTCTGAAAATAAATTTGTTTTCAATAAGAGAAGGATTTTCACTTCGTTGAATTTTCAAAATGTCGAATGTACTTGAGCAAGGAACATGCGTTAAACTTTGTTTCCGTAGCGGAATTTCTGCTATAAACACATTAGAAATTCTGCAGAAAGCTTTTATAGACAACTTTTTATCAAAACAATAGTATTTTATTGGTATAAAACGTTTTAAGAAGGTATAGCATCCGTCGTGTATGATTCACGATCTGGTAGACCATCCACTTCGACCAATGATCAACATGTCAATCAGGTCAGAGAATTGGTGCTTAGTGATAGTCCTTTAACAATAAGAGCCATCATTGAACACGTTCAAATACCATTTGTCGCAACGACAAGTCGAAAACGTCCTGAATTACTGCGAGATACCTTATGAGTTTTGCATCGCGATAATGCGCCTTCTAACAATACCATTATTATTCGCGATTTTTGACAAAGCATTCAAGAAATACGGCCCCACAAGCTCCGTATTCACATGATATATATATATACATATATATATAATATATATATACATATATATATATATACATATATATACATATATATACATATATATATACATATACATATATATATATACATATAAATATACATATATATATATACATATATATACATATATATATACATATACATATATATATATATATATATATATGTATATATATATATATATATATATATATATATATGTATATATATATATATATATATATATATATATATATATGTATATATGTATATATATATATATATATATATATATATATATATATATATATATATATATATGTATATAATAACAACATAAAATATACAAAATAACATAACACACACAAAATAACAAAAAATAACCAAACAGCCGGGGTGCATTAACCAGAAATCGAAACTCGAAACTACCCATGCAAGCGCGCTGAAGCTGCAGACATAGCATGGTAAGCAATATAATTTCAAGAACACAAGAATTTCTAAAAAAAAATGTAACAAAAGTCTTAAAAAATAATAAAAAATGAAGAAATGTTGGTGGATCAGGGGTATATATATATATATATATATAGGGGTGATATATATATATATATATATATAAATCACATGGAGTTGATATGAAATAATGGTGGACTTAATATTCGAATTCAATTCCAGGCTGCAGCGCTTTTTCTTCAGATTTGTAGTGTACGAACACTTGTGAGGCCACTGTAGATAAAAAATTAAAGTCGTGAAACAAAAGAAATGACCCTGATCCACCAACATTTCTTCATTTTTTATTATTTTTTAAGATTTTTGTTACATTTTTTTTTAGAAATTCTCGTGTTCTTGAAATTATATATGTATATATATATATATATATATATATATATATATATATATATATATATATATATATATATATTTATATATATATATATATATATATATATATATATATATATATATATATATATATATATATATATATATATATATATATATATATATATATATATATATATATATATATATATATATATATATATATATATATATATATATATATATGAATGACTTTTTTCTTTATCGGTGAAATAAATCAAGGTGATATAATTCATGTTCAAAATTAAAGGAAAAATGGTTAAATAAATCAAGGTGATATAATTCATGTTCAAAATTAAAGGAAAAATGGTTAAACAAATCTTAGAATATATTTATAGTATCAATTTAGCAAAAAACAATAGGGTGGTATCGTGTGGTATTTTTTAAATTAAACGCAAACTTTTTCAGAAATTGCTCTAAAAATAACAGAAACGCATGTTACAAACCTTTCTTCCACTCATTTTCACTTTTTTAGCACACAATAGAAACTCAAACATAATAAAACAAAATTAAAAACGAAATCATACGTTTATTGCAACTACAACAAACAGCGGAATGACAACTTCAAGCTCGTTTTACTGATAGTGACATTTGCTTATTTTTGACAGTATGTTTTTTTTTATGCAATGGACATTAAAAAGGTATCCACATAAAAAGGACACGTTCAACTTAAAGTGAACTTGTTCTTTTATATAAGTTTTGGGCATTCAATGCTATGATGGAAATTTCCACCATTATGCAAAGAAGGGTTAAACCATATTTTGAGGATTAGAAAAAACGTTGGCAGAAGTGCATTGAATTCGGAGGAAATTACTTTGAAGGGGATATAATAAAATGTTGACCAATAAATTAATACCTTTCGTTTTACGACAGACTTTCTGATACTTTTTGATCACAAAAGTGTATTAAACGCAGCACCATTCGAAAACGTATTTCTCTCTTTTGAGATTTTAGAATAATAAATAAACTGTTACCAATATATTCCTTTTAGGTGTGCGTACAAACTAAGAGTGTTTTAAATTTTAACTTTAAAAATCCAGTTTCTTTCACAGTCGGTCATTGGTTTCTGCTTAAAAGCATTTCAGTTAGAAAAAAAATCCTATTAAACTAATTATCAATTAGCTAATTAGGATATAATGAACAATTAGCATGTTTTTTTTAACAGTTATATCTCAAATTCTAATTTGTCTAGAAAGACAATTCTAGTTGAAAATTATTTCCAATTTTATTCTTCATGTTTTGACCCTCAATTAAGTTGCTAGAGAGAAAAGTTTTTATGTTACACTTTTATTCTTCAAGGATGCATAAAATAATCCACATTTTTTCTGAAAAATTAGGATTTAAAAATCCATTAAAAATTTATTTCTTAACTAATAAATCTGATTGAGGCTCAAAATATCCAATGTATTATGTAAATTATAATGATACAAAAATATAATTGTAATAGATTAATTTATTGTTGATTTATCACTGTTTGAACAGAGCATCATTTTGCAAAAACTTGTTACTTCAGAAACTGAGTTTGAAATTTTGGAAAGATGTCTGTTTACGGTGACAGTACCTAACATAAACCATTGTAACTAGAAAACTATTTCAAATATTTTCAAGATTTTGGCATCATTTGAAAGCTAAATAATTGAAAAATATTTGAAGCAATCAAAAAATTTAGACTTTCTGTTCGATTTTCAGGATTTCTAGTGTGTACATGCACTTTAACTTTATTCCGTACACTTAAAAGCGAAAAATGACAATCTAACAATTAACAAACTTATTGATTCTGACGAATAACTCAAGTAAATAATACATAATTCTAACAAAAGGATTAGGATCTGGATCAACCATGAGAATTTATATCTATATAATAAGTATATTTTGACTCAACGAACTCTGCACAGCAATCATAGTTGAGTTACCGATTTCGATTCATAGCTAGCAAATAAGGCTGATTTGTTTATCAGCGCGACTTTCTATAAAACTAAAAAAGGTTAACAATACGAATCACTTTCGTAAGAACCATGAAAATGCAATCATGAGAATTTGAGAGAACCATGAGAATTTTTTCAACCATGAGAATTTATATCTATGTAATAAGTATATTTTGACTCAATGAACTCTGCACAGCAATCATAGTTGAGTTACCGATTTCGATTCATAGCTAGCAAATAAGGCTAATTTGTTTATCAGCGCGACTTTCTATAAAACTAAAAAAGGTTAACAATACGAATCACTTTCGTAAGAACCATGAGAATTCAATCATGAGAATTTGAGAGAACCATGAGAATTTTTTCAACCATGAGAATTTATATCTATGTAATAAGTATATTTTGACTCAACGAACTCTGCACAGCAATCATAGTTGAGTTACCGATTTCGATTCATAGCTAGCAAATAAGACTGATTTGTTTATCAGCGCGACTATAAAACTAAAAAAGGTTAACAATTCGAATCACTTTCGTAAGGTTAAGCCTTTTCTTTTATTACGAATCATTCGAATATTCTAATTCGCTGCATTCTAAAGAGTTTTCTTATTTTTATCATTCTAACACAAACTAAATTCGCATTGGTAGATCATTCAAATCAAAATACACTAGTGCCATCTAGTGGCTAGACAGAGACTGAAAACTCATTATTGTGGAAATAATCATTTATTATCTCCAAAAAAGGGTAAATTAATGCGTTTCTGCTCTAAGCCGACGGTATAATGTCAGTGTATTTAATTCCGTTTTCTCGAAACTATCGACTCAACTGGCGCATAAGTATTTTATTGCTGCTGCATCCTTCTCAGCAAAGTTCTGCGTTCCAAAGTTCTGTTGAGGATCTTACCCAGTTTGTGAGACTTCAAACTGGGTATGATTTTCAAACACTCAGTCCCTTTGAAAGAATCCCAAGATTTCAGAACATGAAATTATTCAAAGTGACTGAAGTGATATCTTTGAAAAATAGACATTAAATCCAATAGCTTCGATCGCTTACATTAAACAAGCAAAGTATGAGCTCTCAATATCATCTCTATTGTTATAAATTAAAAGTTACAGCAATTTATACAATGTCCACAACATGTCATAAGAATGTCTATTCCATTACTTTCAATACTGAATATAAATACACTGGTAAACAAAACTTAAGGAAGGATGTTATTTTCAATGACTACAGTTTGAAATAGGACCATAGCATCATGTGGAATTTTGCATGAATGCGGGGTGAACTCTGTTTTGTGAAATTTATGCAAATTTTGTATTTCCGCACTTGTCAGTCACGTGACAACAGATATAAGAAATTTCAGGCAATCAGCGCGTGCAGTGAGTTTTCGTTGAATGTGAAAATCGAAGGAGGAGTAAAGTTGGAAAATTGAAATTGTTGTCATATCTTCCAGGCATCATTTAGACGATTTCACTCGTGGAAGAACAATCGGAAAGCTGGAAGCATTGCACCAATTATCATATGTTGCTTGTGAATTTAACATCGCGCATAGTATCGTTTCTAGGCTATGAGCAGCATTTCAAACGAGGGGGTGATCCAAGAGCTGCAGGCGCATAAGGGAGGTCGTCCTAGTAGTACGACGCCTCAAAAATATCGGTATATTGTTATTTCAACGAAAAGGAACCAACGCAGCAGTCTTGGTAGAGTGGCAAGTCAGTTACACACAGCCACAAGAACTCGAATATCCCAGAAAACTGTTGCTAGACGTTTGCGAAAGAGTGGACTATGCGCCCAAAGACTTGCTGTGTGTAACCCACTCTCGAGGCGTCACCATAGCGACCGCTTGCAGTGATGTCATCTGTATCGCAATTGGACTGATGACGACCGGTCTATGATAACGCGACTTATCATCGTGCACAGGCTGTACACGATTGTCTTGACGACGAATATTTCCATCGCATAGCCTGGCCAGCACGTTCCCCTGACCTTAATCCCATTGAAAATTTTTGGGATGCCTTGGGGAGATATATTGCTGCTCGGCAATTTCCTCCCACAAACAAAAAAACCCTCATTCGTACAATGAGAGATGAGTCGGACAACGTGTCTCAACAGCTCCTGGAAAATAGTGTTCAGAGTATGCCACGCCGTGTTGAAAGTTGCCTCGCACTTCACGTTGACCACATCCCTTACTGACTCGACACTGAGGATTGTTTGTGCAATTTTGGAGGAGATGCAATTTTGAACACAAATAATTATAAAAATAATATTAAATTGCTTCTGCATAACATTTAAAAAAAAAAGTGCTCCGAACGTATGCAGATACCTTAACAAGCAAAATGTTTGCATTCCGTTATAATTATAAATCAACAAACATTAATAATTACAATAACTTCCGTCATTTACATTAAACAAGCTAAACACGAATTCTCCCAAAAAATATCCCATTATTAATAAAAATTAATTATTAAACAATATCACACATGGCATACGGATAACTATTTCATAACTTAAAATTAAGAATGAAAGCATTCAAATAGACGTTAATAATTTCACAGCTTCGATCGCTTACATTAAAAGCGAAATTCGGTTTCTAGTATCATTATAAATCACAGTAATTTATGAAAAATCCAAAATGGCATAATAATTATAATTCCATTATTTAAACACAGAACGAATACTTTCAAATAGACATTAATGACAACAATAGCTTCAATCACATACATTAAACACTCTAAATATGTATTCCAATACCATATTCATCACTATAAATCAAAAGCAACTATAATTTATACATATCCGATATAGCGCGAGAATAATTATTCCATTACTTTAAATACTAAGCGAACCCATTCATCCTACGCAATAAATTCCATCACATTTTAAAACAAGTCACCGAAATTCGCAACCTACCATTAGAGATCACAAGTCATTTGAATAAGTGATAGGCATCAGCCCGTTCTATTGACATATCAAACAATTAAACATCGTTAATATCCCTCCCACGTGCCTCAGTCAACCTCTACCTTGGGAAAAGACAAGCGATTTGGACTGGGGGGACGCTGGTACATCCCTCCTGATGAGGTATTCCCCTTACCACGTCCCTCTCCTTCATTAATGTCGTTGCTTTGTCCCTTGTCTTAAAGCCAAGAAATTCCCCTCATAAAATTTCTCGCATTGCTGTTGCCATCCGAATTCTTCAAACTCTGTCCCTCCCGTTGTCTAATTTGCTGGGAGTTATCTGTC